>VXBU01012383.1:136584-176464 GCA_013400315.1 Bombycilla garrulus
ATTTTTACTTTCCCCTTCTTCTTTGATGGAATGTAGAGAGTTAACAAATAAATTATCTGTTACACTGCATTTAATATATTTTCAGCATGTTTGCTTCATAGGCAAAGAACAAGTCCAAAATAAAGATTTTCTTTTTTCGTAACTGATACTTGCAATCCTTCAAGTCATGAACCCCCCAAATTTTAAAAATTATGTTTGAAGTTGTTCTTCAGTGTCAAGTTTTACCTTAATATCTGGAGTTATTAACTCTTCAAAATTCAAAAGGAAGTAGGAAAAAAAAACCCCAAAAACTTATGTAACATGTTATGTGAATGCTGCTGAAATAGTAATGATAATAATAATAAAATAATACAGGAAAAAGAAGCCAACAATTCAACCATTTATGGCAAATTCAAGAAACTTCTGTGCTTTTAGCTTCTCTGTATCTTATAAAGCGTTTAGCCAAATTGAAAGAAAATATACTAAATAAAACATAAATTTCTGAATTTTTCAGAACAGCACAACCACTTTATGGAGTTTCTTATTCATGAAATAGTCCTGGCTGACTAATGGAGAACAAAGGATTCAGTTAAGTCAATACCAACTTTTTGAGGTGTGACAAAGTAGTTATAAAGGCATAAGTGGTTAATACAAATAACAAATAGTTAACATGTGCAGTGTGAAAATATTTTTAATAATTTGGTGATTATTTTATTTCAGTCTTTCAAATAGCAGCATTTTCTAGAACATCCTAACTTTATTCCAATTAGATAGTGAATGTTGCAAAGATACCAAAAAAAAGAAAAAAAAAAGAAAGTAGAACACCAGTTTAACAATTCCCAAGTTATGAAAACATTTTAAGACTCCTCAAATACCTGATGAAGAGTTGAACATGAAACTGGGAAAAGGGTGCTGGCAAATTTCAGAAATATGTTAGCTATGAAGCAGTGGGAAGTAATTTATCCACAACCATGAAATAAAGCTCTACTCTGACAGTGAATCTGGGAAAAATTCGAGAGAAATTAATCAGCACTCTGGGACACATTAATGAGCCACATAGTTTTGATCTTATAGTTGTATTCCTTAGGATTACTTTTATCCTTGAACCGCAAGAGAAACATCAGTGAAAGAGGACGGTTGCCTGAATTCTGAGGTCTGGGCTATATCAAAATATCAAGACAGGTCAGGATAGTTAAAGGAATTACCAAAAAAACTCCAACCAAGTGAACATGCAAAGAAAAAAAATCCCTCAAACCTAACAGAGACCACATCCCCTAAAAAACCCAGCAGAACAAAACCAAGATAACTAGGCTTTTTAAATTAGGAAATATTTTTGCTCCTTTATATCTGGACCTAGTAACTAAAAGAAGAGTTTACCATACTGGAAAGTACATTAATAAAAATCTGACATAAAACTATGCAGCAGAGAACAGGATTTTTTCAATCTTCTCATTAACCAACTAAAACATCTAGAATTTATTAATTCTCACATTTCTCCACCATAAGCTTTGTAAAAGAACAGTCAGTTAACCTTAAATAAACAACATTCCTTTTAGATGCAGTTGTGACTTTTATTTTGCATATATTAAAAAACTTCCTAAAGTCAAGCTGCATATGCATATTGACAGAAACAGTAAAGTTGTGATAAGATTATGTATAACTGAAAGTCCTGTGGGAAATGTGGGGGTTTTTTTCCAATGGTTTCTCTGATGACTTTTCTTTTTATGTCATTCACAGATACTTTTAATTGGGTTTTTGAGCTAAGGGGATTTTTAAAATGACATTATTTCTCTTCCTTTTCATAGAAAGCACGCACTTCTGCTTAGAAGAGAAATTAATGAATCCTAGATTAAGAGAGGCAAACCAAAACTGTTTAAGCTATCTTCAACTACCCATAGCTTCAATAGGCAGCACATTAAATATCCTGTAATAATACCGTTCTACTGTAAAATAATTATGTATTATATTTCTTATATTGTACCCCTTTAACATAGAAACTTTTTCTTTTTCCCACTAACTATTCCAGTTTCCTGCCTTTACTTTTACCTCGTAGAACACACAATTGCTACAAGAAACATTTCTTTCCTCTTGGAGTCTTTTTACATTGCAAAGGCTGACTAAAGTCACTCATTTCCCAGTCTCCAAATTAGTTCATCTCCAACTAGAAGAGAATGAAGCAAGGAGATAGAATTACACTCATCTATAGTTCTAAATTTATTTCTTGTGACTGAGCATTTTTTCCCAATTCAGTAAAGAACTACCATATTTACAACCTTTTCCACATACATTTCTTTATCCTATACATCAACAAGATAATGAGTAGAATATATCAATGTTATATTAGCCTTCTTCTAAACAGCAGTAATGAATAAGAAAATGAACATGTTGATGATTAATTCTGCAGCAAAAGCATGGAAAAATCTCAATATTTGGTGTGAATATGCTCATGTTGTTTTTTTAAATTTGAAGGTAGAAGAAATATTTTTACTAGTTTTACCAGCTGTTTATTTTTCCAACCCTATTGGAATTTCATATCCTGGAATTTATGAAAATAAATGATAATGACAATCAAAGCTGAAACTGAAAAATTATCAGCATTTGGGACAGTAAAGAATGTTTATTTCTTCATGGGTTCAAGAACTAGCAGCACAGTGAATTCCTTTTTCCAATCACAAGACTCAATTTCCTTGCCCAGATCTACATGCAAGCATGAATTTCACTATTGGATTGTGTTGATGGCTGCTATTTATCGATACCTACCAGGTCTTCAGTATTGAGGAACAAATATGGTGTGTCTCTGAGTATTGTTTGGTATAGCATAATTTGACTTTTAGATGTGGATAGTCAAGAGTTCTCTCTCATTCAGAAAATGAAACCTCAATCAAGCTGGGGAGTGATGAACAATGTTCTTTCACCTAATTTCCAGCTCTTTCCCTGTTTGAGAAAGGATATTCACTGCTACTGTACAATCTTCTAAATGCATTTTATTCATAATTTATCCTTCTGTCATAATACTATTTTTCAGGACTTTTAATTCCTTGGTTTTTTCCCCCTGAATTTTAAAAATACACTTCTTACTGCCTGCTAGCATTACTGAAGCTCAGATACATTTTTAAGGTGAAGAGACTGTAAATTAACCTGCTCTTTCACTACTATTTACTCACTGAATCAGTGCCACAGCCCTAAGTACTTTGCCAGTAAGCCTGGTACTAGACTGTAAAACTAATATGACACCAAAAAAAAAAAAAGTTACTCCAAGAGCAAGAGACATAAAGAAAAGATAAAGACCACTTGGGAATAGTCATAGTTTTGATATTCAACTGGACTCTTCAGCAGAATGAGAATAAAAAAAATATTCAGGCATAAAAAATTAATAAAACATTTAATAAAAATGTAATATTAAAAAATCAGGAGAAATAGATAACTGCTGTTTCTCAAGTATTTTATTGCTACATAATAGGATCCCCTACAAGAAGTATATTGGCAGTAATATTTCAGTTCTACAACCCTGATCCACTGCACATTACATAGAGTCTCTTAAGACTACTGATACTCCTGTTCAATCTCATTAACTGCAAATATCTACAGAAAAGAAGTTATACAAATCCAGTTTCATTTGTTTTAAACACTATTGTGAAGATAGATTTGCAATTCTAAGCACAAAAAGATTACTAAATAATTCTTCCGCAGTGGTGCTTATTTGCATAATTAAAAGCTGGCAACTCTTCATTCAGTGCTCATTTCCTTTACCTACTTGCAATATTCAGTTTTCTCAGGGTACATAATTAAAAGGCAAATTTACTACTTCTAAATAAATAATACTAATCACCAACTATCTAATTGAGAAGACATCAATTATTACTGAATTTTCTGTTGCTTTGTATTGCAGAGTTAAATGTGTCCCCATCTACACAGAAACAACAAGCAAAGTTCAAAATTCTCAGAGGTGAAGATTATATATATTCCATGAAACAAATGCAAAGTGGTTCTGCTCCTGATCTTTGGTAATCAGCCAGTGTAAATATAATGAACAATATGCACAGTATACCATAAACAGACCACTGAATGATGACCCAAACCTTTACAGTATCTCTCCTAGGGGTACAAAAGCCAATTCCACCAAGAAAGAAAAAGCACTCCAGACTCACACACCAACTGTACTCACTCAGTGCTAGTTCAGCACTGCAATTCAGTCATTCCAATGAGCTCTCAGTCAGACAGTCTATATATGGAAAGCTTTCTCAATTACAGTAGCAAAAGATAAGTACCTTGACATGGTAAATCAGCTCTAAGGTGGGATGTATTTCACTCTGGAAGTATCACTCAGTGTCCAGAAACAAAATATGAACCATCCAGAGAAATTAAGCTTCTCTCAGAACATCATTCTGCAACAAATGCTTGTATGCAAATACAATTGTACTAATGAAGTTGATAGAGCAAACCAAGATAGCAGGAAAAAGACATCAGTAGCCCTAATATACATCGAAATATGTCTATTAAAATATATTTTCCTAATTTCTGAAGGAAAGTATAAATAAAATTTGTGCTAAAATGACAGTTTACATATAAATATCCTGTATGCACAATATACTGTAGAAAGTAAATGTCTAGAAACAATATAGAGAATATAGGAATAAATAAGAAACACTGATACATGGTTTTAAGCTTGAATTCATATTTGCCATCTGCTTTTCTTTTGAATCTTATCTGAGATCTTTACATTTTCATAATTTACAAGCTTTTTTATAGAAGGACAAAATAACTTCAGGCAAAACAGTAGAAGAGGGGTTCTCATCACTGTCCCACATCTTTGCAGCTGACATCAATGCAGGCTACAAGACCCAGTGACATCAGAAAAGGTTCCCATTTGCTCTTGGATATTTTCTTGATTTTTTTCTAAACATATCTAAACCACTTATTTTCACACTCTTCTAGAAATCTCTAAGGATTCATCCTTAGTCTCTAAGACTTTATAAAATGTCTTTCTCTGTAATGATCTTTGTAGTGGACATCTTCCTACCATCACTCTCTTGCTTTCCTTTCCAGTACCATTTTGAGCAGTCTTTCTTCTGTAAGCTTAATTTTCTTTACTACATACACATTTTCAATCCCTGCTTTAATTTTCCATTTTTATTATTTGCACCTCTCACTCAAAGGTATTTTGCAGTTACGCCTCATTCAAACATTTCTTGAAAACACACCCGTATTGAATCACCTATCAATCAAGCCAGTATTAACTGAACAGTGAAGGTTTTTAGCACCCTAAATACATGGTGGGTTTTCCTGTTTTGACTGATGTGACCTTATTTGTTTCTTAACAATGGTAGCACGATTAATATCAAGAAGTCTTGCCAGGTTCTTGTAGCAAGTGTGTACTTGGTGGAAACTGATATTCCTTTACCAGGTCAAGAATTCTACTTTCCAAAAACAGGTGAAAGCTGACAGAAATGCAGCACTGTGACTCACCAACAGAAATCTGGCAACTGTTGCAGCTTAAAGGGATTAGATAAGGCATTTTATTGGTAAAAGCATCCTTAAGTGCATGGTCAAATGTATTTCTTAAAATAGAGATTTATCCAAAAGACTTTCTATTAACTTCTGCAAGATTATTTTTAGATATCTGAATCGAACCTGAAGTGCTGAGGTTTTACTGATACAGTGATAAATACTTGGTTCCTAGAATTTGAGCAATGAGAACAGAATTATATTATTGCTATTGTAAAAAGCCAGGGTGAGCTGTAATTTGTTACTCTGTTGATATGGAGTCCTTCTGTTTCATCTTTGTAAAGCTAAGCAATAGTGTTTGGACAAAAGGAAACTAGAAACTAAATCAAAACCACATACCCTTCATTGTAAGCTACATATATACTGTTCATCAAATAAAAGAATGAGAATCATAAAATTAAATATGATTCATAGAAGTCAGATAACGTTGTTATATTATCTAAGGTTTCCAAAATCTTTTCTAAAGGTGTTTCATTATTCTTCTATTGTGTAAATTATGTCATTGCTGAGAACTCAATTCAGAATATAATTTCAAATTTTTGTAACTCTCTTAAAAATTCCTTAATTAGACAGAGATGGAGGAAAGGTGGAACAGATCAAGGAAACATAAACTGCAATCTGCTTTCTAGATGCAAGCAATCATATCTTGTAGCTCCTGCCTAAGCATACGTGAAGAGAAAGATTTTCTAGTCCAAGCAATTAACATTTATATACTTATACATCATTAAAGATGGAACCACACAGACACTGAATTTAAAAACCTTGATCACATAAGATAAAAATCTTAACAAACATAACTTAAAAAAATTATAGCCATATTGTCTGAAATGACACTGGAAGCATAAAACCATTAATTACGATATAGAAAAGACAAGGTATTTAGGAAATATCAGCATGATAAATATTCACATGGTAAAAGGGTATTAATCTCAAGAGTTTTTGCAAATTTATTGTGAATTATTGACACCTCACTGTTAATTGAAATGTATAAGTTTTAATGGGCATTGATACTATTAAGAGAGCTGTAATCAAAAAGAATGTAAGTAACTTCAAAACATTAATACAAATGTTGAGTAATTCAGATAACTCAGATGTGAAAGATTAGTTCCCTGGAAGAATGGGGGGAAAAAAAGCCTAAATATTTGAAAACAAACAAAACAAAAAAAAAGAGTAAATGATATGAGCAGATTGCATTGACATTAATGTGGGACTAATTGTGGGAAAGCAGCTGTCAGAGTAATCATGAAATCATTAAAGTGTAATATAACATAAACACATAATTTGTTACAACAAACAGCTGATACTTTATTCTGATGAAATTTAATTCATCATATAAACTGAATTAAAATTAAATATATCTAGACAGTCACACAGCTACTTAGTTGGCACTCCCACAAGAACCTGGAAATGTAGTTTTTATGACTATCCCACATCACCCCCAGTGCCTTGCAGCGAACAGCTCCAGATCTCACATTACCCAAGCCTTGGTTCCAGCCCGAGGTTCCTGCCTCTCCTCTTGCTGTGGGGACACAGCAGGTAAACCCTGGCTTTGATTTCCAAGGTCCATGGGAAAACTATTTGCATTCTAGCGCCTAGCTGCAAGGCAAATGTTTCACATACGGCATAGTAATTAAAAGTCAGTATATTCCAGCAGCAGATCAATTGACTTCAAAGCTAGCACTAATCATATTTACATCACCTGTACTGAGCACAAATTTCCCTTATGCTTTTCATATTCATTTGCTAAAGAATGAGCAAATAGTAGGGTGAATTTACACTCTTATGAACAAAACTCCTGTCAGACATTTACAGTGTCTACCAACCCCAGAAATAAACTGGAAACCACAGAAACAAATTACCAACTGATTTTTATAATTTCCATGGGCAATCCAGAGAGGACATGAAGTATCTCATTTCTTTATAAGATTTATTCTTTCTCTTACATGTTTTGATGATAAAACTCTCTATTCAAAGTACTCTAAGAGTCACGTTGATCTGCTTTTCATTATACATAAATCTCCACCAAGAAAACTAAAGTACTGAAGTGGAATTCAGCAACTTAATTTAATCTGTTTTATTCAGTCTATGATTAGGCTATACTTTTCATTAAATGAAAGGTCTTGTAAAGTACAGAGAGAAAAAAGAAAAAACTGTTAGATGTTAGAAACTCTCTTGCACATTAGGAAGTCCAGGTTTCAGATACGAACTTTTGGGCTAGACTAACAAAACACTGAATTGCACGAAACTACTTAATATGAAAACTTCTCTAAGATTAAAACTTTGAAGAAAAACTTAATATAAATCCAATGACATAAAGGGGTTTCACAACTGATTAAAGTGAAAGGAAATCTTAAAATTTACAAAACTGTATTAAAATTGATTATTTAATGTTAGTCATTAGTTACTGAGGAAAGTATGAAGAATAACTAAGATTATTACTAGAGATTTGCTTCTATGCAAAACATTCAACAGCCTTCATTAACCACACTCATGAATATTAGTGTTTGCATATTCTTCCCAACAAAAATATTTTAAATCTTAAAACATTAATAACATAAGCTATCACTGAAACTCTTATAAAAAATTAAAGTTACAAAACTCTGATGAAGACTCTGCCACTTTGTTGACCACATATGCCCTTGCCTCACTTTGTCCTTACCTACCACCCCAAATGGTAGGATTATTTATTACAGAATCCAGTGCCAGATATTACCTCAGGTCATCCTAGAATGAGCCAAATGTTAAATCCAATACAGAAAATTATAAGTCAAATCCTGGATTAATTTTTTCTTTACTCAAATGAGTTATATCAGAGTTAGGTTCACCAGTAGAAGTAAATAATAAATCAGGAGAATTAAGCTTCTCTAATGGTAAATCATAGAAGTAGAACTAATCAGCAATAAATTTCAGTAGCCTAAGATATTTTAAAATTGTTGTACAGGGTATAAACTAGGAACATTCTTCAAATTTAAGCAGATATGCTGCGAAAATTCAAGTTGACTGTATGGTAGTAATTGTGTCAGTAATTATTTACTGACAACTCTTGCATTTTGTATAAAAATTATATGAGATTCACAGTATGGTTAGTAATTCAACAGAAAAATCTGGTGGAAGACATTAAAAAGATATATTAGAATTATAAACAAAATTAATTATCAGTTCAAATATGTCAACATTCCCTATATTGCTCTGATTAAAGTATAAAAAAATGAAAAAACACGATCTATCTATTTTGTTTGTTTGCTTTTTCTATGCCCACCTGTGCATTTTACTTAAATTACTATTAGGACCCTACATGTTTTCATTAACCCTTAACTTCCTCACTTGGGCTCTTCCAAGACATTCCATATAACTCCTGCTCTGACTCATTTTACATGTTAAAAAAAAAACAAAAGAAAACCAAAACCCCAAAACCAGAAATTCAATTGTGGAAACTCATGTGGTCTTAGGCTAATGTTGAGGCTTGGGTTACATAGCAAGAAAAAGAACATGCCACAGTGTAGAAACTGAATTAGTTTATTTCAGTGCACAAAATACAGGTTAGACCTCTATTTCCCTTAATAAATTCCTGCAGGAAGAAGAATGTGCAAGTTCCTGGAAACATATATGAAGGAGGAAAAATTGAATATTCCAAAATGTTATATAAAAAATTGAGGGTAAAATACTGTCCTAGAGAACTTATTTTTCCTAAACAGTTATTTTATTTGCTTTATGTTTTTCATGCTTTTCAAAATTTCCACAGATTTCTAGAGCCTCTATAAAGTTTAAAGGTTGGTTGGCTATAAGTGAAACATATTGTCTGCCATTGTTTTATATAAGAAAACAAAATTTGAGGACAAAAAGAAAAATCAGTGCCTTCACTGTGAACATTTTGTTAGCCACTACCTGCCTACTAATTCTACAACACTGCCAGACAAACCAGGATTGCAGTTTGAGGGTGAAATTAATAATATGCAAGAGCAGACCTAAAATCAAAGGTTCTAGTGCTGTGCATTTTTATAAACACTTAGGTGTTCAGGGACAATGCTAAATTCTCTTACAACAGTGAGGAAATTAAAGACAATCTCTTTGTACCAGCAAGTAACTTCTACAAAACCAGGAAAAAAAAAAAAGGGGGGGAATTCTGTGACAAACCTGCTAAAAAATAGTCACCCTGGCATCCTGGGCTGGGTAACCCTACAGTGAAAAATCCAACAAGAATTTCCAAAGACCACAAGAGATTCTGAGACCTTCTCATCCAGCCACTACCACATTTCTGCCTTCCCTTATTTTAAAGTGAAATAACAGCTTCTAATGTCTTTTTCAACAAAATATAGATGTCTGTGTGGCTCAAATGTAATTGTCTTGCATGCAAATTTTTGGCAGCACCATGAAGTGAGAACAGTTGCTCTTAGTATTCTGAGGTTGCAAATGGTCATTCCTGTTCTGAGCTCAACAGAACTGTTCCAGCTTTTGATTTCTAAGTATCATCCATTCTTTCCTACAGTGAAGGTCACTCTTCAGGATGTAAACAAATCTGAAGCCTTATAAGATTTCAAGCAGAGGTATTTTTACAGTTATTTTGATATTAAGTTCTGAAAACACCATATGGTGTTTTGATTACCAATGTGATGTTCTATATGTTCCAGTCTGCTTTGCTTAACATACTCAGTTATGATCACAAAATTCCTGCTATCATTTTATAAAAGGATAATTTTCATTCTTATTACCTGCAAAATCACAATCATAAGACTTCTCTGAAAGGCCTGACCTTTGACAGTGTGGTCAAACCATGGATGACGTTTTCATTGCAAATTCTGAGGTTTTCTTTTTAAGTACACATATATAAAGAGATTTTTTATTTGTTGAAAACAAAAGCAAACAACAAATAACAACCAAACAAAAAAGCCGCATGCTTATATATCTAATTCTTGATATTATTTATCTCTACGTTTAACTCTTCCACATATTTTGAATTTTCTCTTCTATTACTAGCATTTAATTTATAAAAGAATTTTATGGCATAAATAACAAAAAACCCTACAAACCCTCAAAACAAAAAAAAACCCTCTAATTAAATCCCATACTTTTAAAAATAACTTATGTGACATAAATAAAACTGGTTTTTGTGACAGAGTACTGGTCAAAAAATTTTGCTCACAATTTTCAAAAGCATTTTCAAAACTATCTCATCACAAAATAATAGAAAAAAAAAAAAAACCTTTGCATAAAAANATTTGCACTTTTTTTTTTTCCCTTTTTTCAATTTTCCTTTAGGAAAGTACTTTTATTGGATATCTTCCTGTTTATAACTTCAGCACCACTCGTGCAAAGACTTCCACAGTTGGAGAGCTGGGTCTTTATTCTAACAGGACGAACAAAAATATTCCTTTTTCTGTGTTTCATTATAACACTAAACTATTTCCACAACATAGCACTTGAAGGACCTGAAAAATGTCATCTCTCTTCAAATTCTGAAAACCTCACTCCTTCTGCTACTGGACCAAATATTAATGCACACTCACTGCTGAAGTATCAGTTAGAAATTTTACATGATTGAATTAAATTTATTACTTTTAATATTATTAAGAAATATTCCAGCTAAATTTGCAACAATAAAAAACATCTAGCTGCAAATTATTTAAATGCTCAGCCATATCTTCATCCAATTAAAAATGCATGCAGATATACAAAACTACTTGTATGTTTTCCAGATGGACTTGCAGTCCACTTATCTGGAATTAAATGAAGTTCAAGAGATTAGCTGAATAATTTTAAACACATATTCAATTTGCAAGTGTGACAATTTAAGAATTAAAGGAATTTTCAAAATCTATTCCATTTAGGTTTCTTCCTAGCTGATGGAATATTTTATCCACCTCCACTTATAGCTGAGGCTGGCTGATACCTGCAAGCCATTTCCAAGTTTATGAGTGTATTTATAAAATCTAATGTTTTTAGTTCCCAGTAAGCTGTACATTACATTTCGAGCAGTGGCATGAACACAGTAAAAGCAAAAATGTAATGTTTATATATTACTTGAGTCCTACATTTTGAGATCCAATATTAATTAATTAATATCTCATGGACATCCTAATTTATATTTCCCATGTTCTTTCTCTGATTTTCAACGACAAACTTCCCATTAAAATATAAGTTACTAATTAAAACCAAAAAAGTAAAATTCATGTCTCTCAAAGACAATATGTTTATGTTGCCACTCAATTTCATACATTAGAGTGTTCATTTTATTAAAACTGTGCCTATAATTTCAGAGTAACACTTGGTTTATAAATTGGTTTTAAGTGGTCCAGTCTACGCATTTCCTCTTAGAAGTTTCTTTTCCTACTCCTCCAATGCCTTAATTAAGATTCATTTTAAACTATAGTGATTTACGATTCTACAGAGAAAGACACTTAACAAAGTTTTAAAGATTAATGGCATTGGGATGAATGCCAAGACAGGATATGCTGAAATGAGAAGGAATACAGGTTGTGTGAATCCACTTTACTGCTCTTCAGGAGGACACAAAAGGAGTAGCTGAAACAGCCATAACACTAGATACTTCAAAACGTGTACCAGCAATTACCTTTTATTAAAGAAAAAAAAAATTAAAATGTTGGAAGATAGCTGATAAAGGCATTGAGACAAGTCACATTACACAGAATGCATCAGAAGTTATTAGATAAAAATAGTATTTTTGAAATGTGTGTTGTTTCTGAAGCTTATCTGACTAGTCTAATTGGCCTTCTCTGGAAATTCTTTAGTCTATCCTAAGCAGGAGTGATTTTTAACTTATACTGACAAGCATATTTTTATTTTCCCTCTAGCACTTATGGTCTAAGATGAAGCTTATATTTCAAAATGGTTTTAAGAACTCACATTTCATCACAGTAGCACTCAGCTATCATTGCCTAGGCATAATAGAATACTCCCTCTACTCACAGGAAAATATGAAGCAAAACAATAAAAAGATTTAGCAAAATATAAATCTGCAAGAGATCACAAACTAAGGCAACACGACAAGCAGAAGTGTGCATAAATGTGTACACACATGAACACAAATGCATACAAGAACTGCAGAAGTATTCAAGTATTCCCCTTTTCCCGAAACCAATCCTTTTGTAAACTCTCTGGTCACTTTTGAATTTTCTCCTATCTTTAGTCTTCCAATCTGTGACTCCATTAACCTTCACAAAAGCTGCTAAATTTATTGCTGATTTTCCCTGAAGAAGGACTGGCTAACGACTGACACAATTTTTGTGCAGAAAATTCTCTGAATATTTATATAAGTCATTTATATTATCATAAAGTAATGCTCTAACTTAATTTACTTCAAACTCAAATATAAAAAAAATAGGATTTAGTTTCTTCCATCTTAGGGGAAAAATTTTTGACAGTTTTGATTCACAGACTTTAAACACTGAAACCACAATACATTATTTTCAAGAATTTGACTGAAATTATACACAGTAGATTCTTCATTTTTTAATTAAGTCAGTAATTAAACTCAAAATTTCATGTGAAGACTCCAAAACAAAACAGTCAAAACAAGGAATGGCTCAGCTTTTCCATAAGAAAAACAATGAATTTAGACTGGAAGGTTAATTTCTAATTAGAGGCAGCATGTTCCAAAATTCCTACTTTTCCTGGATAACATGAATTGTTAGTTGGCATGTTTTTCATTACTTAGGATATAATCCTATCACACATTTAGTGACTCTTTAACTAAGATTTTATGCAGATTGAAAATAAGTATTTCTCCCAAAAACCTGCATAATGCAAACTATTGGAGAATGTTTTACACTCGCTTTACCAGTTGTTAAGGGTACTAAATATGATAGCGAAGCTGAGTGAACAAGCGTAGAATTGCCTCCTATTGTAAAACAATGAAAACCAAAATGTAAATTAGAAAAAAAGGCTTTGTAATTTACCAAAAGGGTATCATTTCTATCATTACCTGTCATGAAGCAGCATGTTGGATTAATACTAATCAAAGGTGGGGACAGACCAATGTAAAAGGATAATTTAGAAAACAATCAATGAAAAAAAACTTGTTTGAAAAAATGAAGCAAATATTCTTGTACAGCAGCCTATCAGAAACTGATTGAGAATCCATTGATTGAATACCAGATTGAGAAAGAAAATGTCTTTATTGACATTAACTCAGGTTTTTTCAAGCTTATACTTCTTCAATAACATCACCACAAATTAATACTTTTAGAGGCCATAGTTTTCCAGAAATCAGTCCCAAATGAGCCACTATTTCCATTTCATTGCAGCCAGAATCTCCTCTAGGAAATATTTCCCCAAGGAATCATGCTCAAAATCTTTCTGTGCTATCACTTCACAAAATATGGTATTTCAGAGTCTACTGGTAACTGCCTTAATTTACAGGTAAGTAATAGTACCACATATCATGAAAATGTATTTTTTCTTCTATCTTATTTGGAGACAAGGGAAGACCTTAGACTTGGACTACCTCAAACTTGGTTCTCTTGCTCTTTTTCAGTAGTCCTGAGGAGACATGCTGTAGACCTCTTTTGCAACAACCACAGTCAGCTCTCCCCTTGTGATCTATGTAAACATAATTCCCTTCACGTTCCACCGTCTCCTCCAAGATTACAGCTCAATTTTCTTTGCCAGCTCCAAACACCAATTGCTGCATAAATTCTGTTTAAAATTGGCTTACAATAATTTTATTGTCAATTTACAATTTCAGACTGAAGGAAAAGTAAACACATAGATGACTAAACAACCACAATTTTCACTAGAATGCACATAAAAGCAGACTGAAAAACCAAAGATATAATTTTGAAAGAAGACAGAAAAATGAAAAAGAGCATGTAAAAGCCTTTCATTTTACTTATGTGTTTCCTTTCCCTTTAACCCAGCCCCACTACAGAGATACAAAATCCTAGCAGGAGAGATTTTTTTCTTTTGATAAGTTAAAGCTGAAACCATCAGTTATGGATAGCTATTTCTTCATTTGTACCGTGTTAATAGGTTTTAATCTCAAAAAGTGCATGTCTCATCATTACAGTGTGACTATGCCAGACTATAGCTAAATCTCAAATAGCTGTAAGCATTCTCTCTATGACACCAAGTAGCTCAAATCAAAACAAACTGCAACTATTCTAGTTCTGCTTCTTGAGGGAGCTTGTATTTAGGGATACCATAATTAGGCTTCTTTTTGCAAAAGCTGCCCAAAAAAAGCCTTATGCACACATTGTAGGAGTGTGCCATAATACAGTCAGCTTTTCTCCTTACTTCCATTCCTAAACATACACCTTAAACTAAGCTTACCTCATTGATTTGTCTCATTTCTGTTTTTTCCATACAGAGATGGGCTGCATATCTTCAAAATGTGATATTTTGTAGAGAAAACAGGATCCTTTTTGTGGTGTATCAACATTAAGAGGAAAAAGACCTCCAACTTACATTCTAACCGAATGAAATGTGTCTTTCATTCAACAGAAAGTATTATTACATCCATTCATAAACATGTCAGATAAAAAAGTAATGCTGTCAGATAATAAGTGTTTTTATGCCATCTACCAGTGTATCAGTAGGAAAAAGATGCCATCATAAAACACTAGAGCGGTTAAATTTTATAGGCCACCTCTTCAGACATCAGCTGTCATTGTGGTACCATTAGAGTCACAAATGAAGATTCATTTTACTCACTTCAGCACAGGTAAGGAGCACAAACCAATTTCACCCACAAGTGAAAGCATGATTATCATTTGATCTCACATCATTGTCAAGTCTTTTATATTTCAAGAGTTTTCAATATGTGTTCTTAGATTACTGCAGAGACTCAACCAGGACACAGGTACCCTATTTACTTCCCATTAATAAACAAAAACTTTTGCATATATTAACGACACTGACTTCTTAGACTCTTTTCTGCCTTCTTTGTCTTTTGGGGCTCATCAGGATGTGCAGCATCATAATAGTATCTAGCAAAACCTGACACCTACCTCCTTTGTGTTCTCAATTAATGAATGCCCCCTGACATGTACACAGAGGGCAAGAAAGGGAGGATGACTCCACAGTAAAAAAAAGTGAACAAACTAGTGAAAAATTCGATATTGCATTTAATTCATTTTTAGTGCCAAATATACTAGGAAGTACTAGTCTTTAATACAGAAAATATTAATCTCACTAGTTATGCAGCTGCAACATTCTCTAGGATAAAGTATGAATTTGATATATGTCTTTCCCCTGGCTTGTGGCAATCGGAGAGNCAAAAAAACCCCAAAAAAAACCCAAAAAAAAACAAACAAAAAAAAAAAAAAAAAAAAAGAAACAAAAAAAACCCCAAAAAAGAAACATTTCTTCTGGTATCCCAGCTCTTGCTGGACATTCAGTTGCAACAGAAGGAATAGAGAGATAGGGACACAAACAACCTGAAAAAGTGATTATAAACATTGTGGTTAAAAATAAGGCTGTACTCTCCAGTGGCAGTCCATCAGCAGAATTTTGTAGAATTGGGGCCTGCTAATTAAATTTTCCTATTCCTGAAGCAATATGAGAGGTAAGCCTGAAAAATATTGATTGCCTTGTAAGTTTGATACATATTTGGGCTGTCATCACTGAAGTTATGCTAAACTTCAGAGCCCTTCCTTTTGATTTTTGACTTTAAAAAAAAAACAAACAGGTTAAATGCTACTTATGTCTGACTTTTTTAATCTACAACATACACCTTTTACTGTCTCTGCATAATCTGATAAACTTTTTAAACTGGTATTTTAATTAGAAGATAATTAAATAGCGAAGCTGGGTACTTCCAAGATACACAAAAAGACTGCTTTATCAATAATAAAAAGATTCTCAGCTCATTGAAGGTACTGGGAATACCAATTTAAGGCAAAATGAATATTGCTTGATAACAAGCTGCATAGCACTGCTCTCTGCCCAAGAAATGTGAATATATGTTATTCACACCTTAAATAACAAGGATGCAAATAAAAGCCTGCTTGGGATTTGCAGGGTAAAATTCACATAACACCAATGTGCCTCTCTGGAAGTGTGATTTATTTTTCATCACTGCTTTTATTTGCTTATATTCATTATGATAATCAGGATAATTTCTAATTTTTGCATTTGAAGATATTTCTTTCCCTATATGCTCATATATATATATATATATATACACATGTATATCTTACTACTTGTAAATTCATGGCTTATATGCTATGTACTAGAAACATGCTTCCATAATGACCTGGACCTATCATCTAAAATGAGGAAGAAAGTATCTGTATTTCATAGCCTGTATTTATTCTGCAACTTCTAACACGGCATTTTAAAAGGACACAGGTATAAGGTCTAATGACCATTTCACTTCCATTTATATAAAACAAAAAAGAAAAGAAATCCAAATTTCTTTTGGTTAACTGTATGAATTTTCTTCTGTAGTGTGTATTAAACAGAACGCACAAAGATTTCCATGCAAATGATGAACAAAATATTCACTATAAGACAGCAATGTCTTCTGCAGTCAAATGTGCACTGAAAATGCAGACACATGTATGGATAAAGTAATATTGTTTAGATATTTTAGATCACAGTGAATTAGAAATGGTCCATTTACAATGTTTAAAGCACAAAAGTTAATCAGGAAAAACCTAGAAACAGCATCTGACAGGAAAAGTAAGGAGTACTGGAAACATTCATTTTGACCTCACTAAATAATTGATGAGCACTGACTTACAGCTGGCGCTTGATAGCCCATGACTGAATCAGCAGCAATGATTTCTGCTCTTGAGTTAAACTTTCCTGCCTCCTGACCACTCACCAAATTCTAACTGGGTGAGTTCTCATCTATGTACAACTACATATTCCCAGGACTGAATGCCCTTCGGCTTTATTTATGGATTCCTACTCAATTTAAATTTTACCTGTTGCATCTTTACCTTCCAGTTAAACATTACGAAAATAATGTGGTTTATCAAAATATTTAGGCATAACATTGGTTTCAGAAAACTGAAATTTATTTTAAGAATTCCAAGTATTACCTGAACACTCTTACCTATTCTATTGTCACAGCACTTGGAAAGTTTAGTCAGACGACAAGGGTAGGCTGAAGTAAATGCAAGACAAACAGGCTCAAATAGTTTCTCTGTTCAAGCATACAGCATGACTTAAGACAGAACCCTGGGTAAACATGCTCCCATATAAGCATTTCTATGCTTTTATTCAGATACCATATCCACAGTTAATAAAATTTCACACTTTGAAAAACGTTTCTCTGCATTTCACTAGTCACTCTACTGCACAGATATTTGGTGGCTATTCTTTTCATTTGGCATTCTTGCTGGTCTGAATTGATCTAGCATGAAATATATTGCAGTAGGCTTTGATGAAAATCAAACCTATGTTTTTACATTTTAATCAGAAAAGGCTGAGTCTCAGCTGTTTGGTTATATGACATTCAAAATTATCTTCCATCATACTTTGAGAAAATTTTCATCTAAAGGAGGAAACACTCCAGAACTCTACTGCACTTGTAACCGATAAGAACACAGGATGAAATTTGACCTTTAGAGTTCACTTCCAAGCACACTGATGGTCCACAGTTTCATTACAAATGCTAAAACAAATGACAATTTACCACGAAATCCATTGCAGACAGAAGTGCTGACAGCTTTCTTAGCACATTCCATTTTCTTTTTTCAAGAATAGAAAATCTGTTTCACGGATAGAAATCTCTCCAAAGCATAATTTTAAAAAACCCCAAAAAAACCCCAAAAAATGAACCTAAACCAAAGAACTACACATAAAATCTTCCAATGTCTGTTATAACCATTATGATAGCTGATAAGTGTTAGGAATGGTCATATAAGAACACCTGTCACTACAAGCCCCTATTTCAGAGATTAGCAGTTTACACAGATCAAGGTAGCAAAGCAATTCCTTTCATTTTGTGACATACATGCTATTTTTGGTTGCATACACTCCCCTAAAGGAAATAAAAACTTTTACTACCTTATCTACCATCCCAGTAATTGTATACCATTCATGTATCCTACTAACACAATTTACCCTTATGGATAATAATGTGGGCTAAACAAGCAGCTGCCCTTCCACCTGCACTGCCAGCAAACTGCAGCAGGTCAGTGGAGATAGTGATCTTTATGTCTGGGGTAGAGTTAATTTTGTTCATACTCACTGATGTGGGGCTGCATTTCAGATTTGTGCTGTTGATAAAACGGAGATGTTTCCATTATTACTGAGCAGCACTTAGAGTTGAGGCTTTTTCTGCTCACCACCTCACCCCACCAGTGAGGACACCACCAGGGTGGATAAGGATCTGTGAGGGGACACAGCCAGAACTGTTGGCTGTCACTAACCAAAGGGATATTTCAGATCATTTGGTGTCATGCTCAGCACCTACAGCTGGAGCAAGGAGGAGGAAAGGGGGACATTTTGGAGCGATCACATTTGTGTTCCCAAGTCACCATTACGCATGATGTGGCCCTGCTCTCCTGGAGATGGCTGAGCACCACCCTGCTCATGGTAAGCAGTGAATTAATTTCTTGTTCAGCTTTGCATATGTGCACAATTTTGCTTTATCTAATAAATTATCTTAACTCACAAGTTTTCTCTTTATTTTAATCTTCTGATTGTTCTTCACCCTACCTTTGGAAGAGTAAGCCATTGGTTCCAGGCGACTGAGCTGTCAGCTGAGGTGAAACCCCAAGAGGGTACCTCAGCTGCTAGCTCATTAGTCTCCCATGACAGAAAGCAAAAATAAGATACCCTACCACTCTTGTAGTAACTGCCCCTTCTTTCCTCCCATCTCTGTAAGATAGTAACCTAGTAAGTTCCAAACTATTTTTTTTCCCTGCTCATAAATACCTATTGGTACAAGGTTTCTTTCAAAATTATTATTGTGCTAAGCTGTAAAGAAACCTCATTCAATCAGATTGCATCCCTGGGTTCTCTCAAGGAATCTGTTCAGAGAAAAGGAAAACAAAACTTCTTTTTTCTTTGACGCACTTACTGGACCACGTGAGATAAATTAAAGGCTGTGCTTTGTTTTCTTTTCTTTTGTTTCACTTGCTATGAATTCATGCCTTGCATCACACTTTACCAGGCTGGGTGTTCTGTTCTAGTGTTTTTGTTCAGAATAAGCAGACCAGCTAGTAATGAATAATACCATAAGAATGCATTAGAAAGAAACTTCTAAGGGTAGAATCAAAAGGATCCTGACAAGACTAAGTACATAGGATAAATTACTTCAGTAAGATCATAAGACTCTTTAAAGGCTTTTATGGGAAAAGAAAAAAGGAAAAACCAGTGGTTCTAAGTCAATATTTCTACTCCTGACACTGCTACAATATACAAAGGTGGTTTATGAATATGTCTTGTGGTGAACTTTTGAGCAAAAAAAAGCTGAAAAAGAGAATGGCTGATACAAAATAATGAAGGCTAAATCTAAAAGTCTATCTGAAAGTGAGAATCTCCCAAGTACTGCATAAATAGAGTATTTCAGTTGGAACAGACTTCTAATGATCATCTGGTCCAGCTGCTTGGCTGCTTCAGCAATGACAAAAAGTTTAAGTTTGTTATTGAGGGCATTGCCCAAATGCCTCCAGAACACTGACAGGATTGGAAACCAACCACTTCTCTAGCAAGTCTGTTCTAGTATTTGCCCAACCTCTTGGTAAGGAAGTGCTTCCTAATGTCAACTGAATCTCCCCCAGTATTAATCAGAATTTTAAGATTCTCTCAGATTATTCAAAATCCCACTTATTTAGTTAAACAAAAATCTCTATTAAGAGAATATTTGAAACTGACTACAGGAAATAAATATTACAATCTACTTGACAATATAGCTCTTAACTAATGAATTTGCTACTGAAGTCACAGAATCATGGAATGATATGTTTTAGAAGGGATCTTAAAAATCATCTAGTTCCAATCTCTTTCCACAGACAGGGCCTCTTCCCATTAGACCAAGATGCCCTAGCCAACCTGGTCTTGAACACTTCCAGGGATTTGGAAGCCTTCTCTGGGCAACCTGTTCCAGTGGCTCCACCAGTGTGCACCACCCACGCAGTAAAGAACTTATTCCTACTATCTAATCTAAAAACCTTCTTTCAGTTTAAAGCCATTTTTTGTTGTCCTATTACTACATACTGTCACAAAAAGTTCTTCAAGGCTACAAAGCCTTGTAGCCTGTAGGTACTGGAAGGCTGCTGTCAGGTCTCCCTGGAACCTTCTCCAGGCTGACTAGCCCCAACTCTTGTATCTTAAACAATGAAGCACTAAAGAAGTCAGAATGGCCACATAGATAAAAGATTACTGGAAATTTGCTAACTGGTCAAATTAAAAACATAATGAAACCAGGCAAAAAAAACTGACCTCAAAACAACCATCATCATAGCTATCTTTTCTTCATCTACATCACAGATTGAAATCTATGCTGCTGGTTTATTTGACCTGAAAATATTTGAACTAGATGGCAGAAACAATCCTAGATGACTAGAACTATCTAGAACTAAAATCATCGTTTTGCTTTTGTCCTATCATTCCCCAAAATGCAGTGGGTCCTGGAAAGGTAATCTGGTAGAAAATATCCCATTTTTATCACCATAAGTCCCCATCTCTGGCTCTCTTTGAACTCCACTCACGTGCTGTGGAACAGTGAGGACTACCTTGTTGGGAAGGATGAAGAGTTAAAAGAAAAGTTTTATAGAGAGGAATGCTTAGGAGAAGGTTTTATAGAAATGAAAGCAAGTTTTGATATATGAAAGAGATTTTCACACAGGTAGCTGCTGAAGGTTGAGTTAGAAGGTTTAGAACAATGGCTTAGTCCAGTTAGAAGGCAGAAGGTCCAAAAGGTTGAGTGGTTTGTAAATAAGGCATTGTTTCTACCAAGAAAAAGAGCATAGGCAGACAGAAAGATGTTACTTACAAAGACAGACGAAAACTCCACTGCAAAACAAGTTTTCAAAGTTTAACATGTAACTACTAGCTCAGGTGACTGGTCAGTTACTAACATCATATGGTATTTTTAGCAGTTTTGATAGGTTACATGCAAATGTAAAGATTTCGTGTATGATGTTAATTGGTTATTATGTAATAAGTTGCAAAGCAAAGAAAGAAATATAATGCTTTGTAACATGCATAGAATTGGACTTCAGGACTGCTGCCTTTGGCCAGCAGCCATTGGCATTACCCACAACCCCTAATGCAATAAAAAGCATTATATGAAGATCCGTCAGGAGTCCCCATCTCTCCGTACGGCTCTTACGCTACCTGAATTCCATTAAGGCATGGAATTAAGTGCTTCAAACTATCTTTCTGATCACTGTAACTTTAGTTTAATAGATGGAAAAAGTTTCTTCCAGAAGTGATCTCAGTCACACTACAGTTTAGGCTAATTTTTTTCTAAAACAGAGTAATGCATGGTTCGTAATCTTTCAAAAACACTCATGTGACAGACCAGTTGTATACCAAGGTCAACACATTTTCCATAAAGGATGAAATTGCAACCATGTAAAAATGCTGACCACATGGGAAAGGAGGTCCTTCAATGGTTAGCTGCTCCATAATAATCACATCTATCCCTAAGAAGTTGTAATACAAATTAGCTAGATCACTCATTATTGTATACAGATATTCACGTTATTACGGGTGTTTTAACTAGTCCCTTAACCATAGCTGAACTCACATTAAAGAATTGTGGTAAACAAAAAATGTAACTTGACAGAGCAATGCTCAGGGTTGTATTTAGTAATTAGCTCACATCATGAAATAGCATCAGTGAAGAACATAGTTTCACTTATTGATATTTTCTTCAACATGAAGGTGATGTTAAAAACTGACATTGATGATGCTGGGAACTTTCAGACATGTGTCAACACAGACAAAATCAATCTGAGACATAGGAAAGTGCTGTTGCTTCATGGAAATGATGCTCTGTTTCTCTGCAACTGAAAACAACACAAAAAATGACCATAGAAGAATGAAACATGAAGAGAGTATGTCTGTCACCTCAAAAGAACATCTACAACCAGTCAATGACACACAAGTTGGAAAAGCACAAAAGTGCCAGTTGCTTTACTCTTAGATTTCGTATCAGAGAAAAGAGAACACAGAGAGAACAGCATTAAAAGTAGTAAATATGACACTCAAACTAGTGGAAGTGCTAACATCTGACAAAGAAAAAGAAACTAAACCAACCAAGCAACACCAATCCTATACTGCTAAAAGAGCAAATGCTCTTACGCCTTCTACTCATACAAGGCATTTATTACATCTAAGAGAAGAGTTGATATTTTACTACCCTTTCTTTTCTCCCCAGAATCCCTGCCATGACACCTGAAACTTTTTGAGGCTATCTGCCTCTCTTTACCTGGTGTAGTCCTACAGAACAGCCATAGTGGGTCGATAAATTTACCTGATGTCTTAGGCACAGAGATATTACTATGG
The DNA here is from genome assembly GCA_013400315.1 of Bombycilla garrulus. NCBI lineage: Eukaryota > Metazoa > Chordata > Aves > Passeriformes > Bombycillidae > Bombycilla > Bombycilla garrulus. Next base: position 159,496 of record VXBU01012383.1, read on the forward strand.
AATGTGCTCAAAAATTGTGCCATTAGAGGACACATTCAGAGTATTACAAGCTACCACAGTTCAAACCTCCCCATCACTCTTACAATATGCATAAGAGCACAGTGCAATGGACAAATAAGCCTTTATTTATTAACAGGACTATTTAAAGAGCACATAGGATGGCTACATCTTATGCTGGTAGGTCTCCACACACATGTATTATGGGCAAATGTCTCACTGAAATGCTTTTATTTAAGACAAATTATGCTTTGCTCCTAATAAAAAGCATATTCATAACTGACATAAAATATTAAAGTGATGCCCCACCCATCTTAAACATTGTGCCTTGATAGCCTGCTGGAAGAACCCTTGCTCTGCCCTGAAACTGTTTTTTAAAATCACTCAAAAGTTAAGAACCTTGTCCTGGGATATGCAAAATTAAAACAAGACTGGTGTTTATTATAGGAGATCTATGGCTGAAGTACTCACCCAAGATGGGTGTGGTTCCTTCTGTTCTAAAACAGGATCCACGCCTTCCAAGAAATTGTCCTGAGATCAAACCACAGCTGGCCTTTCTTCTCATTAGGTATTCAAAAATCACACACATTTACAATAACACAGACAAACTCAACAGTTTTAGCAGCAGGAAACACATACACCTTTATCAGCTGAAAAAAAGTGGAAAAGGAAAGGGAATTGCAGAAATCCTCAAAGCATATTATCTATTCCTTTAATTTCTGGTGTGTAATCTTTACAGAGTGAAGAGCACATGTTTTGACCTGAAAAGCTTAAAGCACATTTTTAAAGACAACAAGACACCTCTTGGCTTTGTGGCCACCCATTTCTAAAGCTCAAGACTGCACTAATGTATATAAATGAATGCATATCAACACATGCATTCACAAAAAATGAGAAGATAAAAACAAAAAAGGAGTTCAGCATTTATTAAGGAATCTTTCATATAACTACAACTGTTGAGAATAAAAGCCCACAAGATTCAAGTGTATAGCCTTAACCTTTTTGTTTAAATATTTCAGGGAATACTACTGTCAAACATGCCAAAGAAACATTTATTTTTCTGCAATGAAAAAGTACAAAAACTAGATAACTCACTGTCTGCTTTCCTACCTTCAGATAGTATGAAGCAAAAAAAAGATAGAAAGTCAGTCTGATAATCCACTGCTGAATATTGCTCCATTTTTCAAGTAGCTGGCTTCTGCTATATTTGACATTAAAAAAAAAAAGTCATTTTGTTCTACTGCTATCCTGATAAAGGAAAATTTCCATATTTCTTTTTAAAGGAGTGTAAAGTGAACTTAATTAACTAACACGCTTTCCTATTTCATTAGCTGAAAATGCTATTGCTTGTTCAGAGAAAGACAGGCAGAATTCTGTAGAATCTGACCATAGTAATTTATATGCAATTCCTGTCTTCCTTTTCTTATCTGCACAACTGTACTATACTTAATAAAATAGGTTTTAAGTTTCAATGCACAGCATGAATTACAGTCCTAGTTCTCACCCTCGATTCAATCTTTGCTCAAAAGGAAGCTCTACTGTAATTCTAGCTGCATTATCAGGCAATTTAACTCCACATTTGCCAGTTTGAATTTTCCATGTCTTCAAACAATTTCCTTTAAGCACTGGGTGCCAACTTCCCATACCCAAAGTATATAAGCATCCTCCTGAGCGTAAAATGTGGGGAAATTAATCCCTTTTCTCTTTTTGGGTCTTATAAATCTACGTCATATTTGCATCTTTATTTGGAATATTTTTGAAGAGTTTTTTTATCCTCATTTTTGTAAAAAGATAGTAGAAAGAGAGGTGCGCTCTTAGGAATACTGCCCAGGGACTTCACAAAAAAGGCATTTTCATTAGAATTGCAGGTAATTGGAACAAAAGAAAACACCAAGATGGTCCTCATATTTAGTTTTAATTAATTAATATTTAGTAGGCTGATACTCTTGCTTTTGGCTAAGTGCAGTTGAGAAAGTCTTGCTACACCTAAAATTCTGAACAGATTCATACCAATTTTGAGCTTTGTTGTTAAGAGACTTTTCAAGGAAGAACTGTGCAGTGGGCTGCAGATAGTTTTTTATTCTATTTTTCCTGCAAAGAATTTCTTAGATTCATTTATGTAGCAAGTATATAGAATTAGGAAGAATAACAGCTCTAGTCATTTCTTCAAAAAAATCCCACACAGCTTAAATGCAGTTTTTTTTCAACACAGTTGCAATTGAAGGCTACATGAAAATAGCTATCCTTTTAAGTGTGGAAAGGTTCTAAGACCTTTAAAGTAATACACTCAAAACTCTCAAGAAAGGTATCTTTCACTGTATGAAAAGTCACTACAATTCCTTTTTTTTTGGTTGGGGGGTTGAGCAGAGGGTATCATTCGACAAATATGACACATATCCTCCCTAAGACCAAGAACTGTTACACCAATAGGCCTATTAATCTTGCTCTAGCAAAATAATGTTGTGGGGAAAAATGTTCTCCAATTTTCATCAGAAAAGTCATATTGATGGGTGTGGCTGTTGCAGCAGTAGTAAGTATAACCTTGGCATGTTCCAAATTTAGCAGCTTCATTGACTTTTCTAAGTTGACAATTAATAAAACTTTGTAGAGTCTCTTCCCAGAAATAGCATCAGCATGGCTTTGCTAAATACAGACAATTTTGACTGGTATATAAGCTTATTTTCTGGGGGGAAATAGCACATATACAGCTCCAAAACATGCTAAAAGAACTAGCTCATAAGTGGAAAAGTCAAGATTTCAACTAGTGATTTGAAAAAGTCTCAGTCACTGATGTCTCTGGTATTCTTTGCAGGCCCTCAGCTGCTTATTTTTACTAAAAAGTAATTAAGTAAATAGGCTAAAACCCATTCAATTGTACTAAGTTATTATCATGGGAATTTGAATAAATTAGTTCTAATTATATCTAATGAAATCTCTAAGAGTGCTGGGTTTAAGTGTAAAAATTATTCTATTGCCTGTGACTACTAGAGTATCAGAGTACATTCAAAATGTACTTTATATGTGAGCTCTCAAATTAACATAAAGATCTAAAAGAAACTTCAATATTTACTCTCTCTTACCAATCATTGTTCTTACATATTATTAAAATGTGGAACAAAAAGATTAAAACAAAGTAAAAAATAAAGAGACAAAAAAGATTGTAATATTATTTGTTGGAAAACAAAAAAGAGCAAAATAGACTCAAGAAAGTATCATCTAAGTTGAATTCCTAGAGAGACTGGAAAATTAAGTCAACAGATCTTTTTGCAGTACTTCTAAGTGGTTCAGCACTAATGTTACATACTAGAAATATGGAAATAAATTAAAAGCCTTGCTTGCAGTAGGAGAACAATCAGAAGACAACCAGCATTTTTGACAAAGTGAACGCCTCCAGAAAGCCAGAAGAACAAAACAAGGAAATGAAGTTCAAGTTTAGAATAAAAGCTCCATTTTATATCAAAAGAACAAACCACCAAGACTCACTCTTAAAAGACCCCAGAGCTCTTAGAAAAGTAACAGAACTCTTCATGACTGCAGTTACTATTTATTGTAGTAAGAACAAAACAGAAGCACATAAAGTCTTTCCTTTTATTCTGGGGTTCCTAGTACTTTTGTTTCTTTTGGGTTTTGTTCACTTAAGTACACAGGCTTAATGTGCCTCCTCTTTATTCTACTCAGTAGAATAAAGGGAAGACAATAATAAAAAATGTATCCTTTTTTCTTCTCCTGTTCATTTTCCAATTTCACAGTTCGTACTCTTCTTATCCTCAGTTCTTACAATCCACAATTGTTTTGCCTCTCAGATGTTCCAAAAACAGCACATGTAGCACTGCCTGAGTCTCTAGTCTCTTCCTGGAATTCACCTCTTTATACAGCAGTCCATAAAGATTGCATTACTGATGGCTTATTTACCACTCACAAATTTCGCTGTTATTATATTTCTTATCTAAGTAGGTATTGCTCATCTTATTTCTCAATCCAACCATTTTCTTACCACTAATCATTACCTATACTGCTACTCAGGACCATTTGTGTTATACCTCAGCTGAGAATGTCCACTGAATGAGTAGTTAGGTCAACCCTTGGTAAATGGTCATAAGCCTAAATTCCCCTTTTTTCTTCACGGAAAGACTACTCCCTTTCTGGTACTAATGGGAAGATGGGCTTTACTCTGTGTAAAAGAGTAAAGCCCATCTTCCCATTAGCACCCTCATCAGAAGTCCCCTGTGAGAGAGCCTCCTGCACTGGAAAGGCTATTTAAATATACTCACCATCACTGCTTTGTTACATAACAAATAGGCAAGTTCCTTAATTTCCTTTGTGACAAAAGATTTCAGACCACTGAACACATTGAAGAGGATCAGCACACCTATGCTGAATATCTGTTGCAATCTTTGAGCATATAGCAAGGCCCCCGTGGAGAGAAAATGCTTAGTCATGTACTATACCCTACTTCCTAAGACCCTCTGTTATCTCCCTGTAACACTATTGGCTACATTCCAGATGTCCTAAGACTATAGGTCAAAACACCAAGACCTCAGACTATTGGCTAGTTATCCCAATCCTACCTAATCCTATAAAAACCCCTACTTCTGCCCACTTCGGCAGAAGACGCCGTTCCTGGACCCCTTCACGGAACCCCCAATAAAGACTTCGTGGAATACGTCGCTCGGGTCTTCTCGTCTCTTCTCCCCTGGGCTAGCAAAGCGACTACCTGGCAAGCAGCGAGCTGAACATCACTGATAGCTGAAATCACTAAAAGAGCTGAACCGCCTGATAAGAATCAGGCTGGGCTTGCCAGGATAGTTCACGGCCAGGCGCGTCTGCCGAAGCAGGACGAAAGCCGCTCCTTAGGACCGGAGACCGGGAACCCTCGCTATCCGGACAATCTAAAACGGCACCGGGGGCTTTGTCTGCCACCCAGGCTGGCCACCTGGGCAGGGCGGGCAACCCCCCGGCCAACCGTTTTAAATATCCTGAAAACTATTTTGCTTATAAGAAATTTCACTTCATTATTTTCTGCACTCAGACATTGTCAACAGATTTTATCCACCCCATCATGTTCCTCGTATGACTATTTATATGACTTTTTAGCCCCCAAAAAACCATTTCAATTTTCCAGAAATAGTACATAATTCTTTAGGTGTAAAAAATAACAGGAAAAGTTGAAGAAGGCTTTGTTGCAGTGGGGCACAGTAACTGGCCATCCTCATATTTACCACCCACTGGTGGATCACAAATATCAGGTGATTCCAAGTAGATGTTTACCTTTCACACTATAAAGAACCTGTTTTTCACTGACTAGAGGAAAAGACTAGGTTTAAAAAGGTTGACAGAGACCATAACATTGATAAAGAATTATCTTTTTGTAGTTTCAAGACAAAGAAAGATATTAATTAGAGAGGAGCTAGAAGTCAGCACATCAAAGAAATCTTATTCTGGGGTTTTTGATACACAGAGAAAAAATTTCTACACCACAAATATGTAAGTTTTCAGTAAAATCACCACTGTTTCCACTGTTTTCTTATCAGAGTCACTCTTGTATTTACAAATATCATTTCAGTATTGGCTCAGCAGTTAACATGATTAAGAAAGGTAGCAGGAGGAAAAAACAATCAAGAAATGCTTGCAAGCAAAAAACCCCACAACACTCCAAGAGTTCAGAAATATTACAATGACCTTTTTTCTTCACTTAACTTGTTTTATTTTCTTACTCAGTGGTTCCATCTGCCTAAGTGAAAGCTTGTTCAAAATCCCTACTGGTCCTTTTTAATGCAGCATTTTTAAAGAGTATACAAAGTCTAATCCATAATTATCAATCCTCTCAGGATACCAGTTCCTGCTAAAAAAAAATGCCTAATTAAATTATCCTAAGATTAACAGTGATTTTGTTATAAATATGGCAGTCAAACAAACATTAGAAAAGCATACAATGGAAAAGGAGAAATAAACAGCATCTTCCCAAACCCCCAGAAGCACTACTATTTCTTCAGTTGAAGTCTATATTCTGTTTCCTCAACAATTTAATCACAAAATTAGATTTCTAAATTGTAACATAGTCCTTTCAAAGCAACAGAACAGATTTTAAGTCTGCCTGTGAAAGCCTAAACCACTTAAATAGAGCCCTTGAGAAAACTTAGAAAAAAAGAAGTGTAACATGCAAACCCCAGCAATTTGGTCACCCACAATTTGTGTTCAGGGATTACTAAAATCAGCTGATATTTTAAGCAATCTGGGTTAATTCCACAATCATCCTTTGACCACCATAAAAAAAAATTAAAAAAACCCTATTAAACAAAAAATGGACAATTAAACTCAAACAGAATCTAAGTGTACTCAGTAGCTGTTAATCAATTACCAATATTCACCTCATTGAAATAGTTTCAAAGTATCTCTGAGAAGGAAAGAGGAAGCCTTATCCTTACAGCATTTGCTAGCATCCTTCCTTTAGAAGAAGAAAATTAACAGAAGAAAAAAATCTTACATTTTCGCAATCATCTCTTTGTTACATGGCCTTACATTACTCCCCTTTTCCTTGATATTTTTTTGTCTTGATAAATTTAAAGGCAGACATTTTATTTTACAACATCTATGAAAAGGAATTTCTGCATAACTGTCATTCATCAATGACAGAAAATACTACAATATGTCAAACGAGAGAGGTAGCTACTCTAGAGAATATGGACTAGATACACATTTTATATTCTGTGTAATGATGCAAAACATCTTCAGAGTAATACAAAAATTTAAGAGTCTGTAGAAAGCTCTAAGGATTTCATAGTCCCAAAAGGAAACACTTCAAAGTAGCAGTGTTAAATCATTGCTTTCATATGCAGAGATGTGACACTACAGCTGGTAGTTAAAGGAAACATGGTAATTCCTAAGTGCTGAAGTTCTAGGAACAAAATTTTTTCTTTTGTTAATTTTGCAGTTGTGTATTTGGTTTCAACTACAAGAATGAAAAAAGGACCAACAACTCCCTCTCTGAATATTATGACAGTTCATGCAGCAAGTCTTGCTCAACATTTTGTACCCAAAGAATCTGTGTAACCATGTCAGAGTTTCCACCCCTCAAATATAACTAAGGTCACCTTTTTTAGTTGCAAAACACCAAAAAAAAGGCTCTGTACAGTGATAAAGAAGTTTTCCTAGATATCACTAAGTTTACATGATTATTAATAAACTCACAACCTTTAAAATGTTCCAGGTAGCTAAAATGAAAAATTGAAAAATCTAACTTAAAAACAGGGCTTGTACATCATCCTTGCACAGTGAAAACCATCACCCTCCAGTGAAAAAACAGTAAGATAGATCTTCCACCTTACACTATGAGGAGTAGCTGAGGTTTTTTTATTAGCTGGGGTTGCTTAGTCTGGAGCAAAGGAGGATCAGGAGGGACGTTCTATCTCTATACAGCTACCTAAAAGGAGGTTGGAATGAGAGAGGATGTCAGTCTCTTCTCCCAGGTAACAAGCACCAGGATGAAAGCAAACAGACTCAAGTTATTCCAGGGGAGATTCAAATTAGATATCAGGAAAAAGAAAATTGTAAAGGATTTAAAAGCATTGGGCCCAACTGCCCTGGGAAGGGATACAGTCAGCATCCCTGGTAGTGCTAAAATAATGTAGCTATAAGCACTTGAGGACAAGTTTTAGGGATGAATGTGGTGGTTGTGCTAGGTTGACAGTTGGAATTGATGATTTTACAGGTCTTTTCAAACCTTATGATTCTGTGATTAAAATAATATACTAAACAATCCTGTAAAGGATAATTAATGTTTGCATGAAAATTATGACCGCTGTGTCTCTGAATAATAATATCATTTTAAGTTGTTTACATGGTCAGCTTTGAAATTGTTTTTGCTCAAATAACTCTAATTCACTCAGTCATTTATAGATTAAAAATAGTTTATCTTTGTAGTGTACCCATAAAATTATGTACTACACATAATTGTCTTGCACAACAGTGTTTGGATAATAATATCTAAAAAGTTGTTCTTAAATGTTTTGCATTTACCAGATTAAAGGTACAATCCATCTAAGAAAGAGTACAAAAATATTCTTCAATGTTAGCAAAAAAGAAGTTTAAATGCTTTCAAAAACACCAAATATAAAAATATTTGCTAGGAGAAAACATTTTTTAAAGCAAAAAACCTAATATATGGCCTGTGCAATGAGTATCTTTATTTTAAAGCTGGGATTATTTGCAGATACATTTATTGGGATACGAATTAAAAGTGAAAGCTTCATTTTAAAAGAAAAAATAATTAAGTTAAAATCTACCCATTCATGAGCCAAACATTTAGAAGTTTCCACAGCTAACAGAATGCTCTGCTTTCAAAAGTATTTAAGCTACGTATGACTAATTGGTATTTCAGAAGCATACGTAAGACAAAAACTATTCTCTCAGGAAGAATACTGTGTTTTATTAATTAAAATAACAGTAAGATTTCTAAAATTCATTGCCCGGAAACTGAGTCTTGTGAAAGACATTAAGGAATTTAGGCCAGAGTATTAAAATATGGTAGTTCATCTCATTACTTTACATAAATTTTACTTAATAGATATTTATTCATATTGGCACATTTCCAAGCAATCCACTGGGCCTCAGTAATTCCATAATAAATGCTAAACAAATATGTTAATCCAAATTATTTCTAAATAAAACACAAAGTTATTTGTGTAATTACAAGAATTAGTAAATACAGACAGAAACAATCTAGAAACACAACAAAATTATGGTTATTGGAAAGTAATTTTTGTAGAAGATTACTTTTACTATGTTTTTTATGTTTTACAGAACTGTACCTGTATGAAAATAAAACAGAGAAACTTAAAAAAATGTTCACGGACTGATAAGAAAAGATCCTTATAAATAATTTTCACTTCAAAAAGTTATCGCTTCAAAAAGTTGTGGTTTCACAGATTTATGAGCACAAAATTAGACAACATTTTACTTAAAATATAATTTCAAAAATCAGTTGACAGCCTCACTTGGCTACAATCAATTACTAGACTTGAGTGGTTTTGACATGTACAATATTAGTTGAAAAGTAACAGTCTTGCCTTTCGAGACAGGTAGTGCTTTATGCTAAGCAGACGTCTTGTCTGGCTCTCTCTCCACTAATGTAGGACATCTTTTCCCTGAAGGCATTTCTGCAATTCATTACTCATTCTAACTGGAAAATTTCAAAGCTAAATCTTTATGTTTATGCAAAGTTTATGTAGATCTAGGTACAGATATTGCTTTCAACTACTTAGAAATATATCTGGAGTAGTTTCTAGTGACTTCCAAGATGTAGGGAGGTTGACCCAAAGACAACAGAAACCATTGCAGTTTCTCACTGACCTACAGATATACTATAAATCATGGATTATAAATATTTCTTATTCTGAAAACAAAATCTGACTTAAAATGCCACAGTCTGTAAGAACTGACTGTATTTTACATACACAGAAGTAGAAGTTTCTTGTTTATTTTAAATACTGAAATAGAACACTGGTGGTCCTTTAGCTTCCAAGGAGTCTCTGGGATAACAATAATAACAAATTTATCACAGTTAAATTATACTTCAGTACATGTAATTCCATAAATGAAAAAAAAAATGCTTATGGCAGAACTTCCATTTTACCATCAGGAAAATAACTGGAATACACAGGGGCCATCAAAGTGGCTAGTATCAACATGTGACAGAAATGCTCCTGTTTCCATTGAGCAAAACCAAATTTATTAATTTCTTTTTAAATTTATAAATCAGTTTTTTCTATATTTTTTGTGCCTTCACATCAAAATGGTACTAAAAATCTACCTAACAAGCAGAATGGAAATCATTCAATTACCTTCTTCCAAGAGAACTGTTTCTCAATTTTAAAGACTTATTTACTGAATATTTCTAATGGTCACTGAGAAGATACAGATGCCTGGTGCTTTCTCAAAATCAGTTCTGTAGAAAGAACAAATTTTGATATAGGCAGGCAGAACTTGCACAGCCCAAAATCAAGCAAATATCCTAGAATTTACCTCTTTCTGATAGCTCCTAAGAAATAATGGATTTAAGGCAAAATTTATGCCAAAAAAAAAAAACCTTGAGAATTTTATGACGTTTGCAACTTCAGAATAAACAGTACTTTCTAGGTTTCAGGCAGCCAGTGCTCACTGGAATTTCACATAATACAGAACACAATTTAAAACAGAGATTTATAAACAATCACAAGAAAAAAATTAGTAAGATTTTGTGCTCTGATTTTTATCATTAGGCCCAAAAAATAAGGGGTTTGCTTTAGTGGCCAAAAAATATAGAAATCAAAGTAACTAGAGAGTGAAAGAAACACTGAATACAAACAACAGTCAGTAACTGTGAAACCAAAGAAACAGATTCTGGATCAGATACATTGTTGAGAAAATAGGTATTATTTTGGTATTAAATTGAGAAAATAGCCATATTGATATCAGACTTTCAATTACATCAAAACTGCCTAGATGGGATATTAAAGATTTTTTTGCCTGACCTGTATTCATTCCTGTTCCAAATGCATGTTACCTGAAAACACAAAATAATGAGAAAAAAAAAGTTAATTATAATATTTAGCTAGTTTTAACCTCTACAGAATTCCTTTAAAAATCCTAAACACGGCCAGTAAATTTTGCAGGAGAAAGAGGATGAGAAGAACGGCTGGGACTTTGAGCTTATTTCTGGTACAGTGAAAATTTACATTTCAATTAATTCCTAGCAGTGCAGTAATCTATTCACAGCTTTTAAAACCATTGATATTTTTTCCTTTAACATTTTGTATTGAAACACCTTGCTTAACTCCAAATTCCACAATTACCTTACATAAAAGTCTTCACATTAGTACTGCATAAATAAAAGGCTTGCAAAACCAGTATGATAACATCAATGACAGAATATGTGCTTTTTATTTATACTTCAAAGAAGAGATTTTAATACATTAAATGCACATCAGAATTTGTAAAAAAAAAAATCTCTGCATCAACAACATGACTGTACTCTCCTTCTCTTCCTTCCTTTCTGCCTCTAAATGTATGCTTCTATCTATTTCCTGACTGACAAATTCTTTTTTATTATAATGTTAATGCATTACATCAGAGTTGATAGCATATGCATGGAGGAGAAAGATAAGTGATGTATCTTGGTACCTTTTCCTGTGAAATTACATTAGCCTTCTGGGATACAGGATAGGATGAAGCTGCAGATTTGAAGATCATTACACTTCTTATAACCCTTTGTATTCATCCTCAGTGCTGCTAAAACTTTACAGAAAATCTAATTTCTCTGAAGGTGCATTAATGTCAAACCACCACTTTCTGTATGCCAGACTTCATTCCAACTGGCAAGTAATGCAGTAAAGGATCTAATATCCATCACAAGGAATTACAAAAAAGCTAAAGGTTTGGCATATATGGCAAAGAATTCAACCAGTGCTCTACTTCTAAATTACTATGGCATCTTTGCTCTTCTATTCCGTTTGTGTTTTATTAAGCTTAAAGATGAAGTGATGAGCAATGCAGTCAAGGTTGTACTTAATCTTTCCTCATTTTCTTACCCCTTGGGAGGTCTTTTATGACAAATACGGGCAACTTTTTCAACATCAGAAACAGTCACTTTACAGAAAATGTACAAGGCATGCCTAACAGAGGGAAAAAAAATCCAAGGACCAGCTAATATTTCAGTCAAAACAAAACCAAAAATAGAAGCTCTCTCCATTCACACAGCACTTTCAAACTGAAACAAAACCTCACACCAACAGTGCAGTGAATGAAAACTGTCTTTTCATTGATCTGTTCCAATGACTGACTGCTATGTCAATATTAAGCTTAAGATTTCAATTACAGACATAAAAATGAACATATTTGTATTATACAAAAATAACAAAGAACAATCCTTCAGAATGGTTTCCTTTTTTTCCACTGGGTTACTTAGAAACAACACGAAATTTCATAAGATTTTTTTTTTATCTCCATATCTTTCTTTGATGATAGCAAATAAATGCAGATCTTAAGAGTCTCTTCTGAACCGAGTAACACTCAAGTGGTCTTTTAACCATGTGCCAAAGAGAGGGATTCCAGCTTTCAATCAGAACAAGAGGCTTCTATCATTACCAGGTGTCTGCCATAGAAAGAACACTGCAAAGTGCAACGACATCAAAAAACTGATAGAATGGTTTGGGCTAGAAGGCACCTTTAATAATCACCTAGTCCACCAGGCCCTGCCACAGACTGGAATGTTCTTCACTGGACCAGGTTGCTCAAAGTCCCATTCACTTTGAACTCTGGACACTTCCAGGGATTTGGCACCCAAAATTTCTCTGGACAATCTGCTCCAGTGCCTCAACACCATTACTGTAAAAAATGTCTTCCTTAAATTCAATCTAATGCAACCCTCTCGTACTCCAAGACCATTATTCCTGGTCTTACCACAACAGGGTCTCCATCTTGTAAGAACCTTTTAATTCTGAAAAGCTGAAATTAGATCCTTCTGCAGAGTTCTCTTCTCCAGCACGAAGAACTCCAACTATATTAATCTTTCCTCATAGGAGAGGTGTTCTATCCCTCTGAACTGTTAATTTTTTTTACCTAAGTTTTATTCATCTTAAGCTGGCTATCTTTTATCTTTTACTCACATGATGAAAATGATGAGTCAATTTTGTTGAACTGATATGGTTTTCTCCATGAGGACACTTTCACCATAGAGTTTCAACTTCTCTTATTAATGCTTGATATCTTCTTTCTCGGAGCAAGAGATATCTTTACCTGATGAAACTTGACCTATTGCATGAACATGTCTGTGGAAGCTACTCTAAGCTAACCTTACAGTAAAAGAAAGGCATTCAAATTACTAAAGAGGAGGTAGAGTTCATCTATAGTAGGGATGTGAAGCAGTTCAGATGAAGCATGGCACTTAGGGACACAGTTAATGGTGGACGGTTGGAGCCTGTGAACTTAGTGTCATTTCTATCCTAAAGGATTCTATGATTCTAGAAATTCCTGCTTCCCTATGTTGAATTCATGGAAGTGTCGAGCTCCTGCGGTTTCAGATGTTCACAGAGCTAAGTCAAGGGACTATAGATACAAAGTACAACACAGGAAAATCGGACTAGATATAAGAAAAAAAAAAATGACATGAGAATGGTCAAATAGTGGAAAAATAAAGAATTTGAATCCTTAAAACATTTGAAATTTGATGGGACCTACAGAATCAGATCTAACTAGAATTTCTATGAGCAAGGGGCTGGATAAGAGGACCTCCCTCCCAATCTAAGTCTGTGATTCAATTTGCAATGCAAATTACAGGAAAAGCTACAAGCATTAGCTGGCAACATTTCTCACAGGCCTGAATATACATCAAAGTAAAACTTCAAAACAAAGATGAAGGAATATTAAGTAGTTCTGTGACTGTTTCTTTCCAAGTGCCGGGTTATTTTCTTTCAAGTCAAATGACTCATCTATGACTGATATGTGTATGTCACATCACCTATATCAAGCACTGAAAAAGCTCAATTCTCTTCATTAGCCTGCTTTTAAAACTGAATTTTGCAAATTAATACATAAAATACACAGACATAAAACCACATACTGAAAATTGATAAATTCAATTTCTTGGAAGAATTGGTTACTTTAGTTACCACAGAGTCAGTTTAAAACCGTTTCTGCACTGCAGCAAGTATTGCATCTTTTGTTTCAATACTTTCTTTTACTTCTGCATTTCAGCAGAAGAAACAAACCAAAGTACTCTAGTGAACGTACAAGTAAAACTTTTGAGATATCAGACACTAATATTAGTATCTTTCCATCAACAAAACAAGGGAATTTGAATTAGACCAAGGGATCTAATGTACAGAAATGCTCAGAGCTTCTACCTGGAACTAAAGCCAAGGCAGCTGTGTTTGAACATACTAAAATTACATACTGATAACTGTTTGCAAATATTCACTGTTCCAGAAGTAATATTTATCTTTAGTTGATACTTCAGACTTAAAATCTCACCACTCATTTTGTCACATACTATGAGAGTAGGGATGAAAACGGGAATTTCACCTTTCATGATACTGTAAAAATACATTTAGGAATGTGAGCATTTGGGAACCATAAAGATAATTGTTATTAAAGAAAGGTAAGGAAAATGGAGAATTCTATATTTAAAGCACAACATAATAGTTAAAAATAAATGAGGAATCAGTGTAATCAAAAGAAAAAAAATAAAACTCTATGAACTTTGCACATTCTATAAAGAGAGTATTCAAAAAAAAATAAACCAAAAACCCTGAACAAGTCTCCATAGAAATATGACATACATACACAATAGCATATTAAACACAAGGGAGAAAGATGCAATATAAGATGATATACAGCTAGAATTATTTCTGATATTTCCTAACTCTGAAATACTTAATTATTTTATTCAGTTATCAAGGTGATTAAAAGGTTTCATTATATTATTTTAATTCACTAAAACCATTTACTTAGAAAATATCTTCTGTAACATGACACCTAATCGCCACCTATTTTGCTTAGTTTTAGCGCTGATTCTCTACTACCTGAGATTAGTTTTATTGTGAGAACCCCAAAATAATTACTATGCAGGCAGTAGACAGAATTTATATTAATATTGCTTCTCATCTTCTTACAATTGCTGACTAATATTATCCTTCTGCTTTTCAACCCTCACAGCTGGAATTAATACTAATTAAAAACTGGCACAGGCTTTATTCACAAATATTTAAGGACTCAGATCAAAGCCTTGAATTCCCACAGATGAAAAATTCAGTAATCCTCTGCAATATCTTCTACAAACCTGCAAACAGAAGACAGCATCCTTTACTTTTTCCTATATAGTTTTTTTATAACTCATTAGAGGAATAAACTAGAGGTGGGTGGGTCAACTGAGCATTTAGAAATAGATTTAAGTTCTGATGTCTTCAATATATGACTTTGCTTTCTAAATCAACTTATTAAAACTTTCAGATTAACCAAAATATTTACATTTTCTATAATAGCACTTTGTAGATTTTACAAAAATAATTTACTTTGACTCTAAACTGTTTTCAATTCTAAACAATTATTTATAAATTTTTAACCATAACATGCATTAGAATACAAACAATTTATTTTAAAAAATTACAGCTTTGAATAATACTTTAAAGCATTATGCTTCTAAAATCAATATTTATGATAGATAGTTATAACTTAAAATTAATTCTCTATCATGGACAGTTTCATTCATAAAAAAATATTCTTCTTCCAAAGCAGATTACAACCCTGTCATAGATTATTTTTTTGTTTAAAAAAAAAACCTCTAGAAACACCAGGATGTTGAGCAATAGAAGGCTGTAAGCCTCAAAAACAACTCTACAGTAGATACAGGATAGTAAGAATATATTACACAGGAAATATCTGCCAAAATAGGTAAGAAGCAGAAAAGGAAACAAAGACACATTTTGAAACAGTTTTAATCTAATCTGCAGAAATACAGCATTATCCCAACTGTGATTATGGTGCTAGTGAATGGCACTAAAAACAGATCAGAATTAAGATTATTCGACTGTCTTTATAATGATTTTATCTAAGTATATTCAAAAGTCACATTTAATCATAACAAATAATTTCCTTTAAATAGTCAGCTTGACATCTCTCTAATACCTCTTTATCCTATATTACTAATACCATATCAACTCAGCTTTCATCTTTAGATGGTTAACATTTTGACTACATAAAAACCCACAAATATTCACTCACAAATGTAAGCTTCAGATTAATGGTATAATTACCCAAACACCATAGGGTTATTTTATGTAATCCCAATTATTTTCAGAGTTTCCTTTTCAAATTTCAATTATTTTTGTCACGTTTGAGCCAAAAGGATCTGTTGTTTTTTTAAGTGTGACAATGTACTTCACCACCCAAATCTTGGTGCCAAAACACTGTGGTCAAGCATGTGGGAGGAAAGGGGAAAGAAGGTGGAGAGATAAGGGAAATATAGACCTTGACAGGAAAATAAATGGCCTACACGTATACTAGCAGTTGCAAATTACAAACAAGTGGTAGGCAATCCCAGTAAAGACTGGGGAAAATGCCCTTGCAGTTCATACTATACTGTGCCCAAATAAATATAGCTTAAAATATCTCTTTATTCAACATAGTAAATAAGAGCCTAAGTGCCATGAGAGGTTGGCTAAATAGCACTGCCTCTGCACTGATATTTCAGGGATTGTCAAACAAAACAAAAGTTTGTGCAAGCTAAGTAGTTACATGTAAAATGATATAATAAACTATCAGAATATTAATACATGATTCCACTGTAGAAATATTAGACAGGGCGTATATAGGTAAAACACTTGTCCAAAGAATACATTTAGAAGTTTTAAATTTTTTTTTAGAATCATACATATGTACAATCACTTTTTTCTTCCATTACTAAGATTCCAAAATGACAGTCTATTTCCCCAGAGATGCATGAGCAATAAAAATTACAGGGCAAGATAAAGATTTTAGAATTTTGCCTTATTAAATTTATAGACCCTCTCTTTAGTGGTATGCTTTCTTTTAAAAGATCTAAAGCCTTTTCTAAGTTGACTAAATTATTCCTAAAGGATCATTTGTTTTACCAAAAGCACACAGAACTCTATAAAAACAAAAGACAACTAGTTTATTTATTAACCACTGAATGAAATTGGCTACTTATGTAAATCTTGAAAAAAAATATTTAGTATGCATTCCCTGAAAAAAAGAACACAGAGCTTCAAAATTAAGGAAAATCTTGTAAAAGAAATAATGAAATAGCTGGATTCCAATTCCCGTATATGATAAATCAGGTACAGTTTTCTATCAATGACAGCTTATTTTTACAGCAATTATAAAATCCTTGAAATAGATACTACTCTTAAACAAATAAAATACCTTACACTATATTCTTAGAATTCCTATTTAATAACTTAAAAAGGTTGACCTTTATCTA
>VXBU01012383.1:177462-204153 GCA_013400315.1 Bombycilla garrulus
CTGTTTGAATCTTCTGATTCCATGTTCATACATTTGATTTACAGAGGAATGCTGAAATAATCCACTGATATCTACTCCTGGAGAATATTGTTTAGGATTGAGACAAGCTCATAGGCCATGTTCAAACAACAATTCACGTGTTTTGTTAAACTGCAAGTCCCATTTCCAAATACATTTTTTTGCAAATGATGTCTAGTCTTATTGACTAGACATGCAATTACCATGCATCATTTGAACTAAACTATAATAAAGACAACAAAATTCTACCCTGTGCAATGAATCCTTTCAGGTTTTACCTACTGTCCTAGCAAAGCTTATCTGGAACATCACAGGACTTCTCTACAAAAACTTAAGAGGAACAGCTCTCGTGCACTGCAATCAGAGGAAAAGTTACAGCCTTTGTCACTAGTTGTTTCTGATCTAGCAAAGTGCATAAAAGTCAGAATGGTAGCTTTAAAAGCAATAAATTGCAATTATCTAAATCAATGTTACCACTTTCACAGAACATCCCCCTGTGATGGTCTCTATCCTACTCTTCCCAGGAACTGAAAGCCATAAAATGAACAATAGGTCACTGCAGGTTGTGAAAGAGGTTTGAGTAGAATATTGTGTTTGGATAGACAGGAGGGTGCCTCTGACTGATGTAAATCCATGAAACATGCCTTCATAGGAAGCAAATAGAAGATATTTTACAAAAGCAATTTATAAAAAAAGGTAAGATCACATACCATGGAATTTTAATTACTTTTATGCTAAGTAGCCTAGATTAACATTATTTTTCAGAGGCTATCTTATAATTATGTGCAATTTTTTGTCTTCCATTCTTATTCCGAGGATCCTACTACTCCTCCTTCAACACAGTGCATTTCTGAGGAAGCATTTCAGCTCTCAGTTTAAAGAACTTGTGTGGGAGTATTCACAGCTTACTGGTTAGGCTTTACAACAGAAAATTACAAAGAGTGGTAAACATCTACAAATCATTGTTCTTTGGCCAGCCTGGCATTTTAGGAGAGAAAGTAAAAGGGCGCTCTCTCAATTGGTGCTGGTCACAGTGAATAGCTCACCAGGGAGAATTGCTGATTAAACTAAAAAGTAATTTTTAAAGCAGAAATTCTGCAAAAATAATCCAAAATTTTCAGCCCTCTGAAGAATTAAGAGAATACACCTTTCACTTCAACTAAGTATTTACTAAGGCTTTCATACTCAGATTTTAATTGAACTTTACTTTTCAAAATTTAAATTATTGTGAGAAAACAATACATTACTTTTGTAAGATTGCTTCTTTAGGTCTTTACTCCCATGATGTTTTGTCTGTATCTTTGTTCCTAAATTCCAGCCAGAGTACCTTCAATCCCCTAGCATCTACGATAAGCCTGATGCAGAAAAAAAAAAAGGCAAACAAAACCAAAATCAACCAAACTAAAAACCCAACAAAGTCTATGGTTTGGAGGCGAGAGCACTTACAACTGTCCTTCTACATTCATACACACATCCAGGGATTCTGAACAGAGGTCCTTCTCTCACTTTTCCACATTACAATCATTCTACCTGTCTATGAAAGTACAGGAGAGGTATGAAAAGGGACAAATACTGTGATATTGATACTATTACAGACACAATGCAACTTAACTTGTTAACACTAGAATGAGGTTTTCTTTTATGACCTATTAACAGACCAAAATATTCAAAAGAGGAAAGCACCCTTCAGAAAAATAATGCTCAAAGCTTTCAGACAGCTTCTTCTGAATAAAATATACAATTTTTTATTGACTAGTGTAAGTCAAGCCAAAATGTTTTATACTACCTTGTTATAAAATACACACTTTTAAACTATTTAACAAAAACAGAACTTGAAAATTTTTGTGACAGGCAGCATTTCAAGTGCATCTTTAATCATGGTAGCTATGTTTCTTTCAATCTAGAAAAAAACCTTGGATATTGGTACAATACACTGTTTTCTTCAAAGTGCCTACTCACATTCATTATTTGCTAATGAAAAAATCTTCCCCTATCTCCCTTTCCTTTGACACATGAATAGAACACTTTATTATTAATTGAAAAGTGCAGTCAGAAAAGAAATCCAACTGACTTGTTTAATAACAGGAGCTTCTCCTAAAGCATCATTATCAACTAAATTGAAAGTGTATTTTTCTTAGATATGAAATCTGCTTTTGTTATTCTGTGTGAGTTTTTCCTCAAATGGGCTTAGGAAAGAGAAATAAAAGTCAGCTTAAACATGTTTTTTGCATATGTCTGGACACATAAATATCAGATCTAAGGCATACATTTGAGATCTAATATTGTTACAACTTTTATTTCCCTCATTAAATCACGGATACAACCCTGAGAGAAAGGAATACTTAACAGAGCTCCTCTATTCCCTAGAAGTGTATTTTCACTTAAGGGAAACTAATAGCAACTATCTTAATGAATTAACTTGTATTTAATTTAAGATTCTTTATTTAAGCACCATGGAAACACCTTTCTGCAATGATAAAATTTATAGTCCATGTTTATTTCGCATTTCATAAATCAAGCTGAAACAGAGACATTACAATTTGCCACATTTAGGAAGATAAAATATCTCGGGATGAGCTGCATATCTAAAATATTATACAACAAAAATCTGTCGTAATTTAATTTAAGTTTACAGTACTTCCTACCACCATGGCACCTAAATCCAAACCAAAATATTTCAGCATCATATTTTATTACATTAATTTCTCGACTAAATTCTACATAAAGCCATGAAAGTATACGGAAATATTATAAATAAAAATCTGTCTCTAATGATAAATCTCTCTTCTTCCCATGCAAACTGTTTAATGTAAAAAAAATTAGTTATATAACTAAATGTCTTGATGTTATGTTTGATTTGGTATATCCCAGTAGAAAACTTCGCAGTTTCAACAGCACAATCAGTGTTGCTTTATCTTCAGTGCCCAGCACTCCACACATCTCTTGAAGAAAATACAGACCCTTGAACTCTTGTTATTCAGCTAATATGAATGCTGAAGGTTAACATTTATTTTAAACTGTGAAACTGACTAAATTTTACTCTGGGTATAATCTGTAGTAAAATTTAACATTCAATACAAAAGAAACAAATCACTGCAGCTTGCCATGCAGATGTAATTGTCAGCAAAATCCATGACCTCTTAAATATGAAAGCACATGCAAGATTTGGTTTTTAGGCTTCATCCAAAAGCCAGAGCAGTGCAATAGGAACCGATTTGGGATCAATTCACCTTTTTCACTGAAAGGAGACAAAATAAGAAAATATTACATAAATAAATAATTCATGACTTATTGTCCTTAAAGAGTGTGATAGAGGATGGATGGGTATCTGAAAGAGACACACAGGGTTAAAACATCTTTTCTTCTAGACATTAGTGTTAGCAGACTCTCCTTCTTTAAAAAGGTAGGGTGGGGGGAAACAACATTATCTTTTATGGCTATTCTTCCAGCTAGACCAGCATTTTCTATTGACCATTTTTCAAACATCTGATAATTTTAAAAACTAAACCACACAAAAAATTTTATGTAAGATAGACTACAAAAAATGACAAACATTATACATCCAGCATACATTGGAAAATGTAACAATTTCAATGCAAAATTATCAAAGTACTCTGCAAGATCTGATAAAGTTACGAATAATGTTTATTGACTAGAGAAGGCTTGCATTTCATAAATTTTTAAAATAAACTTTGCTTTAGCAAATGAGACCAGTACAGAACCTATCATCAGTGCTTATTTACACTCAGTTGTAGAAGACCTAATTTGAGGATCAAAGATGGAAAAGGAAGCTGTTGTTAAAGCCCAAATTGTAGCACTTTCAAAAACGTATGTAAGACACCGACTACCTAGGAGCCCTGTGATCTTCTATCGATCTTTGCAAGAGATCAAGCATGGTCACAACCTGAAACTTGCGGAGGAGTGACCCCGCAGCCAGACATAAAAAGACTTTTATATGCTCAAGGTTCATACTTGCAATTAGTAACCAAAAGAGCAATTTTCATACAGTTCCTCCTAATGAAGACTATCACTGGGACAATCTTAGATCTCTTTCTACAGAATTTTTGCTTTTCTGAATATTTCTACATCTGACATACATGTTCTTAAGAGAATTTTAAGTTTTTTTTACTGAAGTACACAATACCAAGAAAACACAAGATAGAGCAATGATGAACTGTTCATCCCACAGCCTTATGCCTATGCATTAACTTGTAAACATTTGAGGGTTTTTCCTAATCTTTAGATTATTGACCATTTTTGTACAGCGCTTTGTCATTACATCTAATTACATAATCAGTGTGAATTCAAGTAGCCACTAAATGAGAATATTTAATTACCTATGAATTATTGAGTTGCAAAGCACGACAGACTCTAGATGAGAAAAACTCAACAATGCATCTTGTTAAGGAAACTTTCTTGTCTGACCACCCAGGAGTAACACTCTTAACTGCTGAGATTGAAGCCCCTTCACAGCAGGGAAGCTCCAGTGAAGCAAGGGGTGCTCCACTTGACTCCCTACATACCCCCCCACTTACTTTCAGACATCTTCCTTAACAGTTTAGAACACATCTGACAAATGCCTTTTCTTTTCTGAAAGTAGGAAGTCTGAAAATAAGGTAGTAGTGAAGTAGTAGTGCAGTAGTGAATACGAAGAAAGGAAATAGATTTCTGCAACAGAAGACAGGGAGATGTACAAAACAAGAGACACGAAAACACCTTTCTCTCCACTGTCTGTACAGTGTCTATACAGAGTCTGTATAGACTTCTGTGAAATAAAATACCTAAACAGATTTAAAATAAAACAAAATTGAAACAAAAGCAAAACAAACAAACAAAACTAAACAACAAAACCTCATCAACAAAAAACTCACCAAAACCCAAAGAAAACCCTGTGTAAAATCCTAAATATATTGAATGAGAAACAAGCACCCCCCATGCATGAGGCATATTCCATCTTAAGCTTTATCATTGCTCTTTCATAAAATCTGTTCCTCCCTACCCTTCCAAAACTATCTTCCTGTCATTCTTTCCAGCTCGTCATGCTCAGTCACCGTTGGAGAATAATTAAAAAAAAATAAAATACACACAAAAAACCAACAAGAAATCCCTTACAAATATTTTTGTTTTAAAAGAAGAATAAATGCAATTTCTATGCACTCCATTGAGCTCCTCCTACATAAAGACACAGTAGAGAAGCTGTGTTTTCACCCATAAAAGTACAATGTTAAGAACTGAGGAACATTACTTTTTATATGTGTTATTCACTGTGGGTTTTGAATCTCAAGAGAAATTTGTGTGCAGCAATCCCTAAAGACTCAGACATTTCTGAAGAATGAACTCATTACTTATTTCTGAGCATTAAGTCACAGTGCTTCATTTCCTTATGTACTGCCCTTCTACAAGACAAAAATAAATCTGTGGAAGACCAGACTTTTTGTACATATATATCTTGTTGGTATTGCTTATCATGACATGAGCTTCTCCTTGACTGAAGATGAGCTCAGTCAAGCTCAGATGTGAGCGTGAATGACTAAGTACAGAACATTGCATCACAGATGGGTTTTTTTCCCACCTTAAAAACCAAGCCTTTTCTGGTAATTAGACTAGCCTACCTTGTTTGAAAAGCTTTCAAAATAATGACACAACTAGCTACTTTGCATGCTACACTCAAAATCAATCACATTTTTCTATTTCAAACTTGTACCTATATTTAAATGCTCTTGTGCTTACATCATTTACAACTCCACTCAATTGCTTTCCTGGTTCTCAGTTTAGTGAATGTCAAAAATCAGCCATCAAATTGGAATATTTTTCGGTCCTAAACCAAGACAAATTCACAATATTAATCTGGAGCAAGACAATTGTAGCTGTTTCTGATGGTTTTGTGTAATCCCTTTCTCTTCAGAGAAACCAAAGAGTGAATTTTCCTTATATTTCATCACTCAAGTGTAGTTATATGCAGAGTTATCTACATTTCAACAATTCTGAAGGAAAAAAAATAGCAATATTGAGATATATAGTACAGTTTCCCCACATTTAAATTAATACTGAGTAGTTTTGCTTCAATAACATGATATAGTCATAGAATCATTTAGGTTGGAAAAGATCTAGTTTTTCAAACTATTCATAACAAGATTATACATTGTCAGCCTGAATTAGAATAAAGAATTGACATATAAAACTGCATGTTTGGGACTAAAAGAATGACTTGTATTATAGGGAATATTATAGAAAATCCAGTTTCTTCATTTACATACAAATAGATAATACTTAATTTTGGGTACCTTATACTAAACAATTTGTTACTAATATATTCTGTCCAGTTCAAAAAAAGTTCTTGACAACATATTTTCCTAGTTATTGTTAATACATATGGGGAGGAAAGAGTTAAAACTGGAAGACTAGGGAGGAGAAAGACTTGTTTTTAGAATTGTTTTCACTCAAGATGATCTTGCAGATGAGGGAGTGCTAAGAATACTCAGTCTGCGAAAATGCACTGTTTCTGTCTATCTTGAGAAGTCACGTAGCAGAATGATGCAGAAGACCTAAAAAGCATTGTTCACAGGCCTAGTAATGGGGGAAGGGAGATAAGAAGCTTGGAGATCATAAAACATAGGCTTGTGAGGAACCGTGCCTGTGCCAGACCTTTCTGATATATGAGCCAGGAAACAGCCTGAGCGCTTTTTGCCCCTGCTAAGATGACATAAGCTTAGCAGTGCATGTGTCCCTGTTTTGCCAGCAAAATAATAAGATAAATCTTTCCTTTACACTTCAGCTGTGGCTCACAGCCACCTTGGTGTTACCTGGATGTATCCAGTTCACACAATACGTCCCAGTCAAAACCAAAAATGTATCAGCCCAGAATTTAAACAAAAAATTTAAAAGATTAGATTCTGAAAAACTATCACAGTACAGTAATACAGTTCTGTCTCTTAATATTTCACATATTACCAACAATGAAGTGCACTCAAATGTGAATTTATTTACCTTTCTAATTCTCTAAACAAAGGTGTGAAAGTAAATCTACTGATGAAAAGGAATTTCAAATCTTAATAAATCAATCAGGGAAGAAGAAAAAAGAGTCTGATTCAGGGCATATTTCTTGATTTTATCCAAAATGTACACAAATTACCTCTTTTATATCTCTAGAGTGATTTATATTTTGATATAATTTAATTAATCACATTATATCACACTTAATATCACATTTGGTATCATTACCTTTGTATCATTTTTTTAGACTCAAACTATTTATAACCTACCAAATGAAATTAGACACTCCACCATTTGCCCTCAATTTGCCATTAAACAGTTTTGATCCCTTTATGTATAAGTTCATATATACGAACATAAACACAAGAGAGACAAAGATCCAAGATTAATTGAATCTGAAATGCCTAGATCTCAGCATTTGTTGAAAACTTATGGCTTTAATTGATGAAATTAAGTAAAATTTTTTCATCATTACATGACAGCAATAGCAAAAGGCACTTATAAGCTGCACATATCAATGAAATACTTAATAAACCTTTAAATACACTGTAGAAAAAACAAAACAAACAAATCTACTGTAAAGACATATGCATTGTATTATGTTTATGTGAGTTCTGATTAAGACACTGGCATTATTTTATGCTCTATTTTGTTCAATAAATGTTAGGACAAAGATTCTGCCTTAAGCACACTCTAAGTTTTTAATTAATAAAAAGGCAAATGCATTTGTCAAACTACAAACTATTAATAGAGCCATGAGATTGATCAGAAATACTATATAATTTTAACACGATTTTACCAAATTGGGCAGTGTAGATGAGAAGGCAGTAGAGAAAGGTATGCATATATAAATAAAAAATACAGATATATTTATGTGTAACTATTTCAGTACACACAAATATGCATGTCATTGCAAACTAGAGACATGTGCATCAACAATCAAGCACACAGCCAGATTTCTTGGGTATTCACAATAAACATTCAGTTTTGCAAGTTAGTAGAAAACTGATAAAACATGAACAGTTGAGTTGACTCAGTTCTTATTGACACAAAGCTTAAAAAAGTTATTTGAGAAATATTAGGCATAAACGTTTATGTTTCAGGTAGAACTAAGAAGAGGAAAAATAAAAATAAAAAAAAAGATTTTGCTTGCAATCCAGGTGTACCTTCATGTGTAATAATACAGCACACAGCTTTGGCAGCAGAGGAAAGTACAAAGCAAAAAATAGCAGTGACAAAGGCTCACAAGTCAAGATTAAAGCTTCTTTTATGAAGTAGGAAACATTGCTCCAGATAAAAGTCATTGCAAGATGCACAGATTTTTTAAAATTTGTGACAAAACATGTCTGGACAAAATGTTGCTAAGTCACTATTATTTCTTTTGTCTGTGTTATTCACTGTTACTCAAACTTCGGATATTTTTCAACTGTGACAATGACAACTCATCATAGTATTAAGTCACTAAAATAATCACTTCCACATTAATAGTTGATAAGAAACACAAAAATCACTTATATAAAACTCACATTGGACATAAATTGCAACTAAATTTTAATCAAGAAGTAAATAAATGCATCATAGAGAGAACTAAAACTAAATCGGCAATTACAGTCTAGTGCTATGAGATCCTAAATTTAAGAACTGAATATACAAAATGGGTTGCAGGGCTGTTATTCTCCAACCCATTTTCTTCTGGACTCCCTTTCACTTTTTTGTTTATCATCAATAATTGTTTGCAATCTCTTAATATCATCAGCTAGGGATAAATAACTGACAAAAGCTGTTGCAAGTAGCTCAAGATGATGAGGGATATTGCATTTCATAAATGAAACTCCATGCACTGCACGTTAGTAAGGAAATGATGTTGTCCAGTGATCAAGTCCTCAGTCTTAGATGCAAGAAATCCACAGACTGATTATGGACATACATGCATAACATAAGGTTTATCTATAACATGAAAAACATTAGTAACAGAAGTAATAGTACAAAAGCTATCATGGTGATATGGCCTTCAGCTGGCTAGCTAGCTAAAACCATGGTTGTTATCATATTTCGAATTACAAAACACTTCATCTTACTACTGCTAATTGCTAAAATGTGTGACACCTTCATTTGCTGGCTACACTGCCCACAAACTTCAGCAAGCAAGAATAATATTCTTGGACTGGGAGAGGTATGGTGAAGATGAATAAAACAAACCCAAGGAATTGATAAAACTGGTGAGGATGGAAAGACAGAGGAGTTGTGGATGAAAGAAGAAAAGACAGGCCTTGTAACTGAGTTACAAAGTAAAGAAGCCCAAAATTCTTACCACCATAATAATTTTCAGTTTTTTCAAGTGTAATAGTGGCTATGGATCATGTGAGATACAAAATAAAAATTATTTTTCTCATTTAAATAATATATTAAATGTCAGCCTTAAGATCAACATCATTATGCTATTTCTGCATTTCAATTACTCTCAATATAATCATATACATTTATACATTTAAAAACACTGTGCCATGATTAACATTTAATTCATTATTCTATTCATTGAACTTGCAACTGCTGGTGTTTTGTGGTGGGTTTTTAAAATTTCTTCTCCTTAAAAGTTCTATTAGATACTGGTATATAAGGACTGGATAGTAAAAAAACTATTGTATGAAAGTGTGATTTCCAAAATGTCAGCTCTTGATATAAACATCCATAATTACATTTCCTGCACAAAACTTATTCCTAAGGCTTATGCAGAAATGTACATACCATCCCACTCACTGCAAATTTAAAGCGATACCTGACGGATCTGTTCAATCAAAATCATAGTTTATGCACTTTTTATGTTTTCTCAATCCTGGTGATTAGCAGCCATTTCTATTGTTATATGAAAGTTTGAGCAACTGAGGATAAAGATCAGAAGAATACCTGCTTTAACATAAAACTGAATGAGCTGTCTCCCAACCACAGCTGTGGAGACCACAGGTGTACAAAATACAAAGTGTGTTCCAGCCACGCTCTTCCCAAAGCAAGCTAAAAATTTTCCAAACTGTATGTTAGCAGCTATTAAAAAAATATTTAATCATATAATTTTATTTAAGGGTTTTGTGATATGTATGAGAAATAATTTCTAATAATACTTAAGAATCATACAAAATCTGGCAAAACACTGCTGTGAACAGCTTGTTTATTACATATAAACTACAAGAATTCAACTCCCTGGTGGCAATATTGTTTTGTTTCACAACCTTCATAAATCAATTCCTCATAAAAATCTGAACTGCTAGTTAAAAGCCAGTTTGTGTATTTAAGTACTCCTGAATTTATCCATTGTATACATAAAAATGTTAAGTAAGAGTGTACCAAGGGAATTCAGCTTTTTCTAAATATATACAATGATTCACAGACAAAAGAAATTAGATTTTTCATCTAATGACATTTAAATTTTTGTTGTCAATTCATGGCAAACTAGTGTTTCCTTCTATACACGTCAGGCATTGCCTGACAACAGACATGCTGAGTACAGATTCACCTGGCACAGTAGAGGAGCATCTTGCAGCACAAATCACTGCCTTCCCCACCATTCAACTCCCAGAGCACACAGAGCATTTGGGTTTCAGGGGAGCTTCAGAACCCAAATACTTTCAGAGCCAGGACATGGCGCTGGCAGTAGGAGCAGAAAAGGGGCATGACAGGACCTTAACATTTTCTACATAGAAGTACACAAAGCCAAACTGGCTGGTTACCCAATCCTAGCTTGGTTAGTACTCCTGGTGTAGAGAACACATTTCACTTACAGAGGCTGCAGTGGCACAAACTGCTGCTCTGAGATTAGGCTTACTTTCTAGCTTCTTTTTACAGAGTTGTGACACAATATAGAAATTAAGTCTTTAGGACGTGGGGAAATTCAGCTATTAGTGGCCATTCTCATTAGAAAAGTTGAAATTTCCTTTTGTATTACAGCTTCTCCCTTATAACATATTACATTGATGATCCCCAAACAGCTCAGGACAAACACTATTCTTATTAAGTCATGACATAAGACACCGTGTAGTTCACTACAGACTAGCAGGATACTGCATATAGTACTCACTCTGGTTTTGAGGTCCAGCTTCACTAATCCCTGTGATGCTGCAGTGGTAAACCAGAATGAACTATTCTGAACTACCAGAAAATTTGTTCAATAGGGTATTTTCTATCAAAATTAAGCAATAATGAATGCAAATACATGGGTTGTATTTCAGAAGTGCAAATGTGTTGGCTAATTTGGTTCTACCAACTGTGTTACAATACATAACACAGCTTTGTACTCATGACTTCTTGAGAAAACAAAAAAAAGTAAATAATGCGAATTCCATCTGGATAAGAAAATGTTGCAGTATACTTTGTGCTATAAAAGACTGAAGTCGGCAATCAATAGAAAAAGAAAGCTGTTCTAGATGTGCAGATGGTTGTTCTACACAGCTCCTGGATTTGGAGGAATAGTTTTGTCACCGCATTTAAAGTGCAAGAGCTGGAAGAATGGGAGAGAAATTTTATGCTTGCTGGCCAGCTAGGACTCAAAGCAATAGGAATATGATTAATAAAAATCTGAGTCCTATGCATAAGCAAGCAAAATGACAAAAAATTATTTTATTCATAGAAAAGCCAAAATTTAGAACTTTTCACTAAAAGAAATACACTTAAAAGCAGTCTAAGTCCTTAGGTATGTCATGGCATTACACCTCCTCTCAGATAATCATATTAAAAGAAATTATCCTCTCAGATAAATATATAAAAAAAAAATAGGGGCCAAAACCATTTGTAATAACTAGAAGAGTGAGCAGCTTATGNAGATTATCCTCTCAGATAATCATATTAAAAAAATTAGGGGCCAAAAACATGTGTAACAACTAGAAGAGTGAGCAGCTTATGAAATCCACAGATCAAAAGGTTTAAATGTTAAAAAAACCACAATCTACCTTCTCCTCATACATCAAAATAAACATCACAGTCTTGAGGCCAACCAGTAGGTGCCAGCTAGTCACTTGCTTTACAGTCATTTTCACTTCCCCAGCCACTAAGGAAAAACCTACCTGATGCTGGATCCTGGCCACCTCAAGTCCATGTTCCTTCTCCCTAAAGCAGTCCTTACAAACAGACTTTCATCAAAGCAAAGACCTGTGTCACTCATTTGACTGAAACCTCCCACTGATGTTCAGCTTAGGCTTTCACTGAAATGAGAACCTATGAAGCCTTAGCTAAGAATATTGACAGGTTATGTCACTCTTCCCTTCAGTGGATGAAAAAACAACTTTCCTGATTCTGGCCTGCAAAAGTTTGGGTTTCTTCCTCTCCACTTTGCTCAAGCTGGGCAGAACCTTCACTGTGACCACATGTAACAAATATGTTACAGGAGAGTATCATAGCAATGCAAAAACTAGCTCTCTTCCCACCCTGCGGTAAGTTGTTCCCTAAAGAGCTGTTCTAGAGAAATTATGGAATCACCTAAATTGAGACCACTCACAGAAGTTAACTCCTCTATACTTCTTCTATGTCTACCCACACTTATAAAATAGTATTACGAATCCATGCTCTCCTTTCTTTGTCTCAATTACTTCTATTTCAGAATCTGTTCTTGTCTCTATTTTATTTCTATACAGTTTACCAAAAGAGCAAATGTATTTGAAATCAAAACACCTGTAACTAGAGATGTCACCCATGACAGAAAGTAAAACATATCTTTTTGACTGTAACCTATATTCACCTGCTCCTGTCACATGCCACTCAGTAGTGGTACCATCAAATATTTCCAGTCAGATGTCTCCATCCTTTAAAAAAAAGCCCAATACTCTCAGATTAGAGTTTAATGGCTTGTTGCCTTTTTTTTTTGTAAATAACCATGAACTTGGCCTTAAAAATGGCTTCGCTTATAACTTTTGAAGCAGCAAGCAGCATTCTCAGAAATCCCTTTCTCCCTTGTATGCACTTCTGTACATTCTGCACATTCTGCACAACAGCTCCTTCAGGAAATCGATTTCATGAAATTATCCTGAAATGTAGAGAAATTTTATTATTTGTTTAAACTCTGCATATGTAATTGCATAACATTACTAATTTTAANTGCAGAGAAATTTCATTATTTGTTTAAACTCTGCATATGTAATTGCATAACATTACTAATTTTAAAAGCTGTTTCTCAAAACTTGGCTAGCAAGATCTCAACCATGAACCTACAGAAAATTAGTACTTCAAAGAGCAAGCTGACATAAGGAAGCTAGAATGTCCTTTTCCATTAATAATGGATAACAACAGCATATAGAAATGCTTTTTATGTCTCAAAAAAAAAGAAACTTATTTTTGCAGAAGCTACACTTACGTGGTAAAAACTCAAATATAGAAATTGCTTTAGGTCTGAAAAAAAAGGTACTTAATCCTATCACCCCACTGCCAAGAACTCATTCTTGGTTTGAAAGAATTGTAACCTTATACTTTTCTAATACACACATCATTATTGATGCTTTTAGTTAGTTAAAGTTAAATAAACTGATGATTATTAGCTTTTTAAGTTTTTAATTAATTAAAAAGCACCAAATCAAATAATTTCTAAATCAAGTTCTCTTTGACATGCTAATTTAACCAAAATATCTCAGAGAGGCCTACAGCCTATTACATAAGAGATAGGTCACAAAGTCAAATTAATCCCTAGTGATATATTTTACCATCAAGAAAAACAGAATCACTGTAAACTTTAAGAATGGTCCTGACACAACCTGAACTTCAAAACAACAGTATTATCCCTACATACAGGGGACCTAAAATGAGTGAAGGCTTACAAAATTAATTAAACCTTCTTCTTGGTAAAACCAAAATTAATTAAATGCCATTAAATTAATAAACCACTACTAATGGAATGCAAATAAACATCTCAGAAGTTTGAGCTATTCTCCACCAAGTAAGTCAGGAAAATACAGTAACTATGAAAAATACTATTCATCAGTATGTGTGATATTTTTAGTATTCTAACGTACGTGGCTGTTTATACTGACCATATAAAATGAATCAATATAAATTTACTACAAAACTTTCACACAGAAGTCTTACAGAATTTATCTTTAAAATTATGCAGTGCATTTAAAGTATGAACTGGCACCTGGCAGCATAGGAACAGAAATGCAATACAGAATATCCTTGTAAAACTAAGAAATAAACCATAGAAATTCATTTAAGCTAACTACACTTCAACAGGGGAATATTTATTTTCCCCCATCTCTGTGAATGGTTTGGTTATTTCTTTCTCAACTATTCCCCATGAGCATAAAAAGAGGGTCAATCACCACTATGCAGCCACTTGGTAAGGGAACACTACTTGTCTGTGAAGGTGGTTCAGCATGGCAGCCCCTAGAACAGCTACCCCAGAGAGCACTGAATTCTGCAAGATGCTTCTGTTCTGAAAGGAACACAAGTCAGGGACATCAGAACAATGGGACATTAGTCACCGCAAATTTAATGGTAACAGCTCTCTCTCACTATTATTGAAATAAATAAAATATATATACAATTTTAAAAAGCACCTAAACCCTTCCGCTTGCTGAGCCCTGGTCTCAGCTGCTGCCCTGCTTTCAGGGATACCTTGCCTGCTGCCCACAGAAGGCTATGCAGCCTAGTGCCCTTTTCCGCCCATGCACCGCAACACCAGCAGCTCCACCAGTGCCAGCAGGCAGGACAGCAAGCATAGCAGAAGAAAAAAGTACAGCAGTACAAACAGGCCTGGGAAAACAGGTGTTTGGTGTGCCCCGGCAGCCATTTACACAGCCAGTCACCAGACGGCACTAACTCACCAGCTGTGAAAGTACAGCTCCTCATTCACCTCCCTGACTGCCCATCCTGCCACAGAAAGCTTCTGGCCTTGGAGTGTGAGGGAGAGCAGGCAGAGCAATGGGGAGGGCTTTAGTGGGGCTGATGAAGTGGGAGGGGAGAGGAGGGCGAGCTGCACCAGCTGCACCTGTGCCATGAGGGACCACAGTCGCCTGTCTCAGGTCCTTCGAGAGCCAGAGAGGCAGCAGGTCCCCCAGGGTGGACAGTAGGCTGGCTTGCCCCCTGTGGGAAGAGGCGTGGGCAGGCTGGGTCTTTCTGGAAATGGACTAGAGGCCATGTTTCTCATGAAACATGAAGGGACTGGAGGAATTTTGTGGCTGCTGAGTGTCTGAGTTGACAGAGTAGAAGCTCACAGCAAAGGACTCACCCCTGCAAGGACACAGGGGGAGCGAGGGAAAATGGGTTTGCAAACTTGTTTATTTTTATTCCATCTTACCCAGCAGATCTGAGGTTTTCCTATTTTACAGGTCACCTAGGTCTAATAAAATCAGATTTAAAAATTATAAAGCCTTGGAGTTTTGGAAAGGATTAGGGCTTGGCTATTGTCTCTGTGAGATGATCACAAGCCCTACTTCCTGTATCAGTTTACTTAGCAAAATGGATTTGAGCAGAAAATCAATAAAGCAGCAACAACTTTCAAAATTACTCAGTCTGATCTGAAAAAGCATGGACTCCCAAAAGGGACAAGCCCCAAAACATTATGTGCAATGTATTGTTCTAGGGAATCAAAACAAGCATAGAAAAAAAGAAAATCAATAGTCTTTCAGCCCATGTAATTTTATAGTATCAAATATGTGCAAATATTTGTGGCAAATGCTACTGTTTTCATAGCAGATTGGTCAGTTCAGTGTATGGAACTGGCGGACTAGAAAGTTTGCTGTTTATTGCTGTTGACTATTGCCTCACTTTGCAGACACTATTCAGCAGGAATACAAATGGATAAAGAGCCTTTTTCTACTGAGTCCTGCCCAGCATAATGCTCCCCAGGATTTTACCAAGTTTTGAGAATAAGTTCCTCTTCTGGAGCTGAAATGGGAAGAAATTTAGAGAGACCATATTTCTGACTGTTGGACTGTCTCAACAGGACTGCACCTTTGGAAGACTCAAAGGAAAATTTTTTATGCTGTCACAGGGCTGGTTACATGAAAAGGCAGATGTGCTATAGGGAGTCTCCTTCCTCACGTGGATGAATTTACAAAGACAGCAGGACAAGTTTGCCACTTTTCTCCATTGTTCCCATTCCATAAGGCAGTTCTTTGCTGGTGACGGTGAGAGATTTAGTGCACCATCTCACTGCAGCAGTGTAAAGTCAGGTATGTGTCCCTCTCTGAGATATGTCATAATCCTGCCACACTGCCATCCTTCGCACATTTGGATGTTCGGCATCCTTTCATGAAGGTGCAGAGAAATCATTATGATCTGCACTTTAGAACCATGGAATAACTGATGGACTCTCTATGTTGAAGCAAGCCTTCAAATTGTGTACAAATAGTTGGAGTAACACTGAGATGTAACCAGGCCTCTTCATATCAGTTCCTACTTGAAAAGTAATTAGTAATATAATATGGGGATTACATGAAATATTTTAACTACTTTATCTGTTAAACACTTTGTGGGAAATAGCTTGATGCAACAGCATTATGATTCTCAGCAATTGAGTGTCACAAATCTCCTGACTTGTTTAATATGGAAGCAATTTTCTTTTTGTGGAGAGGAGATGAAGGCAAAACAGAAAAAGATACTGCAGGCAAAGGCACCTCACACTTTTTAAGGAGAGGATGGAAAAAAAAAAAGCCAAGGAAACCACACCATTATTCATGCCATCACATACTACAAAGCCTTCAGACTACTCCGTGGGCCAGGTGCTTGACTAGGTGGGATGCACCAGTGCTGCTTGCAGAAGCCTGACATACCCTCTGCTAGAAGTCTTGGCTCTTAATGGCTTTCTTCCTAGAGCTACATTAAATGGCAGGTGAGTTTTTTGGAAGCTTAGATGGTGTCTGTATGCAAATGTAAAATACCCAGAGGAGAAAAGCCTTTGGAGAATGGTCCCAGAGTTCTCATCATCACAGAAACCTCAAATTTTTGTTCCAGTCACACTAATTCTGATTGTATCCTTTACTCCTTTTATCATGCCTGAAAGGAGAAGGTGATCAAAGAATACTATCAGAGAGGCTAGAAAATATATTCAGAGGCTACAGATTGATTAACAAAGACTGATTTTTAAATGGATCACACAGAAAGCAATAAAGAAAAGAATGATTATTTATGTAAAAGGATGATACTTTATGGATAGCATTACTTTTATAATGAAAAAGGCAGCAAATCCACTATGTTTTACTAGATTAAAAAAAAAAAATAAAAAAAAAGGCTTTTTGGCAGCAGGGAAGCCTCACAAAAGAGCTACAGCCTATGGAATTGCCAGCATCATTTAAGGCTGAGAAGAGTTGAGAGAGACATGTCAAAGTATAATTGTATTTCCCTACAGGGATGGGACAGAGAAAGAAAACTCTTCTGAGTGAAAGGAAGACTGTCTTGAAATGAAACAAAAATGATTAAAAGGGAAAACTTTTTCTCTTTGCCTCAGTAACTCATTAGAAGTGCTAATACTGAAGCTGTGTAATACCATGATGTTATAAGGGGGGGCTGGGACAAGGGAGTGGGTTGATTATTTTTGTGTTCCTTTGGGGGGTTTTGTTTGTCCTTAATAAACTTCAAAAGTATTTGGAAGCAATGCTAAAATAAAGGTTTCCATATTCCTTACAGAGAGATAATTGAACTACTTCAGTAGTTTACCCACAAAACTTCTACAGCTGTTCTAGAACATGAGAAATGAAATATGGTCAGAAATATTACGAATTGTGATGAAAATTTTGTTATCAGTCCTGGCTTTTGTCAGAGGAGGGCACTGGAAGCAGGAAGACGTAGTACACACAGATTTTATTATATTCACTGGGGTGCAATAGCTGCTTTCCTGGGTATGTCTCTCAGCTTGTTTAGATGAAGCAGACAAAAGAAAGATTCAGATTCTTAGCCGAGTAATATTTTATTTTGCAAGCACTCACCTATTCTTCTCCTCCTTTCTTGCTAATACTCTAAGCTCCTGAGCCTTAGGCTCCTCATATGACTGTTGTTGTGTCCCACAGCTTGGTTCTTTTGGTCTTTTCTGCAGCAGCTTTTTAACTTTGTAGGTTCAAACCAGAGAAGGAGCATTAAAATGTGTCATTTCTGTTAAAAAATTATACTCTTACCTAAATGTGTTTGTTGAGGCATGGAGAGTGTGTTGTGAGATTTGGTTTCTTGTATTTCAGCTGTAAAAAAAATTCAGTAGCTTTCAGAGCTTTTAGTTCCTGCTTACCTTAAAAATTACTGTAAACAAACTTATTTAGAGGTGACAGACTTAGGTACTAGACAGCACAAATGATCAGAGTGCAAATCATTATCTTCTGGAAATCAGTTTCAATAATGGTTTCTAAGAGTTCCTATCAAAACTAGATTGAAATTAAACAGCTCTCTGACAAATTGCAACACAGTTTAATCAATTAAATTTTTTTAAAGTATGTGGGGGTTTTGTTTGGTGGGTTTTAGCTAACAGGAGCAAATATTAACATGAAATAACAGCTTGATATTGTTCCTTTCTCCTTACATCTGATTAAAATAAGTCTTAGGGACTCCAGCCAAGCTTTTGAAAGTACTTTGTCTTGGCACTGATGATTTGTACTGGGTTTGGCAAAGAAGATATTTTGTTCTCACATTCAACAGACATATTTAGTTTTCTTTCTCTTCCAAGGAAGTGTTGATGCCAGATGCTTAGATGTGTTTCCATTTCTAAAAACGCATAGCTGAATTTTGTACAGAATTTCTGTTATTTTCTAAGAAACCCACTTAAATATTTTGTTTAATGTTAGAATTAATCCTGTGATCTACACTGTTAAGTATCGTAGCATTCAGGGCATTAGGTTTTCTTCCCAGTTTGCTAATTCAGGCAGTGTATTGCCTAGATTTCTGCATTTTAGCATGTCTACTTCCCTCTGTTTAATAACTTGTCAGTAATCTGTAGGCAGCAGGGAGAAATGACCTTAGCATAAAAAAGAGGGTCCTTCTAGCTGCCTTGTAGTCAGGATGTCATGCTCTTAAGTACATATTCTTTTAAAATTTTGGTGAAACAGTGCTGAAACTTGGAAGAAGGTAAGAGTCATGGGGTTTTTTCCTGGTTGATTTATCACCACTAGTAAGATCTCAATTTCTATACACATTTTTTGCTGATTGTAGGGGAGATACACATACTCTTAATACTTGAAAAGTATGGTCCTAAATTATGCAGTAGAGAATATTTGTTCAACCTAAGACACAATTTGTTGAGCAGTGTTAGATTGAAACATCAGAATAACATTAACTGAAGCTAAAGTGGTTTTGGTTTTTGGGTTTTTTTTCAGTAAATATTCATTAGTGTCATTCTATGTTTCCCTTGCATCTGTAATTAGTCTGTAAGCAGAGAACTGAAAACACCACTGTCACCCTGATTTTTGTAAGACTTTCTAAGCCTTCTGATATTTACATATTTGTGAAGAACTTTCTCACACACTTTCTGTAAACACCTCAGTGTTTTTGCATTCCTTCATAGAGGAGGAGAAAAATTGATGGATTGTCTGTCTGTCCAGTGTCTTTGGAGAGGTGTCACTGCCACCGTCCAATCCACTGTCACTTTTGGAAAACTATAAATACTGGAGTCAGAAAAAATAAATGCTTCTCCTCCTCTCTTCTGATCACCTGAGCTGCAGTGTGTGTCTGTGTTCTTTTGTGTCCTATAGCGACACACAACAGCAGTATTTAAAACAATACATCTAATTAAAAAAAGTAATTTTTAAATAGTGCTTTTTAAATCCCAGAGTAAAGATCTTCAAGCAGACATGAAAGTAGTAGACTAATGACTTAGGAAAGTAGTGCAGCCATCAGTATGATTGTTTTCCTGGCTGGAAAAAAGAAGTATACAACAGCTGATACTTATGCCATGAAATACATATAATCAGTTCTAAAAGATTAGTGTAAGGGAATGAAGGGGATCCTTAATTTGATTCCCACTTGCTTCCTAAACTTCTACTTCCATTCTTGGTTTCAAAGTCTGTTCAAGCACAATTCAGCTGAATACAAATGGGCTAAGGCATCAAATGAGTGTGCAATTTGCATGCACAATCCTTTCCAGTCAGAGGTATGACTGATTCACACAAGCTCCTGTGTTCCAGAAGGTGATGCACAACTTTTGACATATTTTTCTTATGTACCCCATAGTTTGTCACATCACTACTCTTAAGGTATTACTGTAGGAACTAGCTAGGTTTCCAATATGGACCATTCTTCAGGGCCACATAGATCAGAATATTAGTAGCATTGGTCTCTGTATCTCCCTGTCTCAGACAATACAGGAACCCCAAATTATTTCAAAATTTTTGTTTGGACTGACTAAAAATAAAATTCTGCTTAACCATCCTAGATCAAAGTCCTCATTCCACAGAAACTGACACAGACTTATGTTTTCATAAAACTCTAGTCTCTAAACTATGAAAGCAAATTACTTGAAAATATATTTGGTCAATGATTTGCTGTGAATACCTGAATAAAGTAAGAATAGAATTCCCTTCCTTCTCCTAACAGCTGAACTTACAATAGTGTCTTGGTTTATTTTAAAAAATGAAAACAAAACCCCTCAGAATGCAATTCTCAGGAAGAGATAAAAGTTGCTCACCATAAAAAAAGTTTACTTCAAATTGTCTTACTGCTAAAATACTATAAATACTATAACTCTACTGTTAAAATATTAAAAACCCACTGATTTTAAGCAGATGATATTTGGCTATTTTAGGTATTTTGGTTTTTTTCACAGAAGTTGCACATGGAAAATACATGCATCTTATTTTAATTTGAGACCAGGTTTATATCTTAATCTTTTAACAGTCTTGGGTGTATGTATCCCTGTTGTAGTTTTGCTGATGAAGAATCAAACAGATTGCACACAGAACCATCAGAAGGTTAGTTTCCCTCATTTCATTTAATTTGTCCTATTAACAGGTCAGAGGAAAAAGAATAAACAACCTTGCACCCCCCCCCACTTTTATCTGAGTCACAGTCATGCACAAAACATCAGCTATCTCCACCACGAGTCATCAGAGCCTGAGCTTTGAACCGTTTGGTGCCCATTCACATCTTCTGCACAAGCCAGACAGTTTAGTTTTATAGCCAGACCACAATTTCCAGTACTCCTGGGCAGAATCTCAGCTGCACTGAAGTCAAGCTTGCTGTGCATGTAGTAACAGATGGTCACTGAATACATTCTGAAGCTTTCTAAAATCTGTATGGCACTCTGTCTCAGAGAATCCATTCTTGGCACTGGCAAATGCATAGAACCAGTAATATACGACATACAAAAGAATTTGAAAGCCCTACAAATGACCGAATGGGCTATTCAATATACAGCATGATAGAAATCTACTTTAAAAAGTACACTTTTAGAATGTGAATAAGAAACTTTAATAAACAATGAAAAACAAGTTACTTAAACTGAAGCATGAGAACATAAATGAGGCAGCCACTTTTTTTCCCCAAAGCACTGTGATCAGAGCTCATCTTCGCCTTTCTTTGTTCAGAAATTAATTATGTATATTTGATCTTTCTAAATGAGACAAGAGGAGTCCATTTTCTGTAAACAATAGGAAAAGTGCAGAAGTAAATTCTGTAGTTACCAAGGATGATACTGAAGACTTCTGCTATCAAAAATATCCCACCAGTAAAAAATAAATTATCTTGGATACAAAGGCTATCCTGTACCAAATACAACAAATAAAAGATTAATGGAGTGAATCTGACACACACATTCAGGCTACCTCTAATTTCTTGGCTCAGATCCTTGAGGCAACAAACAGTAATTTTAGCATGGGCTGTAAAATCTGAAGTAGTTCTCAGTAGGTAGAGTTCTTTCATTAAGATTACATTAGACTAGTGGAACCTGAGCTAGGTAAAGGTAAGTCTGCAAAAGTACAGTGATGTATCCACATTCTTCAGAATAAAATTACAAATAAATAAAAGGAGCACGTCATCTCAAGACCAGTTTCAGTTACTCATGCAAACATGCATAGGTAATGTCTTGAGAGCAAATGCATTCCCAAATCAGGATTAAATAAAGATTTCTGTTAATCACAATATATACTTTGTGTAAAATATTTCAAGTTCTTGATTTAGCAGGAGAAATTAGATGTGAAAATGTGTCACCTTGAGTCACACTGGAATAAACCTTACCAGGACAAAGTATAACAAATGCAGCCTCAGAAGTCTGAGACTACTCTTAGTTTTAAAAGGAAGTTTTTGAGAATGAAAAGACTGAGGCTACAGTTCTGACACAGCTTCCTTGGGTGAAGGTAATGTTAATGAAAACCAAAGGGAAGTTATAATGAGTAATTCCCAGTTTTTTAGTTCCTCTAATATTTAGAATTTGCAAACACTGTATGAATGATTTTGTAGGTCAGTATCTTCTTTTTAGTTCTCTTCTATGAAAGCAACACACCTACCCATATTTCTATATACATATAAAGGACTTTTAAATAATAAAGTGTGTTTGGAAAATTCTTCTGTGTCTTTTCTATTCCTGTATTCTTAAAAATTTCTCTTAATCATCTTTTAAACATTTGTATGAGTGTCCTAGGTTATAATGTAAAAATGTGCCAGAAGGTCTGTATTCTATCTCCATCTTCATTAACTGTTAAAACAAAGGAGGGGCAGTGTTTTTCTTTGCCTCCTCCCCTGGACTATTTCTTGTTAATGGACTATTAACACTTTGCCTTATGAGTCATAGATAACTCCCTCTGGGTGCCATTTGTGTTTAATGGGCCATTGTGAGGACCCACCCCATGACTCATACAATTATATCAGCTCATTGTGAGGATCCATTACATGATTCATAAAATTATATAATTCCATTGTGAGATGCTCCACCCAGGGAGGAGGAGCCAAGCATTCCCACCTAAATATAATGTGGGAACTGGGACAGAACAAGGGGCCCTTATTCACTGGTTTTCAGAGGACAAGAGCTACCAGACCTGTCTACAGGATCACTATTTCAGTAAGACCACCTTATCTGGACTGCTGCCACCACCCTAACTAGCAGGGTATCAGGTTGTATTCTGACTGTCAGTGTTTTTGTTTTCTTTGTATTACTTGCATGTATTTTACTTTTTCCTATTAAATTGTATTTCTGACTTGGAGTCTCACTGGTTTTGCTTTCAAACCAGCACAATGAGCAACCAGAAGGTCCTTTTGTCACAGACATAGGTATATCTAAGTCGTATGCTTATATTAGTGAAAAGAGGGTTTAAAGCATTCTAAACAATTAAAATACTTTTAATCAAATATTAACATACATTTTAAGTACCTTGATAGCCATATAAGCTGCATTCTTCAAGCATATTAACCAAACTTTTGAATAGTTATTTTCATAAAATATTTCTCATCTTTGCAACATTACCTTCATGACTTTTTATAATAATTCTTACAGCATTATAAGACTGTAAGACCCACTGAAATCCACAATGTTATAGCATTTAATAGTTAGGAAAGTATTCAAAATTCAAACAGGATTAAATTATTTTAATCTTGTTTTGTCCAATTAATGACTCTGGAATCAGGTTTTTGTCATATATTTCCACATACAGCTTCATGCTAAACGAGTTTTGGCTTACATGTGAGCACATTGAAACTAGTACTATAAACCTAGTCAAATATGTAAGATCTCTACAACGTTACTATCATACCTACAGAAATCTAGTATAAATTATGGATTGATACTGTAGAAAAAGTGAGCATAAACACAAATTAATGGTAGTCAGCAAGCAAAAACTGATGCAATGGAATGTAGAAATAACATAACTCTTCTTTGCTTGCATTGTGTTTTAAAGAACACCCAAATGGTTATGGTATTTTCAGTTAAACTAAACACTTTATAAATATAAATTCATACCCTGCATTGTCTTGGACAGGTCTTCCAAAACACTTATACATAAAGAAATAAAGTGTTTAAGAATTCAGCTTTTTGCTACACTTGGAGTCAGTGTGTGAGAGTAGCTCACCACTGTTAAATAAACATAGCATAGGTGCATAATCAAACTGTGCAGACACAGACTACATCCATATTTAGGGCTACATTTTATTTTATTCAGATTTTCTCTTTTACTGCAGTTAATTGAAAAGAATTATCTTCCTGCTTGGTCTATTGCTGCACAATATGCTGTATTTCCTCCAAGAAATATTAGCCAGGAATTGCTGATTAAGAACTTGTCTTCACTTTTTCCTGTAGCTCGCTACTGCTTGTGTTTAGAGCAAACAAGTATATTTCTTAGCTTGGTTTCCTAAGAAGGTGATATGCCAAGACCTCTCTCTAGCTGCTTTTCAGCTGTTTTAAAGAAAAAAGAAAATACTACCATTAATAAAGTCGTTGTCCATATCCAACCAATTTTGACATTGTTAAGAAACTCTAGACTCAATGAATTTTCTCTTATTTAATCAGAACAGCAGTAAGACGAATTTAAGTGACCCGGTTATTGCTCCCACTGAAGGAACATCTAAAGCAGAGACGAGTTACTGGACATCAGATCGTTCTTGCAGTGAAGAACCAATGTTAACCACAGGAGGATCTTAATGCTTCATTTTTCAGTTTGTTTATTCAGAGGGAGATCTGTTTTATCCAGAACGGTGTTTCACAGTATTGAGCCATTTAGCTTCATCAGTAAAATAGGCAATTATTTGAACATATTTACAGTTATTGATGAACCGAACTTGCTTCCTTCATAAAATAGGCTGTTTCACTGCTGCTTAACAGCAGAGTGACACACCTGCATCACAAAAGAAAGTGACTCAGTGAATTAGACAGGCCCAGTATTTAGTGAGATATTTAATTAAGACTACTTTTTTTTGAACAGTTGCTGGCTGATGATACAAGCAATAATCCTATGGCCTAGACAGGCCATATAATCTCATCATTTTCTAAATTGTAAATATTGGTTTACAGTCTTATTTCACTCAGATACACTTGAAGAACAGAGTATTTTCATGCAGTACAATCACAGTGATCTTTAGGATCTAATTACAGTCTGAATCAAATATGGTACGCATTTTTATACCACTGAGATTATAGTATTGCTCTTCCAAAGCACTATGTTCATTCTTAGTACTTCAAAGCATCCACATAATTCTTTATTTCTGTAAGAGAAATTAAATAGATTTCAACTCCATAAAAGCTTAATATTTTCACATTTAAGAAGAAACTACATTACAGTATTCCCTACTGAGCATGTCTTTGTTTTTAATTGTAAAAGTGATTAGAGGTACAACTTCAAGAAAATAATATTCTGTCATAGGGCAAGCTACAAGCTGTCACAGAGGCTGACATTTTATCTCTCACCTATATTACTGATACTCTGCTCCAGGATTCTTCTGAGGAGAGCTTAAGACAAATGATACAGATTATATGGAAAGGCAGTTTTATGTGGTGTCCACAGGGAAGCAACAGCATTCTCTTCCAGATGTCAAACATGATCACTTCATGAGGACCAGGATCTTCAAGATGTAAAAGGCTAGTACACTTGCTCTTTCTGACCAGGCAGTGCTGTGGCTGCTTAATATTTACTCAAAGCCACAATCACCTTCTGATCTGAGGAGCAGGTGACTTGGCAATTCTCTTCCATTCTGACTGCTATGCAGAGACAGTCATGAAAAGGTAGAGTATAAAAGATTAAGCAGATTCTAGTAACCCAGACAGTTTACTTTGCCCTTTTGAGAATTGGTCCAATGCATCATCATCTATCACAAATGAATTATAATATGACAGTGCTGGATCTTTAAGGTTATCTCTGCTCCAATGCTAAATAAGAAAGATAAATCTGCAGAAACACAGAGTAATTGTAGTCAGTGGTAAAAGGGCTAGTTTTCTTCCCTAATAGGCATCCAAGCCTCAAAGTCCAACAGTTCAAATTAATCTTCTGCCTCAGAGTATGAAAAAATCTGTCCTGAGCTACTAAGAGCAGACTTACATCCAGATATTGTACAAATGGCTGTTTCAATAGGCACTGCCGGCTGCTGAAATAAAGCTAACAGACAAAGATTCACAAAGATTCAGGCGTCTCAGTGTATGTTTAAAATTTAACAAGGTGCAATTTTACCTTTCCATATTTCTATTAAAGCAACTTCTTTTTTTTCCAACATCCAGTACATTGTAGTATACAAGATTAAACCAAACTATGAAAGATGTTTCTAATAACTTTAGATTGAAATAACAGAGAATTTAGGCTTTGTTTATGTTCTAAGACACAGGATACTGGCTTATATACTCTTTAAAAAAAAAAAAAGAATAGATACCATTAGGGAGCAACTACCATACTCTGTTCACCATCTGCTATAAAAATACTGTCAGAAATACTGAATAAATTTAGAATAAGGGCTTTTATCTTTCCCTGAGTTTACACTGTAAGATCTTAGTCCGGATTGATATAATCAAACTAAAGAATAATTACCTTCTTCTGAGATTTATTAATTACTATTTTCATCAGTACACATTTCCTCTTAGGAATAGAAGCATTTTCTAATCATGGCTCAAACTGAAATTAACCCTCACCGTCATGGTATCTCTTGGCCTATCAATCCTATGATGAACCTGGTAATCCAGAAGTCTTGTTATCAGTGCAGAAAAACTACTCAGTGCTGAAATATCATCAAAAATACTAAAAGGAAATACATGGTTGAGGTTGTAGTGGCAGCTCAAGAACTTTTCTCAGCTTTTTGAGTTCAGAATATATATATATATATATG
>VXBU01012383.1:204193-223493 GCA_013400315.1 Bombycilla garrulus
ATGTATTCAGAAAATAAAATCAATCCAATAAAATACTAAATAAGAAATTAATCAGATAAAGAGGCTGGCCAAATTAAGAGAGTCCTTGATATACAGGACAAGGAGGCCAATTTCTTAGGGTTAGTAGCAATTTGAAATTCAGAAATAAATGTAATCACATTGAATGTATAACAGCAATATATCCCTTCACAGCAATTTGAAGTGCTGGATAATAACCACATGTGAAAATAATTATGGTAATAGAGGAAAAAAAACCCTTGAGGTAACAGCAAGCCATAAAAGAAAAGATGCAGAAAGGCTTAAAAAATAAGCTAGCAATTAAAAATATGTAATTCTGTTTTTTTAAAAGTAGGACTTTTTAATGCTTTGGGGTTTTGTAACTTTTCTTCAAAATTTAGCTTTTTTCCAGGTTGCGTTAGGAACTTTAATTGAATGCAAACCTTTGCCACATCACTCTCAGTGTGACAATTCAAATGAGTAAAATTCAGTGCATGATATCACACTGTCTTCACTGAGGCTAGAGGATGGAGATAAGCACAGACGATCAAGAAGAAATTCACCACTAATTACTATATTCCTAAAGACATAATAAATACTACCTGCAAAATCAAAAAAAGAATATAAAGCTGATGGAAGTATTTTAATACCACGATTCCCATGCTTCTCTGCAATTCCCTGCAATTACAGGAACCTTTTTCAGGGCAAAATGCCCATTTACTAAGCATTTATTTGTCCAAATACAAGCTGATAATGAACACAGAAATGAGCAGTAAAAAATTTACACCATGATCACTTTTGTAGCATATAAATTACATTTCTGCCAAGTTATACAGTGTTAAATATTTGACTGGAAGTAGCATGCTGCTGTTTCCAAAAGCACATGGATGCTGACACAAATGGTACTGAAGTACCTAAAAGTTAGCTGCTTCAGTTAAATAAATTTAAAGTCAAGCACTTTTTTTCACTACTTCTCAGGGAAAGCCTCACAGGAGGCACATCCTGTACCTACCATTTGGGAATAACCACCGCTGTTTCTGAAATTCATTCCACCCAGCTTAAGCACCTGACTCAAAAGTTAGACACCTATGATAAAATGAATTAATCATCTATATGTCTAACTTAAGTCCAGCACAACAACTTTTCACTTTTGAAGATACAGGGCGAATAAAGTCACCACTCCCTTTTGCTTTGAAACCAAGTGGTTAAATTTTTCAATAAGTGGGAGACCAGTGCCTTGCTTTTCAGAAGAAACTCCAGTCTGCTCTTCCTTCACCTCAAACAACACTAGACATAGGGATGA
Source organism: Bombycilla garrulus (assembly GCA_013400315.1). Taxonomy (NCBI): domain Eukaryota; kingdom Metazoa; phylum Chordata; class Aves; order Passeriformes; family Bombycillidae; genus Bombycilla; species Bombycilla garrulus. The sequence continues at coordinate 205,494 of VXBU01012383.1, forward strand.
AAGCCGAGAGGTTTAAGAAAAGATTTCACAGAGTGAATCATAGAGAACAATAAATACTATCGAAAACCAATTAAATGAGAAATGGCAGAATAGTTTTGAAGCAAGTAAAGATATAATATCAGCAGAGGGACCTTGAATTAGATACTAGACGCTGCATTTGGCAATGCACCATAAGTTTTATTCAAGTTGGCTAAATCAGTTTAAAACTTGTCCTTTAGATGAAGTTTGCTTATTATAAAGTGAAAAACACACCTCTAAATCTTAGGCTACCCACCTCCAAATAAAGGTTTCCCCACTGAACATGTGGACTAAATTCAAGATGCATTGTACTTTTAAATCAAAGTGAGCAAAAGGTTGTCCAATAGCTATTAAGTAGGCATATATTTAGAAATTAGATAAGCCTGTAATAATAAGCGTGTATTTTGAAATGATAAATGTGCTGCTTGGCTGTAACAGGATATGTTAGCTTCGTGCATTTACCTCCTAGCACCCATCTCTGCACAGACATGAAATAATAAACAAATATCTCAACTCTTTCTGTGGCTCAGTTTCTTGAACACCAGGAGAAAGAACCCATTTTTGGGACAATATGCCTGTAGGCCAATTTGAGGAAAAAGGAAAGCTATCCTGTCACTAAACAAGAGAGAAATGTGATTGTAAGCTAGCTGTTAGCCCACTGTTATAGGGTGCAGGGGAACCAGGCTCTTCTCTCTGGTCTCTGGAATAGCTCCTCTCCCTAACCCCTCTGACTCTGAAAGCTGCAAGTCATAAAAAGGTTAAAAACATTAATTATTTCATCATCTATAAATCCATGGCATGGGAAAAGGACTTTAATAGAGAGATGAAAGACCTTCAAATTTCTGTGCTTGGTTGTAGAACATAGTCATGCAATTGTCTGATGTATTTAACAAAATTGCTGCAGAGAACTTGGTAAAAATGAGAGCAATATGACTAAGCTTTCTCAAAGGTAATTGGTAGGATTAGTGTGAAAGCTCTAAGCTTCTGTTGAAGTATATTATCTGGACATTCAAAATTTCAAGGTAATTTTCTTTACTTACTGGCACTAGAGTTTTCTGTGGAATTTTTAATCAGCTGCTACAGAAATGTTTATATGTGTAGCTCTGCAGCCCAGCTGCAAAGACAGTCTCAAAGCAGTATCCCTGCTGCCGTATGTTATTGTTTAACTGAATGCCAAGATTTACTTGGTCCTGTAAGCTCCGAAGCTCACCAAATCTATTTTGCCTCATAACAGAAAGGTTTCATAGAAGTGCCTTTCACACTCCAGTATGAGCAAGCTCATTGAATTTATAGACAAAAATTGCATTAAATAATTGGCAAAAACAAGTGTGCCTGTTCATATTCTTAATCTTCTGTCCTCAATATCTTTCATTGATTAGAATTTATTTATCCAAAGGACAGATCAATAATGAAATTATGGTTTTATGTATTGAGCAGGAAAGGAAATACTCTGGAAGAGTGTAATTCAGGGAAAGAGATTAAATGAATTCTGATGGAACAGATTTGGAGCACTACAGCATACTTAACATAGTATGAGAAAAAATATTAATATATAGAAGTGGCTTTAGAACAATCTCATACATAGAACTGCAATAATCTCTCTTAAAATTAAACCAAATACAAAGCCCCATAATTAAAACCACCCATTTTCAATGGGAAGTTGATGATCCCAAAGAAAGCACAAGCTCTGCCCACATCAGTTCTGACAGAGTGAGCACTCAAGCTAATATTAAGCCATTTAAGCTATTTAACAAGCTCACCACTGCAGTGTGGTTTGTTCACGAGCTAAGAGTTGCCAAAATTTGAGCTTTAATTTTTACGAATATATGACTATTTTTAAGTAATTATTTGATGAAAATGTGGCTTTGACCAAACCAAGCCAAAAGAGCAGATGATAAAAATAACACTTGAAAGCAGGTTTTCTAGGTTAAGCTGCTTTTTCATTGCAAAGTTGGAATTCCCACAATTAAGTAGAATAAAGATAAAAAGTACACAAACACAAAGTAAATGTCATATTTCACCTTATCCAAAACCGTATCACACAATATTAATATTTTAAAGAGTAATTAAAAAATGCTCCTTCCTTTATATGAGTCATGTTACAGGCATAACAGAAGTTGAGAATTTGAGAAGCAAATTATGAAAACATGAGCAAATTTGCCTGCTGAGGATAGATAATTTCATTCAACTGGTACCTGTTACATCTGTATTATCTATATGAATGCATGTGTCAATTTATAGTGGTTTTTTATATACGATAGATTATGATTTTGAACAGAAAATTTGACTAAAAAATCACAGTAATTTTATAGGTGCAAAGATAGGATATCCTTTAATTATAATTGTTTGATATATTTAACTTATGAATAAATATAATATACAAAAAACTCAAAAAGCAAACCTAAGTTCCTTCCAATTTGGATATTCAGATTATCCTACCTCTCTACATGGCAATTTATTAGGATTTTCTCATTGCATGTCCTTGTTGCAGAAGTGTACAGAACTGATACTGCATGACTTTTATGACACAAAAATTAAGGACAAGACATCATTTTCAAGGCATAAACAATTTATTATCTCATATTCTTCGGTAGCATATATTGAGGAGTCTGATTCTCTTGAACTAAAGGTATTGAGTAAAACTGAGGAGTTTGAATTCAAAGATTCTTGAAAAGCCATGGCAATTTTTAAGATAGACTGTGCCAAATTTTTACTTTACAATCGAGTATTTTTGTTATTAGGCCCACAAAATGTGCATATGGAAACATGCATATAAGTGCATGATGATATCCTCCCTTAGCAATTACTCCTTTTTCCTGTTATTGCTGGTCATTTTTTACCTAATTCTGACAATATCTTTGGCTCCACATTGTTTGGGGTTTTTCCTGCATTTTCTTACTTCATCTGTTTATACCAATTAACCTAAGAAAGATGGTGATATTTTTTCCCATGGTCATATTTTGTGGTTCCTAAATCTTAAGAAATATTATTTGTGCTCCAGGAAAGATTTATTCTTACTAGACTTCTGTGATCAGTGGAATATATGCTAAGAAGTTCATTGGAAAATGCATTTTTACAGCAGTGTCTAAAATTACCATTTCCTTTTTTTGGTTTGTTTAGAGACACACAAATTTGAAGTTAAATATTTTATTGAAACTTGTCAATTAATCAGTGCAGATCTTTGCTATTTCACCACAGTCCCCTTGGGGAGCTGCAAATGTACATAAGCACAATGTCTGTGTACTGCACATACAGGAAAAATATGAAGTTCTGCATCACATAGTCAGAATTAATTGGTTTCCTCAATTCTTAAAACATTTATGTAGAAGGCCTCTGGGTTGTCTTTGCTGGCTGGCGCAGTAGGCTCTAAGGGAATAGTGTCTGTCAAATGGTACTGGCTGGTTACCTCAGCTACCGAGGTCACATTTTGAAAAACTAGTTGGAAAAAAAGTAAAGCATTGAGCTTTACTAAAATTTTGAAATGAAATAATTTCTGTCTATCTCATGACAGATGAGAGTTTCTATTTAGATGTGCTGCCAAACACAGATGCTTTAAACTGAAAGGGTTCTCTGGGAAGAAAATACACTGTTCATTTTATGATTCATATTTTTCTCTAGTCTTCCTGTGAACTTGTAGATGAAAAGAAAATTTCTTCTTGCTTCCTCTTACATGTAATACAATAGCAAATGTATCCTCTTGTTTCAGAGGTAGAATTAAATATAACACCACTTGAAATTAAATGGTGATGGAAAGCATAGGAAATTTCATATTCTTAAAAGAAGTGCTGTGAACAACCTAGACAAACCAAAATATGCAGTGGTAAGCTTCTTGCTCATTTAGGTGAAGAGTGAATCAAGAAAGGAATCGAGAGATCAAATCTGTCTAGATTTGCTTAGAAGAAATTAAAACCAAAAGTAAACAGAAGGAAAAGAGGAGAATCAAACAGTAAGAAGTTCCTCCAGGATGCGTCTGTCTAGTCTGTAATCCCCATTCTACCTACCTAAAAGAGTTTGTGTGGATGTTCACAGATCCAGCAACATCTAATTTATGAAAACTCACTTTTTAATAAAAGAAAATCAAAATAAGCTTGTCAAAATATACTTTTTTCCCCCAAAATACTTTTGCCAATCCTACATAAGAAATCAGTACATGAGTTGGACACTAAATGAAAATCAAAATACTCTGTGACTTCTTTGCAGATAATATCTTTAAAGTAGAAAATCAATGAATAATTCAGTAATTTACTTTCCTTTCAAGTTCAAATATTATATTTTAAAAAATATAAAACTATTTCAGAGTTTTGACATTATAACAGTACTATGAGATTTTTCTCAACATACATAGACATTTCCTTATGTGTCCAATCTCCTGGATAAACACACAGCCAGAAGAATGTTATAGAGAGTTAACAACATTCCTGCAGCAGGAATGCTGGTTAGATTTACAACTCTCTCAACTGTTTCTCCAGAAACACTCAAGGTGTTAATTCCTACAATACTTGACAGGAGAATAGTCATGTACTTGAATGAGAAATTCCAAACCTGATTTAATTACTTAAGTCAAGCCGAAGTTATCTGATGCACACACCTCATGATCGCCCTACCTACTTAACATACAAGACACTAATCATCCTGCATTTTCAGTCATGCTAGATGGCTCTGAAAGGCCATGCTACCTTGTATCTATCAATATAAAAAGGAAATCGGTGCTTGGAGACATTTAACTAAGCTGAAATGCCAAGCCTCTTAGCTGTAGTCTGTGTGACCACCTGAAGCCAGATGCAGTTTAATTAAGTTTTTCTATTACATGCACCATAGAGATATGGAACAACACTAAAATGTTACAGTGCTGCAGGCAAAGGGAAGCACATGGCTTTGCCACTCAAGATTAAAGCAAAGGATAAATTAGGATATTAACAATTCATCTTTATATATTTTATTCCAAACAGACATGGGTTTACCTTGGATAAGTAATTACTGAATTAAAGAAGAATAAGTTTGAGCAGAAACACTGATCAGGAGTTTTTCAGTGATTCCATCTATATTTGTTCTTGTGTTTCTGTAATCCTATTCTCTCTGCTAACAGCCCCCAATATCATTGTTAAGATGGTATGCATAGGTGAGCTGACTATCTGATGCTCGTACATTCTTTCCATCAGGAAATTTTTCAGTGGGTCACATGCATTAGAAGCAGATTAGAACAACTAGTCACTACATTCTCAGAACAAGAGTAAAAAACATTTGAATATATTTAGCTTTCATTTAAATAAATTACATTAATCTCTTTCATTTTTTTCCTTCCAGGTCCGGTATTTTTCATACTCTCTTCAATATTACCAAATAAACAAACAATCACATACTTTAGTACATACAGACTTAAAATGGTCCTGTGCAATGCTACGATATAAGGACTATTACAGAGCCTTTTTTGAATGCATGCAATGTGTATGTGGGAAGATGACTGCAGGTAAAACTAGAAAATTGGGAAATTATATTTCCATTCTAACAGAAGTTACAATTGTACACTTCCAGAATGGAATGCAGTTGACATGCACAAAATCTATTCCATTATGATTCCCCACATATATTTCCCACAGCCTGCAACCTTAAGCACACGCTGAGGGATGAAATGAAGGATGGAGAAGAGCAGGAACACCTCAGCCAGGCTCTGCTGTTATCCTTGCAGAGCTGGGACCATGATGGCTTCATGTATCTGACACAGCGCATAGCAGCTGTCAGCCCAGGGGATGGCCTGCTGCTGAACCAGCAACTCTGGTGATATCGCCCTCTCTCCAGATGAACTCAGTTCATTATTATCTAATTGTAACACCTCCATCCCAAAATTACCTGCCCTCATGGTATGACCACCTCTCACCAAGTATGCACTCTATATTTTATTTACTGTATCTTTTAAGAGCAAAGCAAGATAATCTTATACCAATCAGCTACAAAAGCATACATGGCTAGAGTCACTCAAGATCCACCTAATGTTATAGTATAAAATGAGTTAAGAATGGAGAGAAGTTAGGAAAGACTCCATTGTATCTTCTGGGATCAATTGACTAGCTGAACCTGTCTTCTCTTCCATAGGGACGTCTATTGGGTAAGAACCTTCCTCCATGAGCAGTAAATTATTAACTCAAGTTGACTTTCATTGGTGATTAGAGCTTGCCTGTATATTGCTCCAAATTTGCTTTACAGTCAGTAACCATCATCAGCAATCTTCAAAATTTAACCTGTCACAATTTTTTCTGTGCACAAGAAAAATATGAAATAAATTTGGGGGTTATTATGTATATAGCATTTTAGAAAAATAAACATTTGCAAAGGAAAACTAACAAAATTAGGGAGACACCAGTTCATTGGGTTGTATTTTGTTTATTTTAAAGAGAAGAAATTTGAAAAGGAATGAAGTTCGCTTTGAGGCAGTGAAAATTTTCTAAATGAATAAAATCAAAGTTATTAGAAGAAAGGAGCCATTCATGCTCATAAAAAGGAGATGTGAGAAATTCACACTGTTCAACACATACCCATGATTTTGTTTCAACCTTCTTTCTCCACTCCTCAAAAAGTTCAGATATAGTTCAGTTTCAAAGGGAAATAACTGCAGGAGTTTATTCATTAAAAAAGTATTGACCACTACAGTGAAGTTAATTTCTCTCATAACTTTCATTAGACATCTTCTGAAGCATATATTTAAGTATATGCTTTCATATTCTTAAAACTAATTCCTATTCTGAAAAGAAAATACTGTCAATGCTATTGCATCAAAGGAAGAATCAGATTCTCATTTTTCCCTACACAGAAAAGAAAACAAAAAAAAAAAGCCCCACAACAAAATGCCCCACAACAAAACAACAACAGATTTTATCCTTCTAGTTAACTTCAGAAACAAATGGGTAATGATATGTGAAGGTGCATTCACCCAGTGCCTTGGCATGGTCAGACTGCAGGACCACAAATGCATGTGAATGAATCAACGAGTAGATTTGAAGAAGGATAAAGCAGAAGATGTGAGGTACAGCAGTGTTATCTAACATTCCATGCTATTTGTTCACTGATATATTTACTGTTAATGTGGTTTAGGCTGTAACATAGTGCATAGTTTCTTAATTATTTATGTGTACAGGAAGATTAATGATACACCAGCATTTACAAACTAATGTAGTCAACAGAAGAGGGAGTGTTGGGAGGGGCATATAAATTTCTTTTTAATTGCTTTCCATCACAAGGGTCTGTCCCAAATTAACTAATTCCATCCCTTTCTAGGATCAATTGATGTCCATTGCTGTTTGTACTAGCATGTTTTTTCATTTTCTCAGAGCACTATATATATAGCTAGCTAGCTATAGCTGGATAGTTAGATAGATACATAGATAGATATGAAAAAGATGACAAGAGCTTATTGATAGATATAAAAACTAATCAGGTTTACAAAAAAATTAAATGCATAACTTCTGACAGTTGATTAAATAGAAAAATCTGCCAGTTAAGTTCCGAACAGAATCACCCCGCTGGCTCAGTGCAAAGTTTATGTCAGAATACAGGGAAAACATTGGAAAAGAGGTTATTATAGAAAATATCTCTTCATCACAGATACACTCTGCTAAGAAGAAAAATTCTGTGAGCATTCAAAATTTATTGACACATTTTTGAAATTTGCATATTATGCCTGACAAATACAAACAAGTAGATTTGGTACAAATTTAGTCTGGGGTTTTTTTTTCTGCTTGTTAACATTTAGGTGCATACAGTGAATGTTTTACAGTGTATAACAGTTACATTGCTGTATTTAGGAGCACAGTAAATCCAAATCATAAGAAAAGCAATAATAAATACATTTAACTACCTGTGACTTCCCTTTAGAAAATGATAGAGTGAACCATTCATACATACATGCAGTTTTGGCTTTTCAAGAAAGAGTCTACAGGACAGATGCAGATCTAGATAATGTGAACAATTGAGTTTAACACTGAATGCTCTAAGGAAAAAGGATAAAAATGTATTTATGTCAGTATGGAATAAAAGTAACTACTTCTGACTGAAGGAGAATCATCTCTTAGTAAGTCATATTTTCCATATAAAATCATTACCAATTTCACTTGAACTGTATTACTTTATGTTCAGTAAGCAGAGCCTCCATAGATGAGATAATAGTTCTAATTCAGATTTCTGTAATAGAAGAGGCAAGAACTGAATTCCACCTTGGATGATAGCCCTGACATTTCTTTCATTTCTCTTCGCTGTGAGAACTACATAATTTCTTTCAGTCAAAAGGGAAATTTGTTGCATAGAAAAGGAAAAAATATCATTGCTCCTAAACAATAAGTCTCCACTCAATTTCATTTGAAAGAGTTTTGGGGCTGTACCAATGCCCCTGGTAAAAACACAGAAGGAGACAGCAGCATTTGACTCTGTCTTGGCGTTAGTACAGCTGCCACCCTAAGCAGCCAGTTAAACCTCCTCCAGTCTCGCAGCTGCACGGACCATGGAGAACCCAGGCACAGCCATACGGTACTGGCTTGCGTGGCAAGGTTCTTAGAGGGGTTGGGGTGGAACAGAGACTACAGACACAGACTTCTGTGACAAGTTTCCTCTATGTCCAACTGAGTCGACGCCAGCCAGCTTCAAGATGGACCTGACACTAGACAAGGCCTAGGCCATCAGCAGTGGCGGTAGCACTTCAGGGATAACATATTTAATAAGGGAAACAAACAAACAAACAACTTTCACAGCAGCAGCAAGTAGAGAGAGGAGCAAGACTTCCCCAGAGGAAGAAACAACAGAGACAACTGACTGCAACCTCCATTTCCATCTTTCTTTTTTTCTATATTCTCTCCCTGTCCAGCCAATGAGTGGAGTCATATGTGGGGGGCACCTGGCACCCAGCCACGGCCAGACTACCACAGTGACATAACAGAACACAAGCCTATTTTCAGAGAGTACTCCATCAAAGCAGCACTTTCCTCTTTTTCTGACCCTTGTTTTGCTCGATAGCAAACACATATATATATAATATATGTTCCTTTCCTGGGTTAAGTAAAGGTGGCCCGTCCACCTTGGACAAGTCCGGTAGAATTGGTCCAAATCAGGTGTTAATTGATGTGGTATGAAATAAAAAAGTGACTTGAGAGTCCTGTCCCTACATACTATCTGCGAACTAATTTTCTCCTAATCCTACTGGCTTGTGGCCGCCCTAGCGTCCCTAGCTCCCGTCTAAATTTATTTAAAGTTAACAACAATACAAACATAACTACAAACATTATCAACACTATCAATTACAGTGACTTACTACTTCTACACTTACTAGCAAACATACGTACAATATCAACAGATGACATGAGCGTGATGCGGGATAAAGTCCTGGCAGTTGCCTCTTGCCTTGATTTTGAAAGGCCAAGAGTTCCCAACAGTTCAAAGTTACCGTGGTGCCACTTCCCCCGCACCCCGATGGGAAAGCCCACAAAAACAACGTCTTTTGCAATATATGGACTTCCTCAGCACCTCAACATATTATCATGGTAGACCTGAGAGGATACAACACAGAAAACATATTTTAGGAAACAGAAAATGAGAGAGAACAAGCGGCATTCCTAGCATTTTCTTTTCATACCATACAATAATCAGGTCACTTCATTTTCAATTACTGTGGTAGCAGTGCAATTTTTATTTAAAAATATGTAAATCAGAAGATAGAAGCAACCAAAATCCTAAAGACTGAAATCATACCAAAGAGCACAGTGAAAACCCAGTAGAAGAAGCCACTAGGGAAATAGTATCTTCATGAGGCAAACACCTTGTTTTTCCTACAAACGTATGTTTAGAGAACTGCTGCTAAGTCAGACAGATATAGGAAGAGGTATGTTGTCCACTCTGGAAAATGGCAAGTGACAGCTTTCCTTCTTTGTTAACTTTCCACTGATTAGAAATGGTTGTTGCATGTGCTAGACAGTCGTGCAGCAGTTGTCAGTGCACTTACAGATAGTTAGCAAGGAACAAAATAACCTGGTCAAACACATGCTCATCTTTCTCACTTGTCTGAGTGTGAGTTTTTTTAGTAACCACCCATAGATATCAAACTGATGTACTGGCCTTTTCAAATAAGCACTAAGTCAAATTACAAATGTACACAGAATTATATTTCCAAAGAAGTATCAAGAATATTAAGTTGCTACCAATATAAGTGGAAAAAGGAGCTTTAAATTTATATTCAAGCATTGCAAAATAAAAAATATGAATAGAAATCAGAGAAAACCCTGTTAGTATAATATCACAGAAAATTCTACAGTATGTTTTCCTTTTTCCCTTCCTACTAAATAAAATTCTTTCCACCATCATAAGAATGTATTTCCATGAAATTGGTAAATTCCCTCCTAAGGCAAATTCACAAATATTAGCCAGACTCTGACCAGCACGCCTAAGTCTGTTAATATAATTTTTATCTTGCAAAAACCTAAGGAGGTTGTGCCTGATAGAAAGGTATGACTTCCAGAGAACCTTCAGCACATGTTCTGTTATGATACAGCTATTTGCAATAACATTCCCATCAGATTGATTTATGCCAGGAAATTGAAGATATTTTTGTCCCATCTTAAGGCGCCACCACAGAGGATTTTCAAAATGTCTCTAGGTAACAATCTGAGAAGATCAATGCTGTACAAGAAATGCACCGTAACAGCTTGCTGTCAGCTCATAACTAACTCAGAACTTCTGTGCAAATATTTTGGTTCAATAAATACATGGAATTTAAGATGTTGATATTTATGAGGAAAATCAAGAGTTTAATCTTCAATTTTCACTCCATTGCTCTTTAAAACTAACAGTAGAACTAATATATTCAGCTCGGATGCTACATAGTAGGGCATAAGAAATCCAGGAGGATGGGACAGTGGTATACTGAGTGTTCCTTTTGCACCTTGTTACAATTCACAGGAATCAAGATCTGACTGGGCTATGGGGAGAGGCACTATGATGAGAGTCCCTGTCTGGACAGGTTGGAATTGAAGGGAAATCTGACAAGGGATCAGATTCAGAGAAACCTTTAAATACAGAGAAACCTACTAGAGGAAACCAAATCTTGTCAATGCTTGATGAGACTGTAAAAGAAAGGGATCGTATTTGAACTTAGGTTATGCATTAGGGAAATATTTTCAAAGAAGAGAAAAAGAACTAAGATAATAGATTGCACAGATGGATTGTGGAATCTCTATCTTTGCAGGGTTTGCCTTTGGTTGTTTTTTTGGTGTTTTGTTTCTTAAATAAAGGGTAGCTATCTCAGAAAAATACAAAGCTGGTTCTTACTTGGGCAGGTGCTCAAATACAAAGTATTATTAACTTCCTTGTCAGATTTTCAAATGCTGAACTTGTATCTCTAAATCTACATATGCAGTTACTTTGTCAACGTTGAATATTTGAAATACATAGTAACAGCAAGAGAGCAAGCTCATAGCAAGAGCTTAGCAGGGCTTCATTAAATTTCTAGAACTAAAAATTCTAACAAAAAAAAGTACTGTGCAAATATTTGTTACTGTTTTATGATATTGATTATTCTTCTGGACACACACAATACTGTGCAACTCTATGGACTGGTGTTAATCTCTTTGGAAAAGGCCTCAATACAAAGCTCTGTTTCCTCTTTCTGACAAATCTTACAAGGAACAGAGTAACTGCATTCATTTTAATACAGAGATAGAAGATAAATGTAATTTAACTTTGGTTTTGCCCATCCCTAGGGAAGGTCTTTACTTTGTACGTAACCAGATCTGACTTTAAAAGAGATTGTCAGATTTCCACAGTCACAGAAATATCCAAGAGTGAAGTACATCATCAGAATTGCAGGCAACAGAGGATTCTCAGCTCAGGAAAAACTAGCAAGTACTATTTTTGGAGGTGCCAAGAATTTCAGAGTGGAGAACACAATTCAAACAAGAACTGAACCTCATCTGCTAGCAATAGACATTGAATAGGAAAGCCTAAAGATTTTTCTTGGCAAGCAGCCAGAAAAAGTAATTAGTTCCTAAATTCTTAGCTGTGCAATACACTTTTTTCTGGATTTGTAAAATACTTTTTGCAAACATGCAAAGCAAGCAAACCAAAATAATTTATGTAGCAATTTTTCTGGACCTCAGAATTATGAGGGATGGAAATAACTCATCCATTGTGCTGCAACTCTCCATAAGACTTTTGTCTAGCTGTCTCTGTCAGCATCTGACAACACTGCCTTATGCTGTATTTTTTTTAAACAGGTTTGCTATATACATTTTCCCCAAAACTGTTGTGGCCCCACTATCAGCACTAGGAAACACCTATAACTTGTGCTGACTTTATCAGGATCAGTGGATATTTTGTACCTATGGAAATCATCCTTCTCCAAATTCAAATAAAGGATAACCAGTAAATTATTGTCTCTGCAGATCCATTGATTAAATATCCCTATATCAACCTAAATCAGGGCAAAAGAAAAAGCTTTGACATTGGTAAATGTGGCATGTTTTCCTCTTTGTGAGATTTGGCTTCACTTCAACAGAAAATTAGATAAAATTAGAAATTTTTATTTTCTTGGCAATGCCCTTTAAATCCTGCTGAGCAAAACCAGTTCTCTGCTTGAATATTTTTAATGGATTTAAGATATCTCAGGCAGACAGTTCTGTTTCACAGGGAATTTCAGACTGCATTTTTCCAAACAGAAACCAAGACCATGCTGTGAGACAGAAGAAATAAAAAAGCTAGAGTCAGCATGCTCTTCCTTTTGGTAATTCAATTATTTATTTTTTTTAATCCTCTTATCATGTTGGGTAGAAGTTGCAGTAAGTGAAATTAATTTAATACATCACTGTTTTAAACGATATTGTTCTTACTCAGATTCCAGTGCTTACTGTCTAGCTGTGGAGTAAACTCATCCTTGCTGAAAATCATTCTGCAGATTTGCCATGGAGATGGCAATTAAAGTACTTCAGTGATGTTTAAGGCGCTTTTTTTTCAAATTCTTTCTTTTACTGGAATATCTGCAACATGAAACCAAGCATCAATATAACATTAAAAAGGAAATGATCAAGTGAATGCAGTGGGAAAAGAAAAAGAATATTTATAATTCCTGTGTAAAAATTCTGCATGTGGAGTTAAAATTTACTATGATAGGGATCTAAATATATCTTTCTGTGTTGAAAGAGTAAAGTTACTTTTAACTACTAGAAATGTGTTTAGAAACAGTCAAAACTCCATTCCTAACCTTTTTCAGAATACAGTGTAAGATGAAAGAGCAAACTATTTTGACATGGAAATCTTGCTCCTCCATGGTGTTATTTTAATACTTTCATCTTACACAGAGAGCAAAAAAAAAATAATAGATAAACCTAGCTAAACTTTTTGTTAGCATCCTCAGAAAATGGCAGAAGCTTTTTATCATGGTAGTTTAACCCAATTTGCACACACAATTCTAAAGCTTATGGTCTTAACTTTCCCTGTTTTTAAACTAGTATTGTTTTAGGTGATATCTCCATGAACACTCGACACAGTAAGTTGTGAGTAATGGAAAATAAAAGTTAGAGAATAACAGAGTATTTTGTCACTAAAAACACTCCACTAAACACTGTCACAGCTTTCATTTTAAATAGGAACCTGTTCATGTGCTTCACATCTGTCTTTTAACTCATGAAGCAAATTTACCCACTATGAGCTTTTCAAACAAATGATATTGAAAATTAGTTTTAAAACTTGTGATCAAAAAAAAAAAAACAGTAAGTGGCAAGTATTTCAGTATGGCCCTCTCCATATAGATTTATTTTATTGCAAAATTTATGTAAAGTGGGGGGTTTATTTGTTGTTTGGCAGACCTTTTTTTTTTTTCTTTTTTTCTCAACATGCTGTTATACTCATCTTCTGTTTGCAAATATTTTGCAAGGTGAAAGCTGTTTGTTATAATCCTCAATTGCTGCTGAAATAGGAACTAGGGGAAAACTTGTCCTGTGCATCCAGTTCTTAATCAAACTACAAGTGTTAAGATTCAACTGTTTGGTGGTAGGTTTTTTTATATTTATTTATTATGACATGAGACTAAAAAGCAGATAAATCCAGCTTCACTACCTGTAAATCTAAACAGCAACACCCACCACAGGGGTGTCTGGAGACACTCACATCTGGGTGGGATACCTGGGCTGCTCAGGCATTTACAGTTATATAAACTAAAATACAGTGATAACAATCTGAATTTAGGATTCACAAGTTTGTACACAGCATTTTGATTCACTATAATCTGTCAGCTGCAAGATCAAGTTTCCAGCAGGAATGAAACAAGAAAAGCTCTATGATGAGCAAAAGCTAAGGAAAAAAACTAGGAAAATGACATACATTGTGAGAAAAGTTAGGCTGGAGGTGGTAAATGAAGTCTGTATACAAAGGGATATTATTTTTCTGAGCTAGGAAGGGAAAAAAGCCTTCTTGTTTAAATTTGTGCTTCTAGGCTTAGTTTCTACTAACCTATTAAGATATATTTTGAGCAAAGGCTGAAATATTACAAAAAAATACTGTTTAGTTCAGACAGCATAACTGAGATTTCAAGAACCAACATTATCCTGATTTAACGTACTTCATGGGGGTATTTAAATCCCTACAGAAGGGGATCCAAGTTGCATGGGGCTGAAATACAAATTTCCCTGGCTACAACATAAAAAAAAATTAGAAGTGACTAAAATTGAAATTAATAAACTCCATAGAGAAAACTGGAGACTGTAACTATACACATATTACACCAGCCAAGAATATGGTAGCTAAAAGCACTGTTCTTCAATAATGAGATATTTATCTTCAGTAAAGTAGGAAAATGTTGATACTTCTCCATTTTTGTCACTGCAGTTTCCACAGCCATTTACAAAGGAAAATAGAGAACCATAAGAACACATACCTTTAAAAATGGACAGTTTCATACCAAAAAACCCTAAAAGTATTTCTTAAAACATACTAGCATCTGTCACTAACTACAGAATGATAAAAAACCTTCTTAACTATTAATTCTTAACTTTACTTCTGCTATAAAGTAGTCCTAAAGGAAAACCTTGACAAAAATGCTTGCAATAGAAGGTTTATCCATGGAGATATATTACTCAATTTTCAAGTCCTTAAAAGCTTTTGCAGGCACAATCATTGAATGAGCTATTATATTGCACTAGAAAAATGCCTGAACCTAGTACTTAGAAATCATTTGTGAGTGAAAAAAAAAGAAAAAAGACAGCCAAAAAGCTTTAAAAGAAAACAAAATCTTTGTGTGAAAATGTGTACACAACGTCTCTATTCCTCCTTCTAGTCATCTATGCTGCAGTGTCAGCCAAATAGGTCCTCTATTTCTCTGCAAACAGTTCACAATATATCATAATTTAACTTTTTTTTCTACCAGAGCAAATCCCATAGAAATGTATACTTATCAGATGAAATTGGAATGCATACAAGTGTAAAAAAAGTTTGCACATAGATAAATAATATATTGTTCAAAGTATATACATATATTGCATTTTCAGTTATATAAACAAACAAACCATTTACCAACCTATATACGGCTATTGTTCAACTTTTCTGCACTGTTGTACTTGCCACAGAGAGCATACAGAAAGAAAGCAACTATTCAGTTTTGCAGCACAAGTTTGAAGAGGCAAGAACATAATATACGCTTTTGAAAGGTGAGATTTGTAGGTGTTACAGCCCTTAGAAGAATATCTGTCTCTATCCTCAAAAGTAGTAATGCTGGTGTACAGAGCTGGGTTAGAGAGAAGGCACAGATCAGAAAGAAGACTCATGCAAGCCAGTAAAAATAACCAGGTTGAAAAGAAGAGAAAGGCAGCTAGAGCCACTGGAAGAAGGATGAGAAAGACAAAAAGCATGAGATGTAAAAACATGTAAGAAACACTGAAGGCATCCAAGATTGCATGGGCTGTCTAAATGCTACAAGATTCAATTCTGAGCTGCCATCATCTGGAAGGAGTCCTACAAACATGTAGCCTATATTCTAAAACTATATTCATTAGTCTATATTCTAAAACTATAAAAATAGCATCATGAAAAATTGGATTGATGCACATACAGCAGTACAAGCTGATGGTTGAGTAACTCAAACTCAAGGAAATAGGAACAGTTTAAGGGATGAACAGTGTGGCACTTAAATATGTGAGTTTCCGAGTTTCTGTATTATCTCATGCAGAAGTTCATCATTATTAAGTATTTGTTAGTTTAAGTTAAAAAAAAATTCTCTGGTAAGTTTAGTATTTGAACCAGTAGTTATTAAGTTGAATTGTGAATTCATCTTGGTAGTTGATCTTCCTTGATTGGACTGTCAGAATGTCTTTGAGACCCATTAGTTAAAAGATGTGCTGGTTTATTCCAGAGTGACAGCAGAAAAATTGGCCAATCAGAAATGCTACCAAGCAAATCTCGCTTCTTCCAAATCATCATTCACAGCTTCATGGGAAAAGCAAAAAAGATTTATAGGCAAACTAGATCACAAGATTACTCAAAAATTGTCTGCAGTATTACTGTTTGGAGGTACTGGTTATCATCCACTTTCACAAGCTATTGACTTCCCTAATCTGACTGTCTCTGTGGTGTCTTGGTTATTGTCACTAGAATCTTAATTATTCTAACTTGCTGCCTGCCCCCACATTGTCTTGTGAGTCTTTGTTGCAGAGAATCAAAGTACCAAGGTCTGGCCACACACCGTAGGCCTGTGTGACCACAATTATGATGCCACAGCAATTTTGCCATGTGCCAACATTCAACTTTGGTCATTGTGATTTCATCCCAAAAAACATTTTATATTTTAATTTATGAGACTTAGCATTAGCAGGTTTTTGCACGTTGTCACAAACCAAAATGTATTCAGTGACACAATATGCAGCCGATAAGGATTAATTAAATTTTTCTCTCTCAAGACAAAAATTTCAAGGCTAATCACTGCATGGGTTTTTATATTTTCTTCTTTTGTAACTCATTACCTTTATCGCTAAGGGTACTGGAAACATTCTTTTTACCTTTAATGACTGACAGATTTACCATAACTAGTGACAGCTGGTGTCACTGAAACAAGTGATCTAGTACAATCAGTTGGCACCTGTGCCAGAACAATTGCTTGTAACTAATAGACATTATCTCAGGGCATAAGATGAAAGATGAAAAATGAAAGGAGTATATAAAAAAGAAAAATACAAAGAAGTTCTCTTGGGAAAGCAAATAAATAAATAAATAAATAAATAAATAAATAAATAAATAAATAACGTAGTTCTTCTACATTAGCATTCTCTTCAGAGAATCCCTGTTGTTTTTCTCCCTTTGCAGTATGAAACCAAGTCAACAACACCAGTTAAGATTTCAATAGTGTTGATATCTTTTGCCACTAAAGATTAGGGTAACACATTTCTCTAGGAATACTCTTCAATATTTTCTCATTCTGAACATCTTATATTAACATAGTGTTAAGAGCACAGGTAGTCTTTTATCCAAGATTCCTCAGTGTGTTAATAGATTATTAAGACATTCAAATACAGAGTTTGAGTTGGTTGGACTGTCAAGATGCTTTTCCAGAAAAAAAAAAATGAATATTATGATGTATATAACACATTGTTTTGCTAACATGCTTTCTAAACATACCTGGTTTTGTTTGGTTCATCTTATAAGAAGCTTTAGGTCCTAATACTTTAACTTTAAAACAAACAAACAATCCACCAGAAGTATCCATCTGATTTTTAAGACAGAAATACTTAAATGCAATACACATACGGGTTCTCAAGGCTAAGCAACAGGAATAAGTTGCTTAAGCAACAGACAGTAAAAGCCCAGTATCTGCCAAGATACTCTTGGTGTGTCAGCCAGGCACTATGCCCTGTCATTACAAAAACAGCAGAGAGAGACTCTGACTGAGTTGTTGACTTTCAGGAACTTTCACCACTACATACAATTCTTTCTATATGTGCTCTACAGGCTTGTGTAACAACCACAAAAAAA
>VXBU01012383.1:223543-238166 GCA_013400315.1 Bombycilla garrulus
TCACGTGATGCAAACCCCATCCCTATAAAATAAAAAAAAAAAAAAAGGGCAAAAGTTGCTGTAAATTAAAACAAAGAAATCTCGGATAACTTTCTTTCCACACCTGTATTTTTCCAAATCCATCTGTCTTGAAATATACCCTGAGAAACAGCAAGCTAGTAGAGAAACTACATAAAATCAAAGAAAAACTCCACAGTTTCTTGGTTTGTTTCTTGAAATGAAAGGACATCGAAAGGAAAAGGAATAGTCAAAGAGTAGCATTTGTGCTTCCTCAGCATGGTGCACATTCTAATACCCAGGTAAAAAACCAACAGCATCTATCACAGCCAGTGAAGAGACAAGAGACATGAAATGCAGATTAGCAATAAGGTAATAGCTTCACAGAAACATACCATATTTTTCTGATTTCTAAGACATCATCTTGGAGATCAGCTGTCTCTCAGACTAGGCAGAAAGTAGAAGAATTTGCTTGCTTCATTTTCCAGCTATCATCTTGGAATTACAGCAAAAGCAACGGCCAAGAAACAAACAGCCAGCCCACAGCAGAGGGTTTTATCTTTGGGGTGCAATTCTTGCTGACAGGTGTGACTTCACTGAGATAATCAAGAAACAACAAAGGCTTTTTGTATAAGTAGTTAACTTCCCTCACTCTGTAAGTCCCTTTACTTGTTATCATGTTATCAATTTCCTTCATTATCAATAGGTGACAATTAGAGTTAGTTTAGAAGCAAAGTTAACACAGAGACAAGCGCCTTTAGCACAGAAACCTGACAACATGGAAACAACATCTGTAGTTGACCAAAGTGTGCTTGGATTAAAGCCTAGAACTAACCCTAAATACAATAAAATTTCCTACCAGAAACAATTTCACTTTAAAAATATCATCTATGTCTATCCTAGTATCAAGCTAGAAAGGGTCTTTGAGCACATTAAGGAGGGCCACCCAATTTCCAAAAACTGATGAGCAATATTGCACACTTCTGGTTCTCTGTGTTCATGGTCAGGATTAAACAACAGGGAAATAGTGTGAAAGACATTATCTATTTTTACAGTACATTCTGGTTTTATCTCTTTTTTTTTTTCCTCTAGAGAAACAATTGTAAAGTCAAAGATTGCTATCTCAGAAAGTTAGCTTTTCTCCAGATTATTCATTTTCTTGCCAAGTACCATTTTCTGTGCTCTCACAAACTACAAAAACTTGATCTGCAGAGATACACTAGCTCTGTGTCAGTGGAAGAGTAAACATTTCATAAGAGAATTGTGTAGATCCTGGATACAGAGGTCTTAGAAAATGTGAAAGATGAATCAGAGGTAAAACCAAGAGTAATTCCAAATCCTTGAACAGAGCAGACTCTCCGTTCACTGAATCTACCTGTGTCTGCAAAACTATGTCCATTTGACTTCTCTATGTCCTGCAAGGTCCAATAAGATAATTTCCTCCCAAGTAAAGAATGTTTACAGGGCTCTTTATAAAAATATATAAACATCCATACAGTCTTTGCATGGTACAGCATATAAATTTACATAGTAACATCCCAGAGACACATGTTTTGCTTAATGCTGCCAGTTTGATGTGAACTCCTAATATTTACATTTGTCTTTACTAAACTGTTCTTCGTATCTATAGGCGTATTTTTCTCTGGCTCCTTTTACCAGTGAGTTTGTCATTACAACATGAAGCCAAGCTAAAAACAAAAATACTTCAGTCTTTTTAATCTTTTCCCAGCTTTCATTCAAATAGAACTCTGCTTGGCTTCAGTCTTTGAGTAACTGGCTATGCTGCAGATAAGCAGATCCTCACCAGGGAACATCATTGAAATAAAAAGGCTGGTATTCCTTCAACATATTCCCCTTTAGCAGAATAAACCAAGACTATTAGTTCTGTATATGTAGTCTATAGAACATTCACTGATCCCATGCACTGTTACCATTTCATCAGTTGTTTTTGTATTTTAAAATTGTAAAGCAAATATTGTGCTTTGGAGCCTAATTGATATTTTCAACTGAAAAAAAGTCAGCCAAAACTGATTTCTTACTGAGAACAAACAAATCTAAAAATTCAATTTGCAGGGTATTTCAGGGGTGATTCCTGTATGAAATTTAGGTGGATGAACATTAGCAGATAGAACAGCATGAGCAATCCAGTCTTTTGTAAATTCAGCAAGAGAAACTAGTCTAACAGGTCCATACCAACTTACATAACTTGCACTGAACTCTAGATACTCATTCTCTTCCTACCATGAATTTGTTTAGTTATGTTATTCGAGTGCAATTATCAAATGTTTAGAAAATCAAAAGGTATGTTGCACTTGAAATTCACCTGAAAAATTCAAAAGAGACAACATCTGTGGGGCATTTGTAAATCTTAAGTATAAAACTTTATAATGCATATCTTTGGCTAGATAAATCTGTTGGAAGGAAGACTCTCCCTATGTATTCCAAAGAAATACAGACTACTATATAATTTCTCAAAAGAATACTTGTAGTCATAAAGGTAATTATTGTGGAGTTTTCAAAAAAGATTTTTGTTGTCCAGTACTAAAATGTAAAACTGATAATGACTGGTTACAGTTTCACCTACTGAAAAATAAAGCTAGTATAATATGTTTAGCATTCTTTAATATCTATCCTTAGGATTCAGAACCATTACAAAAAAAGATGTATAAGTATATATTTAAGTTCTCAAATGGTGTGTATGTACTTACAGTAATAAATAACTAGTTAACATTCAGTCTGTAGACAGACCTGGGAGAAAGTCAGTTTACAACTTATTTGATTACAAATATTCCCAAGAGGTTTGCAGCAGATATGTGATTCCTTTTTTGAAACTAATATATACCTTTCAAATTAAGGACACTTGGAGAAACTGGAGTCTGATCAATGCTTCAGATGTATCTTATCTTCTTTGAGCTATGGATATGTCCAGCATTAGGACCAGACTTGCATTTACTTTAGTATGGTTTAATCACAGATAAAAATATGAAGCAAGTCATTTCCTGAGGCTTTTAATCTCTTTTTTTCTCTAACTCTCAGTCACACTTATATCAAACACTTGCACAGACCTGCAATTTTTCTAATATCTTTTAACCTTTCTTAGGAAGATCATCATGGCTAGGTCACCAAACAATCCATTAACTAGTCCAGCTACATATTCAACTCCAAAAAAAGTTTGTATATTATGCTGTGATTCAAATACCTTTGCTTCCCAGCAGACATTACTGTTGTAATGTGGACAATTTATTAATTGTGAAAACTATTGTGGAAAGTAATCTGGACTATTTAAAATTCTGTTAAATCTGTCACACTTCTAAAAAGAGAATGAAAGGAATAGTTTTGAGCAGAAGGTGTTTGGTTTGTTTTTCATTTTTTTTTTGTTTTTGTTTTTGTTTTTGTTTTGTTTGTTTGGGGTTGTTTTTTTTGTTTTTTTTGTTTTTGTTNTTTTTGTTTTGTTTTTCTTGGTACTTCAATTCTGCAGCCAAAGCCTCACAGGCTTAGACAATTAGTTTGACCAAAACCATTCCATGACATCCAAGGCAACATATGCTGCAGAAGATCTTTTGCCTTTTTTCAAGTATGTGACACATTCAAAAGTTCAATAACTTGTTGGGCATTTAACAGAAATCAGAAACTGCTGAAACACCTAAGCTATCAATAACAGGCACAGCAAGATTAGAGAATCTCTGAAGCCAAAGAACTTGTGTTTCTCTGGGCTCTGATTTAACCTATAGTTAAACCATGGTTGTCACAGCTGGGCAGCAAAATTGCAAGACCATCATTAACTAGTCTTCTGCATGCCTTGCAAAGAGAAGAAAAGTTCTGTTTGTATCACATACTGCAGAGTAAAGTTGGTGTTGTACAGGCTAGGTCATAGAGAAAAAATTTCCTGTTTCAGGCCAACTGTCATAACAACAGAACTACACAGTGCCCAGAGAAACAATAAAAAACATCAGGAAGTGTGTCATAGAAAGAGGACACATAGCATCAGGATAGCAGCAACAACCAAGAGGAGCTACTATATTCTGTCCCTTAAGGCAGAAGAAAATACAGTGATAATTTGCACAAGAGAAAGCTAATGTACTTCTTGTTCATAATTTGAAGCATTTAACATGAGTAAATCGATCCAAACCTTTTCCCAGGAGTATTCTTTTGCTGGTAATAGCCAGTAATAAAATGTGCATAGCTACATTTTAGTCCAATCAGAATTAATAATTCCAGAGAAACAGGGGAGCAACTCTTTTCATAATAGTATTGCAGATACTGAAAACATGTCTCCCACCCTTCCCTCTGTACTTTTCACCAGCACTGCATCTATGTTTTCTATGCAAATATCTTATAACCCTTGCAACTTTCAGCTTCAAGTCCATTAATTAGCCAGTTAATAAAGCTTTCATTTTGGACATGTCTCCCATATTCCTAAGAAGTATGTTTAAAATATATTATTTGTCTTGAAGCCAGAAGTAGAGCACAAGAAAGAATATTAAATTAAACACGGCAAAAATCTGGACAAGGACAAGCTCCTTGTCACATGACTCAATGCCATAGTGGAACCTGGAGGAAGATGAGGGATTTTTTTTCCTCCTTAAAGAAATTTTCATTTAATCAATTCTTTTCTATTTTTTATTTTTACAAATATCAGGTGCACAGTCCCTTCATCTAATTTATGCTGCAGCTAATCCCTAAATCTCACTTCCAATCCCCCAAAGCTCCTCTCCTTTATCTGTCTTCTCAACTATTTCTTGTAGGTGTGCCTGTGCATGATTACATCACAGACAAAACAGATTTGAAGTAACAGAAAACATTTCTTATGGCCTGGTATAATGTTTCTTACATGCATGTTTCTTAGATGCTTACATTGATCCTTAGTTAAACATTTTACACAAAAGAAAAATAATAGCACTGTAGTAAATAGTAACATGAAAATAACTTTTTGTTTTATTAAAAAAGTAGATTTTCCCAATTATTCAATTTAGGCTACCTTACGCAATTGCTGAGGACAGCATAGCAATTGCTGAGGCCTGCAATGATTCTCAATTCTAAACTCTTTATTCAATATCACTGCACAATTCTTAATTCATAAAGGGCTTCGAGCTCATTGCTGCAAATAAAGGCTACCTTGTTTCTATATACTGTAGTCATCTGTTTTGCCTTTTGGTAAAGTTAAGGATGCTTCCTGAATAGTAAGTTGTAGCTTCTCAAGGACATTTGCATTGACACTAAAAGAGGTAGCTGAGTGTTAGGGATTCATACAAAAAAAAAAGCAGATGCAATTATATGCCAAATATATCTAGGTTTTGTTAATACATTAAAACTATGTGTGACAAAGGTTATCACATTAATCTGTAAATAAGGAACAAATAGAGTGGAAAATAAGATGTGCATACTCCATTAAGACTATTTCTAATCCACACTTTTGTATGTGCATGATTTTTGTGTAGCCTCTTTTAAAAGAAATGTGACAGTTTTCAGAAAATTGGAACCATTTCACATTAATAAATGAGATATGGTCTAGAAAATTATACAGTCCTTACTTATGTAAACAGATTTTTAATTTAAAATTCCATTTTAATCTTTTTTTCCTAGTATATTTTTCAAATTATTTCAGATTGAGATTTTTTTAAATTGGGCAATGGCCATGTTCCACTTCTTGCACTTAACAGCAGAAGCACTTTTCTACAGGATTCCTTTATATGAAAGAAAACAAAACCAATGTCAGCATTGCTATAAAGAAAAAAAAAATAAAGAAATGGTTATTGTAGAGAATATGTGAAAAATTAGACTAAAACTATTCATTAGTTTAAAAATACAATACCTAAGCCATAATAATAAAAAGCTTCTTGTCTTTTATCCAGGAAGTTCTGATATTTTTTGGTATTGCTTCTGAATGTATCATACATGTCTGAAAGGAGCAGTACTAGAAGAGATTGCATATTCACTAGCATTGTAGAGGAGGAAAAAGTCTGAATTACTGCTGAACTGCAAAATATTACTTTGATTTTCACTCTTCAAATAATAAATTCAGAACTGCTGAGAACTAAACCACCTTCTTAGGTGGTTTTGTCTCAGAGTTAATATTCTTCATACTAGCTGGTACTATGTTCTGGATTTAGGATGAGAACAATGTTGAAAACACACTGATGTTACAGCTAAGTCAAAGCTTAGCTTCAGCTTCTCAGCCAACCCCACCCCACTGGTGAGGACGCTGGGTGTGCACAAGAAGTTGGAAGGGCACACAGCTGGGACAGCTGACCTTCACTGGCCTCAGGAAAATTCCAAACCCTATGTTATTGTGCTGAACAATTAAAAATGGGAGGAGTTGGCCAAGGGATGTTAGCCTGGTGCTTGAGGACAGGCTGGGGATTGGTCAGCAGATACTAAGCAATTGCATTGTGCATCACTTGCTTTGAATACTCTTTTATCATAATTATTATCATCATCATTATTATTTTCTCTTTCTTTTCTGTCCTTTTAAACTGCCTTTATCTCAGCCCACATACTTTTACCTTTTTTTCCACTCCATCCCACTGGGGAGTGAGTGAGTGAATGGCTGTGTGGTGTTCAGTTGCCTGCTAGGTCAAAGCACAAGAGTATCTTAGCTGAAAAATGCACCCCTCTCATGTGCATTTAACATCTTTTATCTCATTTACTATTCCTTATGGAAGAACTTGAACAAAACTTTTTTTTAAAGTTTTGCAGGGCCTCATTGATGTTTGTGCTGATAAAAGATTCCCTTGAAAACTCTCCTTGAAAATCTTCTATTCCATTACTCTGGAAGAGGTCTACTTACAACAGATGACACTTTTATATTAAGTGGAACCCAATGAGTCATCAAGCTGATCACTCTCTAAGAAGTTCTCTCTTGTAGGTTTCCTTCAACATCTAAATTGTAGATACCCTTAACTAACCAGCTATTATCACATTATGAATTATATGTATAATAAATATCTTAATATATCAATGCCTTCCCGACCAGCGGTCAATCAGAACCTAAGCTGGGTACAGTTACTGCCGTTCTTAGCATAGTTTGTGTTTCTTCCAGAATTTTGATATAATTCTGTCCATATAGATTTAATCCTTTGGAACAAAGAGGCACTGATTTCTGAATGACTCTATGTTAAAGCATATTTACAAAGGAAAATTTATAAGAAAAACTTGGCATATTCAGAGTTTCTCCCACTCTTTAAATATCAAAGATATTTTTGTTTAACATATAAATCTGAAATTATTTACCATGTTATTGTTAGTTTTTATATTTCAGAAATTATTTTTGATACAGCAGGCTGTATTGCTCTTCTAATGATTCCCTAAAAGACATTTTAGAGGAATATTTTATTCATCTGAAAGCTTTGATAATATTTCTCCTTTGTAATTGAATGAATGTACAAATCTACATGAGCAAATTTAAAATTTAATTGCACAACTATTCACAGCAGAAGTTAGTTTCAAAATCTGATTCCTAACCTTAACTCAGAGAGAATTTTAAGTACTAGGCGAGGAATAAATAGTGTGTTTCACCTCTCTTTACCAACAGAAACTCCTCATAACTCACTACTCAAGCAGATATTTCATGAACAAATTTAACTGTGAGGGCAAGTGAATGTGGAGCATATTTCAGCACTTAGTGTCATCAGAAAATAATTCTTGTGACACTGAGTTTGGCTCAGTTGGTTAGAACATGGTGCTGTACACACCAAGTTGTTGGTTCAAACCCTGGACAGGCCCTTCACTTAAGAGTTAGACTCTCAATTGTATTACCTCCATTATCCTTCCAACTCAGAAAATCCTGTGATCTGGAAATACTGCCTTTCCAAGCAAAAGAAAGGTTGGTCCTGGAAGAATTCAGAACTTTCATTCTAGAATAAAGTCACAGGGAAAGTCACAAAAATTCTTCCCATGTTTTTTTATATACATATTACCTATCAGTTCAGATCTTCTGCAATGGGTCTCAAAGCCTGTGACTTTATGTCTGCCAGAGTTCCTCAGGTTTTATTAACTACCTTTTATGGTGAAGAGAATGTCCAAAAGCAAACTTTCACAGAAGAGCCCTGTGACTTCCATGTCTTTCATCTGTACCTCTGTCTTTTTGCTTAATATCGAAGTGTTACCACACTGCCCGAAGGTAGACTTCAATATACATGGACATTTTATGACCATTGCAGCACACTCTGAAATTCTCTACCTCCCCCACTCCATTTGGCCCAACTAAATTGCTGGGAACTTTGGTCTGGATTAATTCAACCTCCAGCCCAGGTTCCCGTGAATGCTCTGCAGTCTGTACTAAGGCAGTTCTTGACCTGTTTCTATGAATGTTGATGAGCGATTCAACACCAGATTTTACTGTATGCTGAAATCAGCACAAACTCACTTGTCCCTTCAGAAACAAACCTTATGTATTTATCTCAGGCAGAAGTTTGGACCTGATATGTTTTTTGTGTAGGCTGATACAAAGCAGAAAGCACCAGAGAAGATACTTTAGACCGAAAGACATATTCTCTACTCAATACTGCAGAGAGAAAAAAATGCATTACCTCTTGAGAAAATCTGCTAGGGTTCAGTGGTTGGTCAGTGAAGTATCTGAGGTGACATGTGCCATTGTAAGATGCACGGTAACATCACACCGGTAGGGAAAGGAAACTGAGGCTTGGGAAGCTGGCAGGGAAAGAGATGGAGCAGACCGTCAGAGTCCAGACAGGAGCTCAGGGGCTCTGTTTTGAAGATGGTTCTGGTGACACATTTTTAGCTCAGTGAATCAGCATCTACAGATGAAATGTTCACCGGAACATTTCAAGCCAGCTATAGTAATGGGATTTTCGTGGAGTCATTAATCATCATTATCACACAGACCTGCAGGAGTGCTGTGGACCAAACCAAGGCTGTGATAGTGCCCTGAGGAAAAATAGCACATATCTCCACAAATTTACAGTTAGAGTAGATAATTCTGATTATGGATATAGGAAACAGACACGGAATGCAAGAGCAGATTAAGTTTCACAGGCATAGCCAAAGATTTTGTCAGGAAAGGTACAGACTAGCATAAGGCAAGAGCAATGAAAGCTCCTGAAATCAAGATGGGGTGTCAGAGATGAGTAGTGAGGGAGGGATGCACAACACAGTACCGAAAAATCCATCAAAACTTCAAACTGAGTGCCCCTGCAGGGATTTGATTTCAACAAAGCAAAGTGGATGAGGGAAAAGCTTTCTCCTTTCTAAACTTCCACTTTTTAAAGCAATGTTCTGCAAGAGAAAACAATTAGGCGCTTAGATAAAATTTTAATATTTCTACCTGTTGTCACGAATTCTATTATTTCCTTAATGATATTTTATATCTTAAAGCTATAGAAATAAGCCATTTTTACATCATATCAATGCGCATTTTACCTGGATTTATTGCAAGCATATAATGCTATCTGGGAGAAAAGAATATAATTTTCTCATGAATGCCTATCAAACGTATGCAGGTACTTATCTGATAGATCTGGTAAGGACCAATTATTTGAGGGGAGGCTGTTTGATTAAAAGGATTAAATATTCTTCCACAGACATGACAATGGGAAAGGGCAAAAAGTTGTTAACCAAATAATTCTGTCTCTAAGTTATTAGTAAAAGCTAAGTAATTCCTTACTTTAATTGTGTAGGAAAATTTTGCGTCAGATACTGCATTAAACTGCCAGCCACTAACTTAGGGAGGTGTTGAATCAGACACTGGTTTGGCACAGACAGATTACATAAACAAGAAAATAAGCTCTGCATCATTACTGTGCTTGATTAGCTATTGTTCACTCATCCTAAGATCTTTCTCTTGTCTTTCATGCTGAGGTCAGAGTAACTAAGCCCGAGGTACAGGTAATGGAGAACAGAACTTTTCCAAAAACAGCAAGAAATTATCTATAGAATTATCTTAATCATGCTCTCCTGAAAGAGAAACTCATTAAATCAAAACCAACTTCTAATATAGATCTGTATATATTCTATGATATTTCCAGAAATAACAAATGCAACTTGGAACATATCTTAAGGAAGTTTCTAGGAATAAACCTGCATCCACTGAGACCACCTACGATTTTTGCACTCTAGTATGCAACTAAACTGTATGCTGTAAGAGCTGCAAATGAAAACATAGTTCTTCAATCCTTGCCTGTATTCTCCCCAGAAGAGAAAACCTGCCATTCCAACTCCACCATTACTACAACCCTTGGGTTTGGATTTTTTACCAATTTCAGATTATCAATACAGACAGATCCATGTGAATAAGGAATGAGACTTATCTAGTTAACTTTCCACTTGGCATCTTAAAAAATTGCAAAGAGATTAACGCCTCTCAGTCCTCAGCAGTAGCTGGGCTTCAAGACTGGAGATCACAAGTAACAGCTACCACAAATAAAATATTATAATGTCATAGACCAGGACTTTAAAAGTGAGAAAATAACTTTTGCACAGGTTTCAACAGGAAAGTTTAGGGCAGAGTTCAGAATATGTAGCATACTGTAGCTGGCTTAATAGTAATATTTAAGCTGTTAAATGCAATGTCTTACAAAAAAGAAATCTATCAGACTGCAATACTTTCAGAGATTAAAAAAAGCAAGCACACAAAAACTAAATTAATATTAGTGACAGAGGCTCTTAAAACCAAGGGCGAATGAGTACGTGAGTACTCATGAGTACAAAAATGTGTATTAAGAACCTTTCTCTATAATCAAGTCATTCTATAATAATAACCTCTGTGAGATACTTGCACCTGCCTTTTGTACATCATCTATTGTCAGCCATTGCACATTGGAATCAACATATCACTGGGCTTGCTTCTCAGGTCAGCTCTTATCCGATCAGCACAAAGTAGAGATAATGAATAAAATAAAACACAACTACTAAAAGCTAAGAATGAATCAGAATCTTATCACTGCATTCACCTACTCCTCAGGTAGAAGGGAATGTCTAGGCAGAATTAGAAATTCGAATACTTTAGCTATAACACTGTGCAGTATGAAAATACTTCACAGATCCTTCACAAGCATTGATAAAAAAAGAACTTTTTAGTGGCAGAGAAAATCAGGACATCCTGCTGAGATTTTTATCTAGTGTTTATGTACTTCCATCCTCTAATTAATTTACAGTGACTCTTTCTAAAAATATATGAATTTTTTGCCTTTATTTAGTTTTTCCACAGGAAACTAAAAGTTAATTGACTACTAATGACTGATCTGGGTAAGGTGCCAAGATATTTTGATATTAACCTGAACATACAATTAAATTCAGCTACCCTTCTCATATGAATAAATATTAGTCTAAAGTATCAATTAATACATTCATATTATTTCATAAATATATATGTATGTTTATATGTTATAACTAAAATGGTTTTTAAGACCAGTTTTTAAGTTGAGGTATATTCTAATACCTCACTTGGAGTTTTTAATAGTCTAGGTGCAGAGAATCAAGCTTTAAGACCTTCATTCTTTAATATAAATTAGGGGGAAAAAATTGCCTTCCTGAGCCTCTGCCCTAAACAAATATTCCCTATTTAGAAAGCCATTGTGAAAGTGGAGTTTGCAGCACCCCTGTCACCTGGGACCCCCATGTGGATTGCTACAGGTACAGGAGTGCCTAGTACCTCCACTTCCAGCTTCTCCCTTTCCAGCTACCCCACAGACAGGACAGTCACTCTCCCAGGAGAAAGAAGGAGCAGGCATACAGCATTAAATAATGAGACACCTTCAAATTTGTGATTGTTGCTCCTGAGTGACAACTAGTTCAGCAGAATGACATGTACTCATTAACAGCAGTATCATAAATTTATAAAATGAAGCACTTGAGGAATACTAAAATACCATGAGGCTTATTACTGCCCATAATCCCTATACCACAAGGGAGTCAGGATAAAGCTTAGCTTGTCTCAGATGTACTGTAATTGTTTTTCTAGTCACAAAAAAGATTAGAGGATAGAGACCTGCACTGCACACAGGTGAGGAGGGGAGAGAAAGATATTGAGGACCAGTCTCAGAAACCAGGTAATATTTCCAGTCCTGCCAAAAGGGGTGACCACATTCTTCCTTGAACAAATGTCCTAGGTTACAATGTAAAATGTGCCAGAGGGTCTGTATTCTATCTCCATCTTCATTAACTGTTGAAACAAAGGAGGGGCAGTGTTTTTCTTTGCCTCCTCCCCTGGACTATCTCCTGTTAATGGGCCATTAACACCTTGCCCTATGAGTCATAGATAACTCCCTCCGGGAGCCCTTTGTGTTTAATGGGCCATTGTGAGGACCCACCCCATGACTCATACAATGACATCAGCCCATTGTGAGGATCCACCACATGACTCATAGAATTACATAATCCCATTGTGAGATGCTCCACCCAGGGGGAGGAGCCAAGCATTCCCACCTGGATATAATGTGGGAACTGGGATAGAACAAGTAGCCCTGACCCACTGGTTTCCAGAGGATAAGAGCTACCAGACCTGTCTACAGGATCACTACTTCAGCAAGACCACCTCATCTGGACTGCTGCCACGACCCTAACTAGCAGGGTATCAGGTTGTATTCTGACTCTGACAGTGGTTTTTGTTTTCTTTGTATTACTTGCATGTATTTTACTTTTTCCTATTAAATTGTATTTCTGACTTGGAGTCTCACTGGTTTTGCTTTCAAACCAGCACAACAAACCCTTCCATATCAAAGACATCCCCTGCTTTCTCCCCAGCTGATGCCACAGCCACACTGAGCTAGTTCTGTGTGCTCTCACACAAGCCACACTGCTTGCTCCTTCCATGTGCCACCCAGCTCCATCTCTCATGGAATTTTCAAGAACCTGGACCTGGTGTCCTCTTATGATAAATTCTTTCCATTAGTCCTCCAAAAATACATTGGGGGAAAAAAAGAATGGATGAACACATGAAACCCCTTCCTTGGACTACCTGGTAGTAATAATTATTTCTTTTGGACAGAGAAATTAATGTGAAAGGATAGGAATTTCAAGATCACAATTTTGGCAAAACTTTTCAATCAAGACTAAGGGAAGAGAATGTTAAAATTAGGACTTTTGACTTAAGCATTTTTGAGTAGCAGTAATAATAATACAGGACAATAATAACAATATTTTTTACTGATAGGTATTTGTTGCATGGGCAGTTTTTGAAGAGTGAAATGCCATAGACTGAATCAAGCTTTATCTCTGAGGACATATTTTCCATCTTATTAACGCTGTCCCATATTGTTTTGAGATGCTGAATAGTCTTTTGTTTTCTTTTGTTTCCCTTAGTAAAAATACCTCATGTCCAACAAGAAAAACTAATACGTCTCCTTCCCCCACCTTCCATTAGTATCAAAAATGGAATTATTTACACAGTCCCGCCTATGACAATAGCATATAACACCTGTCAATATGCACCATTTGTTACGAGACCTACCACTATATACCATTTCTACACCTTAAAATGCTTTTGAAAAATTTAATGGAAATTCCTACTGAAAGATTTCTTGACTTAATAAAAAAATAAAAAATAAAAATTTTCTCCTCAGTTGCTAAAAAAAGGGAATAAAATGAATAATCTACAATATGAGCATATCTCCTGACAGCTTTGACTCAAGATGACATCTTTTAAATGACCCCTTTTCTGGCAGAATCAGAAATTTTGTATTTTTTTTAATTTGGCAATAGAACAAAATATATGAAGTGTCACGTCCCCCAGTGTATTCTTGGAGGACTTTAAAACATCTGTCACTAAACATAAACATATAAAGTGATCATTTTACAAGTTCTCAGAATAGTATTATTCTTTGCACACATCCCTTTTCAGATATGTTAGGATTTTACTAAAGCACAAAATGACTCACCTCATAATTAGGAAATACTGCAGTAATACCCAGCAATTACCACCATCTTATCTGAACAGTTGTTCATTTCATATCATATGGAATATATATATATAAAAATTAAGAGAGAAGAGATTGTAAATTCAGAGTTTCCCTATGGATTCAACTAATCCTTCTTGGTAAAGGTATTCACATTCACTGTTTTTTTTTTTTAATTAGTATAATTTTCAAGCTCATTCAACAGATCTCAAAGTAGGTGCAAGATAATTATCTAGTTGATGCAACATATCTTCTATGAATTCCATCTGCAGCAAAATCAACATATTTACACATTTTCAGTTAGAGGGTATATGTGGAGCTGTGGGTATTTTGCTTAGTGTGCTGGTTTGAGACTGATTTACATTTTGGTGGGCAGGAAAATAGCCACCCCTGGAAGTGAGGTGTGCCTGTGGATTTCCCATGAGCCCAGTGCAACACCAATTGAGGGCCAAATTTAAAGACAGACAGGGAAATGAGCCAATCAAAAGTGAAATTCGTCTCAGTAGGATATACGTTTGCACAGGACTGCCTGGGAATCGCTCTCTTTTGTTTCTGGCCTTGAACAGGTACGGATACGCGCTGTGCCCTCAGCCCAGCTTTCCCCCTCCAAGGCCACAGAGGCCTACGGGAGGGGAAAGGCCGGGCTGGGCCGGGCCGGGAGCCCCTCCTGAGAGAGCTGTCCCGGCAGGGAGTGGGGAGGATGTAAAGGAAGAGTGATGCCCCATGCCCTGGCCCAGTTTCCCCCCAGTGTCCTGTGGGGGGAGATTGGGTCGTGC
>VXBU01012383.1:238969-301901 GCA_013400315.1 Bombycilla garrulus
TGCTCCTTTTTTGGTTCTATCTCACAGCAGAAGTTGAGAAAAATATATTTTCATGGGTGCACTGGCCCTTGGCCGGTGTCAAACCATGACATTCTTGGTTCCCTGACCGGGAATCAAAATTTCATAAATAAACCCATGACACTTAGTAAGTTCAGTTTCACAGAATGAAAAAATATACAATGGAGTTTGCACTTACAACTAATACTAGGTAATGAGCTGGATACTTTTCTATCCACTGGAAAATCTTTTCACTATGAATTCCTTTATATTGTTTTGAAAAAATAACATGATAGCTACTTGCACTGTTTAAGTAGGTATTATCATAAATATTTCTCTCAATCTACAAAAAAAAAAAAACAGTTAAAAGTTCCATGAAAGTTTTTTTTTATTTCTTGTTTTTCATCATTCCAATTAGCATGAAACATGAAAATGCAAGAAGATAATAACAGTTCTGGTATTGTAGGAAACTTCATAAGTTGTTTAGTTGTTATGATTTGGATTGATTTACTCAGTAAGTGATTGTCTACAAAATATGTATACATCTTACCTTGCTTAGAAATCAGTTAGAATTGGAGCAATTAGGTGGATTGTTTAGATTTGTCTTCAAGTGGAATGAAGATTAGTCATTCAGCTGATTACAATAATAGCAATCATTTGGAAACCAATTAAAAACATCAAACACCTACATTTTTATATCATCTAAGACTTGAGAAATCTGACAAAAGAATTGTGTTCCAAAAATGTAATTAAGAACTACTTCTTCGCAAATGCAAAAAGAACAATATTGAACAAAGGGATACGAACTAGGGAGAAAACAATAATTTAAAAGACTCAGTGAGTATAAAATTTAATCTCTTCAAAGAGATGACATCTAAGATTATACTTGAAAGTGACATAAGAAAGATATTTAAGTGGAAATTAAAAGATGACAGTTAATAAAACCTATTGCATGCTCTTTAAAACTCTCTAATATGCACTCCAAAATAAATCATTTTACATTTACATTTATAAAATTTACATTGAAGCATAAATGAACATAAAATGAAGCAGTGAGGCATCATCCAAAGATTTTGACAAAGGTGTAAAGCAAATAACAGCTTTGGTTTAACAAAAAATAGTAATTGATTGATTCCATTCGCTTATAATGAAAATAGAGGTATTGGCTGGTCGCAGAAATTCAGTGGCTGTTATTAAACAGGAAATTAAACTAAGTATAATGTGTAGAGTGGCCAGGTCCTCTTCTTGATTATGTTTTCAATCAGAGAGATCAAGAGACTGATTTTCATTAAGGAAAATTCTAAAGCTGAGAACATAAACAACATTGACAGATTGAAGCTAAGGAGTTTGCAGAGAATCTGAATTTATGCCTCCTGTGCCATGTGCTCTCTGTGTTGATGACTTTGTTGCCAAAATATGTAGTTCTCTGAGATACGAGGTAAAATAAAATATTAGAACCCTAAACCAAAAGAGAGAAGCTCATTCCTTGGTATAATAGTATAAGATAAGTAATGGTGGCAAAAAGGAAATATGATTGTGAAATGGGAATTAAAAGGAAAAAATATTCATTAATAAAAAGAAAGATAGGTATGAAGACAACACATATTTTAAGAGATATAAGGAATCAGTTGATATTCTTAACCTGGAATTAGATATCAAGCTTGTGTGCAGATTCAGTAGTTTTACCTCTATATTTTTAAGAATCTGAATTAAATTTCCTTCAAATATCAGTTGTTATTGAAAGATCCAAGTTCTAGACTGATTTGACTTTGCAAATACAGCAAATTATATGTGAAATTAAACAACACTGATGTATTCAGATGAGTTTTATATCTACCAATGACTGACTCCGCCTCATAAGAGATACAGGATGTTTTGTGGTAGAGATTAGGAGGCAGCATTTCATTGAAGGGACAAGAAGAAGGAGTTTTGGATAGTATGATATATTTTAGGGAATAAATGAAAAGCTTCTGAA
Source organism: Bombycilla garrulus (assembly GCA_013400315.1). NCBI lineage: Eukaryota > Metazoa > Chordata > Aves > Passeriformes > Bombycillidae > Bombycilla > Bombycilla garrulus. The sequence goes on from VXBU01012383.1 coordinate 240,942, forward strand.
AGGATAAAGAGAGAGGACTTAAGTTTCTGTCAGCTCTCATTTCTGGTTTTCCTACACTTGACAGTGAGAGGGAGAAAACATCAAGGCTGTCACTAATGCCTCCTCCCTCTCTTTGCCTTATCTAACTTATTGACTCAGGCAATCAAGAACAGGCAACAAGGAAGAGAATGGAAAAAACATGAACTTTATTGAGTTCAAAGACAGAAAGTCCTTCACCTGCAATAGATTAGCCTGTGCCATACTACAGAATTAGCTAGTTCACTAGCGTCTCTGAAAAAAACAAAAAAACCAAGAAAGACTAAAATACCCCAAACTGACTAACCAAAATCAGACCAAAACAAAAAACTTGAACTTCAGTCAGCAGAGGAGATGGGGTGTGGAGATGTGTGCCAGTCTGTTTGCTACATTTCTTGTCACTCCAGCACAGAAACACACAGAGAAGGCAGATAATCATCCCCCAAAACTGCAGTAAGAATTTGCATACTGGGACATATCCCCAGCTCACATTAGGACCCAAAAAAGAAATTCCTGAATTCACACTTAGAATACATCTGGCACAGTCAATAGGGCTGTAAGATTTTCTGGGGTTACTCAGGTACATATTTCCTGCTAAGAGTGATGAAGTTTCTACCTATTATACATGGAGAAAATTATTTTAAAAAACACCTTTCATTAAAAAAAAGGGATAGGGCTTCTAAACTTTGGAAAGTAAATACTGCCTAAGCAACTAATTATCTCATCTAATCTGCTCAAGCACTGCTGCTCTTGTGAGCAATAACAAGATGCAGAACAAGCTATATGATTCTACTCTTCAAATATATTTACTGTCGGATTCCCATGTGAGGATCCTCAAAACCTTTTAAAGGTCAAAAAATAAGGTCAACACTCTTCATCTCTATCTAGAAAACTTCTGATCAAGAAGCTTTTATTAAGCTGATAAATGTCAAGAAAAAAATAGTATTCTGTTGAATAGCCTTGAGAAATATTTATCAGCCTTCTCACAAGATGATACTGAGATAAGGGAATTTAAAAAATTATAAAATTAAGATTAGGATTTAAGAGCAAAAGGGAAAGAGGAGGTCTAACACAACCACCTGGAATGCCTAAACAATTCACAGTCCTTGCAAATAACAGGATGCTATAACATAAGAAGGAAGCCGAATGCCAAAAACAGGATAAAGAAANCGCATGGTTTTGGAGGGAAAATCCCCCGTGCGTCCAGCGCTGAATAAATACAAACCTACTTTACAACTTCTTTTTGCGGTTCTTACGCTTTTGGTTGTAAAGTTTTCCACAACTCAATTAAGTTTTCACAACTCAATACTATATTCCCTTGCTATATTCCATTCCAGATCTACTTATAGCTCTTTAATAAGTTTTGTGTCCTTTAATGGCAAAATCTTTTACATACCTCTTTGATCTTCAAGTAATTTCAGGTAAAATACATTAATGCAATTTTATGTTACTCCTGTTAGGAAAGGAAGACTGTAAGAATCTTAAAGCATCCATCTTCTAAAAGGAATCAGTCTAGTTAAAGAGTCTGCTCAAACTTTATTTGAAAAAAATTGCCTACTGTTTCTTCAACTTCTGTCAAAATCATTGCCCATTTTGACATAAATAAATTTTAATAGATATAAAAATGCATCATGGTTCCTTAGAATGGAAAATGTATTTGAAATATCTACATTAAAGAGATTAATGTCCAGTTTCATACTCAATTTTTAATAATTTAAACCTTATTTGCTTTTTCCTATATTTTCTATTAAAAAAAACATTCTTGTAAGTCTGTCAAGCTGCTAGGTGGATTAACAATTTGTGTATGTCCCTTTTTTCTGCTTAGAACAGCAGCTTCCTTAGAAACATCTTTTCCTTCTCTCAGTAAAACTAGGCATCTTTTTTATACTCTGCACAGTTTTATAAGCAATTTTACTTCCCTTTGACTTTTTTTGCAGTACTTGACACAGTAGGGATTCCATAGAACATTGCACACCAAAACCCAATGTGTCCAGTTTTTACTGAATCAAATAGTGCAGATGGTAATTTTTCAAATGCCCAGAGAAAAATTAAGTATGGCAATGGCAGTTAATTAATTTCTATATGAGCTAAACTTAGAGAGGTACTTGAGTTAAAAAAATACATATATTTAACTGTTACCAGTTCCAACATAATCCACTTCCTTATAAATGACAAGAAAATGCAAATGAGATGAACAGTAACCTTTCCAGCTGGGACCTGGATTTCTCCAGCGTGGGTGCACAGTGCACTCCTCCAGGGAGGGAAGGCAGCTTGAGCTGGGCCTCATCTTCCTTACAAGGGCTTGAGTACCCTGTTCCAACATCCTAGATGATGAAAAGCAGGTACCTGACATTTTAAACATCACCTGGTGCCCACTTTCCACATCAGAAGGGTGTAGGTACATGATATGTCATATCTGAACTCAGAATGGCAACCAAGAACTGCGAGAAGATTGACCTTTCCCAACTGTCAAGGACTTCAAGAAGACAGAGATGGCAGCTAAATACATCATAGCATCAGATTGCTTATAGAAACAAGAACTTGCTAGAATGATTTGATAAGAAAAACAAAAAATTCATCATATTTCCCATGATAAATAATTTGATCTTGTCTGTACTAAAAACAGTCTGTAGAAACCCAAATACAATCAGGCAAAAGTTTTTTCCTGAAGAAGTAAAAGCATATTCATGAAAAGAAGAATAACCTCTAATGACTTGAATGCTCATTAGAGACACTATCTATATCTAAACTGAGTACAGCTACAAGGCTTAAAGTTTCATGGGAAGTTTTTTTCTCCCCCGCCTGGATCAACAACAAAAGACATTTCTTTTTCATTTGTATTATGCTGGTTTTAACTCTAAGCTAGGGAGTTGACAACCTATGGGGATCTTCACTCCCTCCTCCATGAAATAAGAAGCTATATTCTAAAAAGAAAAAAGGTGAAGTTATATGTCTTTTTTTTAAGGTCAGCACACAATTTTTATTTTCTTATTTTAACAGTCATGTCATCTGATTTTTTTTTATTTGTCTGTTTGTGGTTTTTTTGAGTGGGGTAGTGGTATATGGGAGGGGTTGTATTACAGCTGCAATGATTGCTGTTAACACTTCACCAAACCCTTTCTAATAAATAAGAATTAACACATTGTTTATTTTCCTATAGGAGAAAATGGCTATAGAGTGTTTTCACTGATAGAGGACAACCAAAATTGCACCACTTCCTTTTAGCAAACACAAGAATTCAAAGCCTATTTTGTCATGTCTGCCACTTTCTCCAAATGCATTTGCCACTTTCTGCAAATGCAAAACAAAGTATGATGAAATGTGAATTGTGTTTAACACCCAACTTTGATTATTTTGAATACTTATGCAAAAGGTTTGGACATGGGAAAAGCAGATAATCATCAAATGCAGTAGCATCAAAATTAGACATATGCTGTAGAGTTTTAGAGCACACCTCATTTCTTTAAAAGATTTTCTGGAGCTGTTATAAGATATTAGTTTTCAAAGTACAGACATGCAGAAATTTCTGAAATATCACAGGGTTCACAACCACATGCCCAAGAGGGCACTCTGGGTCATGGAAGAATCCATACACACCCACTGCTTCTTGTCACTCTCACCTCAGACAAAGGCTGTCATTTCACAGTCATAAAACACAATTTCCCCCACCCCANCTTCCACTAGCAGCAGGACTTTGAAGTTCTCCTCTGACACAGCAGTGCCATTCAATAACAGATTGGCACACAATCCCATAATAGAATGGTTTTAGGTAGGAAAAAATGGAGCTCATAGCAGGACAGTAATTGATTGCCCCACATTCCTTCAAGGAAACATTTCCTATAACCAACTGGCAAAACTGTAGCCATGAGGCAACCCAGACTGGCAAGTAAGTATAGAACTCCTGTCACTAAAGTGATTAATTTCATTTTACTTCTTATCAAATGCAATACTTTTTTTTTTCTTGGTTACAAAGATCAAAAATTAAGAGTTTTTCAAGCCCTTAAATCCCACTATGTAGAAACTATAAGTAAATCTTTAGGCTTCTGAAAAAAATTCTTGTACAACAGACTCTAGACTACTTTTCAAATAAAAGTGTTTGATTACTTCTTGTCTATTCAGAAAATTAATGCTTAATTTGAATTGTGAAACTGTCCAGAGACTACAAATTAGTGGTGGACTACAGCATGAAGAAATTGATGAAAACTCATACTATTTGAAGTCCCTGTAAGTATCTATTGAGACGAGCCTACAATTAGATCAAGCAGAATATAAGTTATTTTTATTAGTATGGTTCTATAAGTTCTATATATTAGCATGTCAGTCTGGCCTCAGATATGTTGAAGAAAAGTCCTCTGTCTACAGCCCACTTTTTCCTGCTCCCTCCCAAGACTGCCCAGCACAAGAGCAAATCCTGATCCTTCTACTACTCCTTGGAGCAAAAGATTGCACCTGGGATCAGCATCCTTCAGCAGCTGCATGCATTGATTAACATCAACATCCAAGTAACTTGCTACAAGCCAACATCTACAAGTTTCTTAAAGATCTAGTTCACTAGATCTCTCATCTCTGGTCGAATATGTTCAGACAACCACTGAGAATGTCTGACTGCTCCCAGGTGCTGTCTTTGTTAAGCACTGATTACTGAAGACTAAACTTGTCTCCAAGCTGAAGATGCAGAGCTGCACCAGAAAACTGTCCTGACAAGAAGTTTCAAAATTGGCCTTTCTCAAAAAAGACATGTTATAGGAAGTCAAAATCTTTTAAGTCCAGACACAGAAAGGGAGAAGTTCAATGCATTTTTTGGCTTAAATGTTTGTTGTCAGTGTTTGTGTATTTCCACGTAATTTACAAAAAGAGGTTCTTCATCACACACTGCAGCTTCAGTGCCTCACTTTATGAAAGTTCAGCTTCAGTTCAAATATCTATAAACTCAACAAAACACACAGCAAACAAGTGAGTTTGTTACCAGGCTGTAAAATGTTTCTGAACTTGTCTGAAGCTTTTTAATATGACATTACTCATGTCTGGACCCTGCAGTAGTCTCTGCTACAGATATGTTACAGTTTTATGCATTATATTAATAAATACACTGATAAGCACACAATCATTCCAGCACGGTTTTAGAAATTATTTTCTTATATGCAGATAAGCTATTTAACAAATAGTTTTAATTAAGGAATTTATTTTTTATCAGTACTCCTGTCCATATTCTGCCTTGAGAAATAATGATGCCCTTTAGTAGTTAAATTATTCCCCTCTTTTGCTGTTTCCTATGTCTATACTGCCCATTTATATGCAGTACTAAAGAACAAATATTAAGGAGCCACAAGAGGGAGTCTACTCGGATAGGATAAATGCAGCCAAGTGTGCTGTTCTCAGCAAACTCTGAGACATGTCCCGCTTCAATACCTGAAAAAAAACCCCAAAACTTAAGGGTTTTCACAGCACCAGATATTTTGCTGCATCTTGCTTTCTTTTGCAGCTGTGACAGCACACCTACACCAGTTTACCCTGGTTGCAAACAAACCTCTACTTTCACTTTGTGCCAAGAATAGTGGCGCTCAGCAACTGTGTACACTCGATAGATTTCTCCAAAGCCCCTGCTATAATGTAGAAGCACACTGCCATTATTTTCTATGAGTTATTTGGAAGGGAGCACAAAACAGTCTTTTTCATGTTAAGATTTACTCTGTTATCCACACCAGAACACTGATATTGGTAAGAGACTGCAGACTTCTAACCTTAACAGAAATACCAGTGAATATTTGGCTAACACAGCTCACATACAGATCCATGACTAGATCAGACAAGAACAGTGAAAAATGGGCAGGTCAGAGTTCTCTGTCTTCCAAGGCGCTGGCTAATATTAAGTGCATCTCATGTGTGAAAGTGTACCATTCTATCTATGAAGCCATGAATCTCAAGAGGATGATTTATCAGTATTTTCAGGAAGTTGACACAGAAATATGATATTCTGTGTACTTTTTCTACTATAAAGCTAGTGGCTGTGCTCACACTAAAGGATTCAATTACACCCATGTGTTGTTTCCCTTACATGAAATTTCATAAATATTTCCTCAAGTTCTTTGCTGTTCTTACTTCCAGAATGACTTTTATTTTGCTCCTGTGAACATGGCAACATAATTTTACCCATCTGGTAATTTTGGGAGGGAAAAGGCTTTCTGAGAAAAATATATTCTATTTTTTTTGTTGGAGAAGTATTTTAAAAAAGCGAGATTAGGTAAGCAACAATCAAAGTTAAAATAAATTTTCTTAGATATGCTGATTCAGATCCAAATATATCCGCCTGCAAGATTTCTGGATGACAATGCATGTACATTAGAAGTTGAATACTAAATTTGAGCAGTTAAGAGTAACATGCTGATTACTCATGCCCTGAATAACTTGGGTTATGCAGCTCTGGTTTGGATTAGCTACATGCATCTATGAATTCAGTCATCGAAACATCATAGAATATGTTGAGTTGGAAGGGACCCATACGGATCATTGAGTCCAATACTAGCTCTGAGCAGGACACCCTAGAAATCATACCATGTGCCTGAAAGCATTGTCCAAATGCTTCTGGAACTGTCAGGTTTAGTGCTGTGACCACGTCCCTGGGGAGCCTGTTCCAGTGCCCAAACACCCTCTGGGTGAATAATTTTTTCCTGGTATTTACCCTAAACCTTCCTTCACTCAGCTTCATGCCATTTTCATGAGACCTGCCATTAGTCACAAGAGTGAAGAGATCAGTAGCTGCTCCTCCTCTTCCCCTCACAAAAAAAGCTGTGACTGCAATGAGGTTTCCCCTCAGTCTCCTCCAGTTTGAACAGACCAAGTGACCTCAGCTGCTCATCACACAGCTTCCACTCCAAACCTGTCACCATCTTTGTGGCCCTCTTTAGGACAGTTTCCAATACTTCAACATCTTTCTGATATTGTGGTGCCCAAAAGTGCATGCAGAACTCAAGGCGAGGCTGCCCCAGTGCAGAGCAGAGCAGAGCAGAGCAGAGCAGAGCAGAGCAGAGCAGAGCAGAGCAGGAAAATCCCCTCCCTTGCCCAGCTGGTGATGCCCCCAGGACAGGGTTGGCCCTCCTGGCTGCCAGGGCACTGCTGGCTCATGTCCACCTTGCCATTGACCAGGACCCCCAGGTCCCTTACCTCAGCTCTGCTCTCCAGCATCTCATTCCCTGACCTACACACATAACCAGGGTTGCCCTGTCCCAGGTGCAGAATGTGGCACCACTTGACCCTGTATGAAGATTTTGAGGAGAACTGGGTTGAATACAGAGCCCTGCAGAACCCAGCAGCAATCAGTAGCCAGCCTGATGTGGCATTGAGTGTTTATGCGTCAGTCTCCCCCAGTTTAGGGTGCCTTGAATGGCATGTTCCCCGATGTTGGAGAAGACGAAAAATTAACAGAAAAGTTTTACAGATTTACAGAAGGTTCTACAGAAATGAAAGCAAGTTTTGATATATAAAAGAGATTCTTAGACAATGTTACACAGGTTGCTGCTGAAACAGCTAAGAGAACAAAGGTTTAGTCGAGTTGGAAGGAGTTCTACGACCAAAGTCCAAAGAGTAAGTGGTCTTCAAACAAAAGCATATTTTTCTACCACATCAATAGAGCACAGACAAACAGAAATGGGTTTCTACTGCAGAAAAACAGAAAAAAACAAGTTTCAAAGTTTACATGTAATTACATGATTGGTTAGTCACTAACATAGTATGGTAATTTTAGCAGTTATGGTAGGCTATAGGTAAATGTATAGGTTTTGTGTATGATGCCGATTTGTGGTTATGTAATAAGATGCACAGCAAAGAAAGAGACATAATGCTTTGTAACATGAATAAAATTGGGCTTCAGGACACACAGCTTGCCTACGGTTAGCAGCTATAGGCATTAACCACGACCCCTGACTGCTGGAACCCTGACTATGCAATGAACAGCATCATATGAAGAACCGCCTGGAGTCCCATCTCTCCGCCAGACTGTTACACACCTGCTGCACAGGAATAAGACTTTCACTGATGGACATATGTAAACAGAATATGCTATTGAGCCAACAAACTGCCCTGAACTGAATGCTACAGTATACTTGCAGTTCTACTGGCTAGACAGAAATACATCTGTAGGATTCTAGGCATAGTGGGAAAAAAGCTACTGGCTCGTTTCAGTTCCTATTAGCAACAGCATTTCATAGAGGCTTGAATTAATATACTGAAACACTCCAGTGCGTTGTTCTGAGCCACCAGACCACAGTCTGATAAGTATGGAAAGAATCGAAGCAGGTTACTAAAACATTTTTGGAGGACTTCACAAGAATACTATTGTCTTTATAGGCTAACGAAATGAGGTTCTTAGTGATCACCTCAAAGGTCGATCAGTGTGGAATTAGAAGTAAAACTGAGTGATTTGTCTTATATTCTGACCAGAGGAAAATATCCTGCTTCAGGGAGAGAGAAAAATATAAATTTTAGAAGCTCCATCAGCTGCTTATCTCTTTGCAGAAGCTAAGCATATTTCTTTAATATTCATCTCATTTAGCAACTATTTAACCACTGTTGAAAAATACTGAACAGAATGGAAGAAAGCCAGTTTTATAATGAATGGTATTATTTTACAATAGTCTTTAGTACTAGATAGTACATTATGTTATTCCTGGACTTATTTATCTTCAATATATTGAATCTTTGCAAGAGACACAGAGACAAGAAGCAATTGTCCCTTGTGTACTACTACATACTAATAAAAAAATTTCATGAAGTACCATTACAAAGACCAGTGAGTACCAAACAACCCAGTCATCACATTTTTTGCTTACATTAAAAATGTCGTTAGGTATTGAGTTCATCAAGTACAAACTGGACAAGTCCTTCCGGGTGAATAGATTTGCCTCTGCTGTTGTGGAAGGCATAATTCAAGTGAATTCAAATTCATTCACTAACTTGACCATGAACCACAAGGCAGTTGCAGCCACTACATGTAGGTGGACAGAAGCATCGCATGGTGATGGTGACCAAAGTGACAGTGAGAAGATGAGTTTGCCCACTGTGACACGTCACATACTTTTTATCATATTGTGATATATAGAGTAGGGTTGGTTTGTTTTAATAATAAAGTTATACTGGTGGTATTTTACTTAAAAATCAACAGGTTTCATATCCATTTGCCATCAATTTGATGATTTCAACATCTCCCAGCTGGGGGATATGACAAAAAGTCTTGATTACCAGAAAGCTTGCTTCTGATTTTTGTTTCAAAATGCTTCATCAATGTGGCAGGAAGAGTGCTAAACAAGGACTGTAAGGAGAACACTCATGGCCCCAGAAAACCTATCAGGTAAACTTTTTGCTATGCCAAAATGCTTTTGAAATGATAATTGCACAAATTATTTAGTTAACATGGTGTTCCACACACTGACATCATGTTCCTGAGTATGCATCATTACATAGTTGTTTGCAGTACATGAACAGTGTTTTCAGATCCTTCCTATGGCTGCTTGGGGTAACATGAAGGTAGTAATCCAGCCCAGTGAGCTCCAGTTTCTAAGTCACTTTCCAGATGATTTTGGAGAAGATCACAACAGGTTCAGAAAGCACATAAATAATATTGTTAAATATACATTTTGCAAAATTATATATAATTTATAAAAAATTCTTTTCATACTGATTTGGGGACCTAAGAGGAAAACCAGACTGATAATTATTAACATATGTGATCACAAGGCTCAAATAAATCTTTAACAAAGAAAAAATTTTGTTGAACATTCCTGTTGAGTCACCTTGATAGTTTCTCCTAAAGTAACTTTTCCTCAGCTTCATTCAGAACGTAGGAAATTTCAGAGGTACTCCTAATAGAGCTATTTATCTTTCAGTAGTTTGATCATTTGACATATTTTACCTCTTTTACCAAATCTTCATTTGATTAATTGGCTGTTCTTTAGAATCTATTCATACATCTTTGCTATCGAGCTGACCTCTCCCATAACAGACATTTAATGAAATAAAAAATAATGATCAGAGACAAGGAAAGATAATGTCTTAAGTTCATTATGCCTGTCCTCCAGTGGATTTACAGACAGTCTTGGACGTGAATGTCACATACTGTGACATTTATTAGCAAATTTGTAGGAAAAAAAAACCCTAAAGAATAGCCATTCATCATTCTAAAGCTTTTCCCAGAAAAGGTATCATGTCTAGTGAAGATACTACTGGACATGTTCACTTCTTTGCATAGGGGGTTTCTTATCATATTCATATTCCACTGCACCCATTTTGTCTAGACTTGGAATCCCAGAAAAATCATATTTGTGCCTAAATTATCCCACACCACCTCCATCCCTTCTTAATGTTCAAATAATGTGGAACACACTGGGTTTTGCTCTCCTGTAATGACCAAATATCACAAAATCATGAGAAGACATTCAGTAAAGACTGCGCATGACAAAAATTCCACAGTGTAGGGGAGATTGAGTCCAAGTCATTGATCTCAATAAACTAGCAAGTATTTTTTTCTTTTTTCTCCATAGTTTTGAATGTGTGCTGTCTGTCCAACACACCCCAACATATTTAACAAAATGTAATCTAATGGGTCTTATATGCAAAGAATTCAGATGGCTTCACATCAGAATCAAACAGAAATTTTACAAAGCTGAAAAAAAATTAATGGATGGGGAAACTTGTCTAGATCTATTAGAGGAGGTAAAGCTCCCTCTGCACATCTTTTACTCTGAGCAGAAGTTAATGGTTTTTTTACCAGGGAAGTCCAGTGCAAGTAAGGCCAGTGATGTTTAGAAAAAAACCTTTGTGTCTAGCTCCTGTTTTCAATTTCTATAGTTTGAGTGCCCAGAATGTACTTTCTTTCATCTTTTGACAAGCTTTCACTAGTCACATTTCACCCGAGCCTCTCAAACATCCCTCAATTTCTTTAGTTTTTGGTTGTTTTTTGTTTCTTTAGATGATTTTTTGTGTGGATAATTTTTTTAATGAGCTACGATTGGATTTGCATTTTGAAGCTTTCTTTTCAGTATTATATAGGAAACATGTCAAAGCATTTACTTTTACTTACCATCAAATAGATATGAAAGTAAATACACAGGCAATAAATGAGCTCCTTTTTAGTGGAACTACACTGCAGCTGGAATGTAGACTTGATGAGTACACAGTATCAACAATGAAAAATTCTATTTCATGTTTAGCACCACAAAACCGAGGGAGATCTTTTATCTAATTACTATTCTTACTGACATCTGCAATGTAATTGTATAGATATCCTCCTACCATGCTTTTTATTTACATTCCCCCTACCTTTCACTCTTCCTACTGCTCTGCTTTATTTGTTTATTTTAAATAATTATGAGTAATACATAAATTATAATACATAAGTTCGTATTTTTTCAGTTTCCCTTCCTGTCCTATCCCAGCATTAGTTTCCACTTTAATACAACAGGAACTATGCATCTAGTATTGCAATAGAAAACAGTCAGCTTAATCCTAGTAGGAATCAAAATCAAACTTATGTCGCCCTGATTTTTGCAAGACTTTCTAAGCCTTCTGATATTTACATATTTGTGAAGAATTTTCTCACACACTTTCTGTAAACACCTCAGTGTTTTGCATTCCTCCATAGAGGAGGAGAAAACTTGATGGACTGTTTGTATGTCCAGTGTCTTTGGAGAGGTGGCACTGCCACCGTCCAATCCACTGTCACTTTTAGAAAACTATAAATACTGGAGTCAGAAAAAATAAATCCTCTTCTTCTTCTCTCTTCTAATCACCTGAGCTGCAGTGTGTGTCTGCGTTCTTTCGTGTCCTATAGCAACAAACTTAAATGAAAAATATCTACTATTTCAAGAGCTTGATCACAGCATTTGTCTCTTTCCATTCCAATACCCACTAGATGACAACATGAAAGACTTATTTTGTACATCAATAGCTTTCAAGTAATAGTTGTTCCCTCTGCCCACTAGCTCCTAAAGACCACGTCTTAAATAAACATGACTGATATTCATATACTAAGTTTTTCCTTAACCTAATACAGATGCTATGGTCTGTTATTCATCAGTTTTCAGTTCATGCCTCTTATTCAGACAATGTTGCAAAGAGCAACTCCTTCACCTTGACAGTTTCTTCATCCTAAGATTTGGCTTGCTGGCTTTTCCTGCTACTGTTGATCTCTTTTCAACTCCACTCCTCTCACAGCAGGAAGTGTTTATTGATGAAGACAGTCAGTTTCCAATTAATCTTAAAGCATCCATTCTTAAAGTAGTAGTTTATTTGCATGTGGCAAGTGTACTAAGAATATTTATCTGTAGTTATTTTTTCCATTACTGAGTTAAGAGCATACAAAAAGAAAGTCTTAAATTATACCAGCCAATTATACCAGAATTGAGACACTCCTTTTGAATTAGAAGCAGGAAATAGGAGATATCTATCTCATCTCCTATCCATAGGAGGCACAATTTTTAGGGCGCATTATTGAGAGGATGCTACTGGAGCATCACAGAAGTATGCACAGAGACACCTGCTCAGAACTGAAAGCCTAAAGAAAACCCACCCCATACTAAAGTATTGGATACAATGCACTTAGGAGGACCAAATACTGAAGAAGTCCATCTACCCAAGATAAATAGGCCTACTGGAAATGCTGTGTGGTCTTCACTACTGATTGCAAGGAGGATTTAGATAAAGATCTGACTTCCTTTAAGTATTTTGCAGTCTCTAAAATGTTAATGAATATGAAAGGAGATTTATGCATTATTGTTTGAAAGCTTTATTGGCTGTCTCTGTACAACTCTATTTAAATAGCCAAACAAAAAAAAAAGTACGAAAAACAGCTCCAGTGAAAGCTAGTTATGAAAACATGTCACAGAAGAGTGGTTTCCCAATAGACTGCATCGATATCCACAAGTCAAACGAGTTCAAATGCTGTAGAGGATAAAATGCTTCATACTTGGAATATTCATGAGTTAATTCACATGAATCCATCATCTTGGTATTTACAAACAATCCTTGAAAATTAATTGGAAAAATTACTTGGAGGTTGGTCTTTTTTATTTTTTTATTTTAAGAAAAGCACAAATTTGTCAACTCAAGAGAAAAGCCTTACACTAATATTTTATACATAACATATTTCAAGCTTAGAACACTGAGTACATAACTTATAATTTATCTCATGAAGAGACTTAAAAGTTGTTTAGTGATTTTGAAAGCTTGAGTTTTTCATTTGGTTCATTTTGATGTGAGGTTTTCTGTTATAGCTTTAGGGGTCTGGATTTTTATGTTATAGATGGAATTCATTCAGTTAGAACCAAATTGTAAAGCCTTTTTGATGAAAAGCAGGAGGGTCATATTCCAAGCTTGTCCCAGAATATTTGCTGCCTCCCACCCCAACTTCTTTTTGTTATTTACTCAAATAAAACAGCAATATTTAGGGCACTAATTGACAGGTTCTCTACCTCCTGCTCTCTTCTTCTTCTCTCTTATGTTCTCAGACACCTACCAGCTCTATATAGCTGTGCAAACTTAGACAGCACAGAGGATATAGCACTCTTGTGGGTAACATGTTTTTTCAGTAAATCAAATTTAGCTTTGTTTGTACACACAGTATTCATAGTAGAACACCATATAAAATCAGAATTAGAGCAGAGAGAATGTGTTTGTGTGTATATCAGCAGTGGTGGAAATGAGTGCAATGATTCAAACATTCATGCAGTTCAAAAGCCAGCAAAGATGTTGCCATTTCCATTGAAAAGCAGACTTCCAGATTTGTTTTGTTGAACACTTATTCCAGAAAGCAAGTGGTTCAACCGTTCTGTAAAAGTAAGATTTTTCATTAATTCTGAACCTGGGAGACATAAATAATCTGTGCATAAAGCTTACATTAGAAAGGAGAACTCTCACCATAGGATGGATATTATTCAGTAGTGATTTTTCTTTGTGTAGCTCCATGTTGAGTCTCAAGGCAGCAAGTGTGCAACAGCTGCTATTTACATTCCACTGGGAGATTGCAGAAACTGCATTTGTTATTTATAATATTTATGAAATTAAAGCACCAAGTTCAGACTGTATATACAAATGTCTGCAGTAAATTGATTCTCTAACACTTCCATTTTAAAAAGTGGCACCTGCTATCTTTCCTTTGTGTACATTAGTTCTCTTTCAATTACAAACACCAAAAACATTTTTACCTCTCAATTTGCACAAGACTTATGAACACTGAGATAGAGTTCAATGTGCCCATCAATTAAATTAGAGCACTCTACTCAATGTGTACAATTCACAGTCTAAAAGAATCACAGATGAAGTATTGTGACAGCTGCTAATGAAAACAATCATTCCTTCCATTATTTGCTGTAAGTACTTCAGCTAGTTTAATATTTTTCAAGCCTTCAGAATATTCAGGTTTTGAGATTACTGTAAGACAATTTTGAGAAATAAATTAGGCAAAAAGTCAAATAAATATATAGCAAGAATACTAATATTAATAACATAACACCAGTTTATGCATAAAACAAAAGTTCTTGGTGCTTGTAATGACTGTGATTTTTTTATTCCATTTCAGATGACTATTGAAATTTTTATTACATTTTAGAGCATTAGCAGAACTTGAGCTCCCCTCTGTCGCGCTTTTATGCAAAGCCGCAGGACACAAATTTTTCAGCAAAAGTACCAATCAGCATAAATAATCTATTTTCCAGAAACTCATTATATGGGAAGAAGAGTTTAATGAATCCTTTTAGTTTGTTCAGTAAATCAAACTCAGGCATGTCTCCATAAAAATATACCAGTTAAGAAACCATTTACTGACAAAATCAGCAGTTTCATTAACCTAAGCTGATCATTTAATCTGAAGTCTGCTAACAAGTCCAGAAAAAGGTGTCTAAATATTTGCTGCAGCGATCAATACAGAATAATACAAATTCAGAGACATTATCTGAAAAATCGTGAAAGTATTACATATTTTAAATCCTTAGGGATTTTCTTCAAACTTAAGAAATAGTTAATAGAAATTTATAGAAAATATATTATTGAACAATACTACCTGTTTAATATTTTTTCTTTATCTAAATATGTCAAATTACTATATGCTAGTATCCTATGCGGTACACAGAAACCATAAAAAAGGTTTTCTCTAGTTACTCTCCGAATAATTCATATGCCTGTGAAAATGTTGTGGTTTAACCCACCAGGTAGATAAAAACCAAACAGCCACTGGCTCACTTTCCCCCCATCAGGATGGGAGAGGAAATTGGGAAAAAAAAAATTCAAATGTATTGGTTGAGATAAAGACAGCTTAATAAGACAGAAACATAAGAGGGGAAAATAAGAATAAAGATAAAATAACTAGAATAAAAAAAACAAGTGATGCACAATAAAAATGATCACAACCCCCTACCAACGCCCAGCCGGTTCCCAAGCAGCGGCTCCCAGCCAGTTTTCCTGCTAGAGGATGAGCAGGATGCCACATGGTGTAGAATATCCATTGGGCTGGTCGGAGTCCTGGCCGTGTCCCCTCCCAACTCTGTGTGCACACCCAGCCTCCTCACAGGTGGTGTGAGCACCAGCAAAGTCCACGACTTAGTGCAAGCCCTGCTCAGAAACAGCCAAAAGGTCAAAGGTTGGACTCAATGACCTTGGAGGTCTCTTCCAACCTTAATGATTTTATGATTCTAAAACAACACTGTATTATCAATATAATTCTTATCCTAAATCTAAAACACTGTCTGCTAGGAAGAGAGCTAACTCTATCCCAGCCAATATGAGGACAGAAATCCAACACAGAAACAGCAAAAATAAGTGTGCAGGTGTACATAAACAATCCCCCTACATTGCTTTATAGTTTGTGCCTTTACTCTAATCTTGAGAGATTTCCTCTGCTCAGTTAAACACAAAATTCCTGGTGTTACCCACTAGTGGTTACACAGCTGTAGGCAGGCCAGTCTAACTGCTCATACAATATTTGTAGTTCCAATGGCTGCTCAAAGATGAATGTTACCACAGTGCTCTTTTTGAGCATACCTAAATGTATCTTCTGGTGCCTCAGCTCCTTATGCTTGTCCACTGAAATTTCCAAATGAAACATAATGAAGGGAAGGTGTTACAATGAATTAAGATATCAATGAACCCAGAATACCAAAGGATTATTTTGTCAAAGAGGCTAAGTAAATATTAATTTTTATTCTAATTATTTTTTTGTATTGCAAATTAGAATTACTTTACTTGCACAGAATCTCAATTTAATTCAATTAAATCTACTATTAAAGTATTGAGTTATCAGGTAAAATAAATTGAATATAGAGTGTGAATTAACACTGATAAAATTTGAATAGTGCTACAGTACTTTGCCATGTTTGCCTTTATAAGTGGCTTGTTAAAAATCAGCTATATCTCAAGGACATTTTACAGTTGATAAAGCCAGCAATTGAAAAATTACTACAGTTATATCCATTATCATTACATAGTTATCATGCATTAGTTAAGAATTTCAGGAATGCAAAATGCCTCGATATGGGTTTTCTCAAATTAATTTAATAGAATATGCTGAGTTGCAAGGGACCCATCAGGATAATTGAGGCCATGTCCTGGTCCTGCACAGGACATGCAAAGAATCACACCATGTGCCTGAGACTGCCCAAATGCTTCTTTAACTCAGACAGGCTTGGTGCTGTGACCACTTCTGCTCCAGTGCCCAACCACCCTCTGGGTGGAATCCTTTCCTGATATCTACCCTAAACCTCCTCTGACTCAGCCTCATGGCATTTCCATCCTGTCACTCCTCAGGGTGAAGAGATCAGTACCCGGCCCTCTCACTTCTCCTTGTGAACATGGAATGAGGACTCTCCTCAGTCTCCTCCAGCCTAAAAAAAAACCAAATTATCTCAGCCACTGCTCATAAGGCTTCCCCTCAAGGCCCTTCACCATCCTGGTGGCCCTCCTTGGGAGTTTCTGCTATTGTGGCACCCAAACCAGCCCCCAGCACTCGAGGTGAGGCTGCCCCAGAGCAGAGCAGGACAATCCCCTCCCTTGCCCGGCTGGTGATGCTGTGCCTGATGCAGCCCAGGACAGGGTTGGCCCTCCTGGCTGCCAGGGCACTGCTGGCTCATGTTCAACCTGCCATTGACCAGGACCTCCAGGTCCCTTTCCTCAGCTCTGCTCTCACTCTCTAATCTGTCTGTGCATCCAGTATTACCCATCCCAGGTGCAGGATCTGGCACTTTCCCTTGCTGAACTTCATATGGCTGGTGACTGTCCAGCCCTCCAGTATGTTACAGTCTCTCTGCAGGGCCTCTCTGCCTCCAAAGGAATCAACAGGTCCTGACTGTCTGCAGGCCTGCAGTGGTTGGAAGAACAAGGCACATAAGTAATTTTCACTTTTCCCAGTTACTAATGGGAGCCTAACAACATGCTCCTTCTACCAACCAACCAACCAACCCACCAACCAACCACTCACATCTTGCCTACAAATGTAGGTAATGACTGCACTCCTAACCATTCTCATGGATGCTCTCAGCACTGCCAGTACAAATCAACAGCTCCACTTGGACTTCCACAAATTTCCAGTATTAGAGACAAGACTTATAGAGGAGTCTGGCTAACAATATTGTCATCAAGCAGACTACTGCAAGTGAACTTTATACCAGTTAAGACAGCAAATTTAGGGTTCCCCTGCTCCAGGAGTGGTGATTCCTTGGTGATAACCTTGGCAGGTGGGGGAAAGGAACATGTTGGCTTTCTTTTTCATCTATAGCACAGATAAAAGGTTATAGTTTGATTATTATTTTAGCATCTGAGATAGACTGTATAATTTTTTCCTGACATCTTTTCTTCAGAAAATCTCTGCAGGACCTTTCCCCTTCCCACATACCCTTTCTATCTAATCCTTACTTTTTTGAAATTTTATCATCTATTCTGTGCTTCTCTTCATCTTTAAAATGCTCCCTATAAGAATTCAAAAACCATGTTACTACAGTAAAATGGTACTATGTTGCAATGATTGATTTGACCACCTTTAAAGCCTTAGGAGAAAAAAATTTAAAAGACACAAGAATGAAAAAAGCATCCTAAAATTTTCCATCAATAGCACAGTGCTATTCTTAACAGCATAAGCTTTTTCATTTTATCCCTAGAAAGATTGAGAAAAATTCCAACTTGAAATTATAGGGAAAAAAACTGAATTACCTCCATCAAGACAAATGAGAGCCAATTCCAAACCCAATAGTTTGAACACAACAAGAAGTTTCAGGGTGAAGTTGGACAGATTAGCTCACTATAGATTGTGTTAGCAGCTCTAGCTGTAAAAATTTTTATTACAACTACAGCTCACAAGTACCCAGTGAGCACACTCACTTGTACAGTGTCCCAGTTATTTCATAAGACACACTATCTGGCAGATACACCTTCAGGACGCATTGCAAAAATATCCAAAACAAGATTGTTTATAGCTCTTATGTACCAAGGAGTGAGAAAGAGAAGTCATACACAATCAATATTATTTCCAGAATCTGCAGAATAATTCCTAAGTAGCTGAATTGTGCTGCTAAAGTTAGTGTTTACAACAAGAGACCTCTAAATAAGAGGCAGAATGGGATGGGTCATTTAGATGAAGGTGCTATATAATGAAACTATAAAGAGTTCTAGATTATTCAGTTTTGTTTTCAGAAAATTTACGTTCAATGTCAGATTAAAAAACAAAGCTCATTCTACTTCAGATATTTTGAACACGGCACTGGTCTGCATGAACCCTTAGCCTCAAAATATTACAGAACTGAGCTCTGAAAAAAATAAAATTAAATCATCTGTTAACATTGCTTACATTATGTTATCAGAATATTATAGAAAGCGAGCATGCATCTTGGCCAATGTGCTACTGCTGAGAAAGTAAAGGGCACATTAAGATTCAAGAGGTATTCTACAATGCAGACATCTATACAGAGATTACAGAAGCCAGTGGAAAGGTTTCCAGTTAAAATTACTTGTATCATTAATAGAGAACAACATCAGGTCTAGTCAATAACATCATGTCTTCTGCATTATTTTTTCATCTACTGAGATACTCAATACAAAATGGTCACACTAATATATTTTAAAGGCAATTTTTAAATTTACTTTTGTACTTTTTTTTTCCTTGTTGTTGTTTTCTTTTTGTTTTCTTTTTTGCTAGATCAATTTAAAATTTTTTCTTTCAACATTCCCAAGTCATTTTTCTCCTAAAACAATGCACAAGTCTGAATTACAACATTGGAGTTTCTGTTTTGGTAGAATTGCTTTTAGTTTAATTCTACTGATTTGTACTGCTGTATAAAAGCTTTTGCTAGCCTATCATCTGTAGGTAAAAATGTGACTGCAGAGATCCATAAGTGGGGTCTTTTAGATGGAACAGCCAAAATGGTCTTTCATTAGAGAGACAAACATCTACCTCTTAGCAACTAGATAGCATTCACTTTCCACAGCTAATTTTAAGGAAATTGTCCTTGAATATCTACTGCCACTTGAGGAAAACACAAAAATTGAGGGTGGGCATGTCATGTTCAGTAAAATAAAAAAAAACCCACAGGGAAGTCTCAAAAAACTTAGTCTAATTTCCTTCATAGTTTCAGCTTTTGTTTTTCTGGCTAATACCTTATGACTAAAGTATAAGATCAAGTTTTAATGATATTGGCAGACAAGTTTAAATTTGCTTCCTTTTTGACTTGAAGCTATTTTAAAATTTGGATATATTTTATTACCCAAGTCAAAATCTATTGAGAATTATAAGTGACCTGTTTGCTAAAGTACATTAATACCTTGAGATCCTGCGCTCGACCATGGTTGTTGCTCAGTTGCCAGACTGCCCAGGGTATGACACAGGTCCAGAGCAATGGTAAAAGGATTAAACTAGCCTGATATAGAACAGATATTTTTAGCTTGCAGGAAATTATTCAGCAGCAGAAACTACAGTAGAAAAGAGACATCCTCAAAGGGGCAAAGGTGCTTGATTACTGATTCTGACATACTCTATAAGCTAGTACCCATAAGACTGTGAAAAGAGTTTAAGAAAGTGCATAAGCCTCCTCAAGAAGCACACTGGAATTCCCCCGAACATCACCTGGCTGTATGGGCAGGAAAACTCTTCAGCTAGGTTGTTGTATTAAGTGTTATTGATACAAAACAGTTGAGCCATGTACCTGACATCACACTGAGAAATAGGTTGAAATAGAGGAAAACTGCAAGGTATGAAACTCATACCTAAGGAAGGAAATGAAAAGCCTCCCAAAACCACAGTCTCAGTTCGTCATTCAGTGGAAAACACCCCTCTTTACAGGTGAACAGCTGCTGCATACTTCCCTGCGGCAGAAAAACACAGCTATTAAGTAAATGTAATTTGGCAGAGAAATCCACTGAGGCTCCCACCAGTTTGCACATACTGAGGCACTCACATGATTTGTGTTTCATTAGAAGGCTTTTAAACTGGTTTTGGCATTCACATGCTGTTACAGTCGCAGCAACCTTGCTCTGGACAGTACGGGCAGCACTTGAAAGGACAGTAGTGGATTTTCAGTATGAATGGCAGTGAGGCTGGTATCCTGACACATCACACTCAACAGTAAGGCCCTCCAGGTGCTCAGAGGAGGATAAGAATGTCAGGAAAATAATTTGTTACAAATATGTCATTATTTGGTACCCTCAGGTTGGATCAAAAGGTACTGAGAGAAACAAACAAAAAAAAAGTTGAAACAAATGTGTATCTTCACAGGCTCCATAATTCAATCACTGCTGCAAGAAAGGTTTTTTCAGCCAGAAAGATTCACCCAGATGGCAGTATGTAATTAAAGGTTCAGATGCCAAGACAAGGTGGTCCTCATCTTCTTTCCCCTCCACATCACTTGAATGTGCAAAAGCTATTCCATAAATAAATGAAACACAAAGAAAAATTACTTGTCCTTTATTGAGAGTTTTACTGTCCTTAGAAAAGAGGAATGTTCTTTTACTAATTTTGGATAGATGAACTGCCTATAGATGAGTTGACTCAAGATGACTTAACAGCCAATTACTGGTTAGAGATGGAATAGCATCTACAGTGCATGACAGAGGCTATTAATGAGTTACATCCCTGAAAATAGAATTCATTAGCCAGATGTTCAGAAAACAATGCTTTTATTATAACAGGATTTTTAAAGTGCTCTTCTTCATGCTTCCTTATTGCTTGCTTTTAAGCGTTACAAGGTTTCCTTTTTGTTTTACAACTTAGGAAAGAAAAACCATTTTCTTATCTGCCTTGCTAATTATTTTGTGATGCCATAGACTATATCAGTCAGAGCAAAGTCAGTAGTGAAGGAAATTTAATGACATGGATCAACTCTGAAATCACATGGTCCTGTAAGTAGATAGTGTGGCATAAAAAGTACTTAATAAGCTAAAAAAACAAAAAGCACAGCCAGAGTAGATGTTGCAATAGTACTTAAAATTAAAAGAAGTGTTTGCGTTTGCTTTCAATGAACACCTTCACACCTTTTGAAGATACCTTACCTTATCTATTCTTTAACCTAGTTACACAAAGCAAAAGTTTCCCCTAGTGGGAAAGACACAGAGGAAACAAGTTTGAAAACATTTTCTCCAAATCACATTGAACAAGTCTTTGGCTTAATCACTTTTTAAAATTATGAACTATTCAATGAGTACAATTGCTATGACAAACATCTATGCTTCCTTCCTTTCTAAAAGGATTCAAAGCTCCTGACCAACTAAACTCTTAGGACATGTGGGAGATCACAGGGCATGGGAGGAAGAGGATTGGGGGAGAATACTTCCTTGGAAATTACCTCTGAGCTTCAGCTTGATGTGGATCCCATTATTGTTGTATCAAACAACAGCTAATTTTTTAGTTAAAGGGAAGATATTATTGTGTACTACATTCAGAGAAATATTTCTCCTCATCTTCCTTATAAGACAACTGCATAATTACAGGACTTACTATAGGGAAAAGAAATTAAAATAAGAACAATAAAGTTTTAAGTCAAAATATAAATCAGCTTTGAATGAATGAAAGTCAAATGGCTTTGAAATTATAAAATATACATTTCAAAATTCAGTGTAAATTTTCTTTCTGAATGAAGGAGACAGTAGAAGCAATGTAGGGAAAGAGGAGCAGACGACCAGCCCAATTATTAACTGCATTTCCCATTATGCATCTGAACACACACAGATTTCTTGGAGAAAATCTATAATGAACATGAATCGAGCATTAGTGCTAGATACAATATATGGATTTTCAGTATTTCTTTGTTCAGGGGTGGCATTTTGTGTTTTCTGAACCTGAATGTTTAATGTCAAAGGACTGTTAAAAATACATAAACCACCCATCTGAATGAAGCACAGTGCTATCAGCTCTATATATCATCGCTTAGATGGCTGTCAGCTTTATGAGAGTCTCCTCTACTCCACTTTCTGCATCTAAAAAAGCAGAAGTCTTAGAACTCATTTAATTATGACATAAGCTAATTATTGCAATTAACATGAGGATACACTTGACGGTGAAGACACTGTTGCCTCCAATCTGACAGAAACTAGTATCTGTTCCATTAACTGACTATAAATTAAATCCTCAGGAAAAAAGAATGGGTTAGATCTTCATCATAAAAATCCCTCTCCTCTTTTAATCACTAGTGGTATATTTCTATACATCCATTGCAGATGCACATATGTAGAGATATAAATACATAGATATCTATGTATATACATATTTATGCATACAGACACACATATTTATGTATCCCAAGCAAGGATAACTTATCCTTTCATTTGTAGAGGGTTATAAGTTTTTGCATACTCTAACTTAGAAGTTTTAGTCTTATTGCAGTATTTGCATGGCGGCATTCAAGAATGGCTCATCTTAGGAGTCAATAACAAAAATGCTTTGTGCATTCAGAGTCAATGCAAGCTCACTAGCATGCTCCAGTTAGCTGCCTCCTTATCTCCAAAAGGGACAATGAAATTGGGCAAATGTAATGAAACCTCCTTAAAGCATTTTGGGTTTTGGTTGGCTGAATTTTTGTTTGATTGGCTGGGTTTTTGTGTTTTGTTGTTTGTTTTTTGTTTTTGTTTTTTTTGGGGTGGGGAACATCTGTTGTTGCTAGGTTGTCTTTTTTTCTTTTTTTTTTCCCAATGATAGCTCCTGTAAAAAGTTCTAGCCTTGTTGCATTGAATGTGTATTTTCAAATGAGAAGTTAGATGATTGATAAAGAACCCATTCTAATTCAAAGTGCATATGAGTGTTCTATTTCCCTACCTGTTCCTAGAAGAAAAATTTAGTAGTGTTTCCAACATCACATTAATAGATCCATTACTACAATTTTTAACAAAACTGCAGTTTTGAAAGCCTTTCCAAGTACTTTTCAGAGACCACTCATACAGTTTTCTTCTTAGTAACACAGTCACTCAAGGGCTTGTATGAAATGTCAGTCCACAGCTTCAGTACATGGTTATATCACCAAATACAGTATTCCCAAATGGGAACATTGCCTGTCAGTTGGATAGGCTGTTTTGTTACCTTCAGTCCCAGGAGCCCATGATACTCTGCCACACACAATGGTAAGACTCTTTCTGGCAAGGCCCCAGGGCATCAAAGCAATCATTAGTAACTTCCCAGATGCCAAAAAATTACTCTAGAACTGTAGCATGTAACAGGTATAAGCACAAAGCCAGGTGGTTGCTGGGATGAAACTCTGCCTTTCAGGTTCCAAGAACAGTTTGCATTACAGATCTACTGCTAGATGCCAGGTTTTGACCTGAATGCACTGCCATACATGGAAGACTTATGTTTGGTTAAAACAAAAATTACCCTACACCAAACATTTATGCTTCACATGCACAATGCTTGTTGGTTCATTGCACATGCAAGAAATCAACTGGCTCAATAGCAGCTGTATTCAACTACTAAGTCACATTTCACTCATGGCAGAACATGCTTTATCTGAGAGCAAATACTAGCAAAATCACTGGCCAGACTGCATCACAGTGGTTTATAGCCTGGAATATATGTAAGTAAACAAACCCACTGGAACAAAAGAGAGCTGGCTTCGTTATAACCTGCATGTATGTATCATTGCACAAATCAGGCTTGGAATTAGTCATCATTGCAACAGCAGTATTCCCTTCTACATGCAATGTGTAAACTGGAGGCAGATTTAAGGTTATACTGACAGCTAGAACTAAGATTTCTCCCACTGTAGATGGAGTCTAAGACAGCCAAATTAATTTAAAATCCTTGGTTTAGGCAGAGCATTCGTGTTGTGTAGTATGTGTATGTATACACATATACATAAAAGCATATTGAAGTTCATACTTTAATAGAAAGTATTTATGAGAGAATTTTGTGCTCACTCTTTGATGATCCTGATATGAAAGCATTTTATGATAATATAATCTGCATCTTATGTTCAAAATGTTGATTTGCCTATGATTCTAAAACACAGCAGCAGTAGTGGTATTTTTCAAGTACCTTCTTAAAATTCTTCTGATAAATTTCTTCCCTGAAGTGAATGATTTATTTGCTCAAGTGAGCAATGAAACCAGTAGTTGTAGGATAAAGAACTTCAGTCCCATTAGCAAAAAGATCCCACTTGAATGATTGAGGAGAAAAAAAAAGCTACTCTGTAAGATGCCTTCATCCATAAAATCAGGGAGTAGAATAGGTGTACCTTTTTCCATTAAAATGTAAACTAACACCACACAGTAATTACACTTGAGGTTTGCAATAAAATAGCTGGGGTTTAAATAAGATTTTAAGATTAAGAACAAATTTTATAATAGTATTAATAAAACAGCAACTGAATAGCTATAATCCAACTATAAAAACCACCCACTGGCCTCCAAGGAAGACAAAATTAACTGCAGCAGCTATAGCCTGTGAGAAGGATTATCCAAGCACACACTGGCCATCTGATCTTAGATGCTGGCAATATGTAGGGCAATTATTTGGATAATTATAGTATTGGTTGCTCCCATATGTTTCATTAACAAAACTTTGGCTTCTGAACAGGCTGTAAGCAGACCAGTCAGAACTGAAAGACACCTGAGAATGGGAGATACCTGAACTCTTAAAAGAGGTGGCAAAGCTTAACGAAGAATTAATGGCAACACATAAGCCCAAATACCAGAAAGGCCTCTGATAGTTTAGCCTTCAAAAGACACAAGGTGATGTCAAACCAATGCAGGTAATTCAGCAAAGTGGCATCTTTTGAAATTCATCAGTGGAAAAAAACTCTTTTAAAGAAAACAGTATAGCATATATGAAATATAAAAAAGGTTCCTTCTTATGAAGCCTTTCTTAAGAAGGGAAAACTCAAGAACATTTAGAATAATTTCTGTTGCCTCTTGAAAATCGAGTTAGTTAATTAAATATCTCAGATAGTAGAGTGTTTAAGTAAAATTCTTAGCAGAATGAGCTGCTCATGTTATCTTCACTCAAGTGTATTTAGTACTGGTGGTAATTGTTGATTTAACTGAGAGGAGAAGACATTACTTCAGTGAAAGTATGCCTCACTGTTTCCTTTTAGAGGTACCATTTTGGTAAACATATTTTTCATTGACACTTTGCATCTGGACTAAAACACTCACCTGTTCCACCCCTCCTACTCTGGAAACAATATGTAAGTTAAAATAGTGGAACCTGTGTGATTTAATCAGTCTCTCAATTCTGGATCAGTATTGCCTTCTTTTCCTGGAACAGAGTCTCTTTATCCCCCAAATAATTTTACCAAGTTTGGGCACACAGTCCAGTTCTTCTCTGGACTCTCTATCAAGAAAATTTTATTCTAGGGTACAGCTTTCAAATTTAATTGTTTGGAATATTTGTGCAGAGAAGCCTTCATGCTACATTAGACCACTTTCTTCAATACACTATTCCCACAATAAATGAAGCTTATCTGCAATTCTGCTACAAAAAAAAAAATCCAGAAATTATTAAATACATTACTGAATTAATGCTTATATAAATGTATTGATACTACTGCCAACAAGTGTAATGTATGTGTAGAAGTAATTTTTTGTGGATAATCAAAAAGCAGCCTTCAAATGTGCTGGTATTCATTTTAGAGGAGTACAAATCTTACAGAAATAAAAAGGCATAGTCTAATTTTGCTGAATGGATTATCAATGGAAATTAAAAGAGATACAGCACTTTTGCATGCTTAAACAGTTTGTTGTGGCAATCTGACATATTTTGACATTTTTAGGTCATGGTTCTAGAATTGCGTTATCATCAGAGGAGGTACAGCTGCAAATTCAGGGGGATCTACCACTGCATTAGCCATTATGGACTCCAGCCAAATGCTCATATGCCAAATTGGTACTCAAACACTCCCTACTGGCTGGATATGGCAGTTACCACTTGATCCAAATGATCTTTAATCGTCACGTTGCAGCATATTGATCATGCAAAACTTGGAGAGCTCTAACTTGTCATTGTGTTTGGCATAAAGCGCTGCTATTACAGTTTGTTACTATTCAAATGCAGTATCAGGTGTCATTTTTATTTTCTTCCAAGAAACTGATGAGCCTGGGCACCAAAGCTGCCTGGGCACCAGCATGGCCTGCTGTGCAGACCATCAGCATGTGCTCCTATCCCAGTGTCCTACAGCACAGAGGATTTCCACGAGTTAATCCTTTTTGCAAACCTTTGTTTCCTTTCAGATTTCAGTAAAAACATCTAAGCTGTTTGCCCTTACATGAAAGTCTTATATCCCCAGTGTGACAAACTAAACAAATAGGTATTTTTATGACTCAAATGCCTGACAGAAATTTTCTTCCTGTGCCTAACTGGGGGGAAATATATCAGGCAAGTATCAAGAAGAGCTAGTGCTTAACACTCCCTTGTTACCTTGCCATTAGAGGCAGTTTTGCCCTGCTGCCCTAGATTTTGTCCCTTTTATTTGATTGTGGGTTTACCAATGAAACCACAAATTTTAGCCCATTTGCATCAAGCTTTTATTGTGAAGAGCAGTTAAAATAGCTCTAATACTCCATTCTACAATTACCAGCATGTTATGAAATCTCATTCTTATAAAATACATGGATCTTTTTAAAATATAACAGTTCATGAATAGCTCTTTGAAAACTGACTAGTCAAAACACTTTTTTTCCTGTTCGGTTGTTGAAATTACTAATATCATACAGCTCATAATGGTTATATCAAAATATTACAAATTTTAACTGAAATATCATCCCAACCATCCTGCATTCCAATGCATCTATCGATAACTTCCTCATCCCTACCATTTGGCAATAAGCAGCTAAGTATTTTCTTATTTCAAAAGCAAGTACCCCACAATTCAGAAAGTTGCAATCTTACACTAAGTATGAAAAAGAACCTTACTTGCAAAGACACTATTTGAATTAGTATTTCAAACTGAGTTTCCAGTATCTCACTATTAATATTTCACATAACAGTGTCTAAAAAGCATAAAGTCAGAAGGCCAGGAGTCAAGTACTGCTGCTAGCTGGATCCAGCAAACAGTCTCTAAATATAGCACTTAGAATTCATTTAGTGCCTCCTGTCATGTCACCAGCCCTTTATGCTACCAATTACTATTCTATGGAAGAACATTTGCCAAATACTCACTTTTTTTTTTTTTCAAATAGCCCTTTTTATTATTTCACACAAAAATCCCATTATTTTTTCTAAGATCACACATTTAGCTACAATTTACTAAACTCCCTGTAAATGGTACAGGGTTACACGAACATTAAATTAGAACACACTTTTTTCTATCACACATTGCTGAATGAATGGCAAGTGCCTGCATCACCTGAGGATTAGGGCTATTTCATTTTGACCACTAAGGGGCCATTTCTGCTTTCTCCTGCTCCTCTTTCTTACACACCTCCTCCTCACTCCTTTCTCCTCCTGTCAGATAGAGCCACTGCAGTCCTGTGGGCAAAGAAAGTGAGAGTAAAGCCCCATCATCTGTGAGAGCAAAGTGGTTCCTTGCCTTAAATACACTGACTCTCGCTGCTCCAAGAATTAAAAATAAACATCAGCTTTTCAGCAAGTGCTATAATAAGTTCTACATAAGAGTGCAGATAGCCCTTATCAAGTCAAGATAACAGTGAAACACCTGTGGTCACAGTGAATTGGAGGGGATGTTCATGGGTGAAGACACTCCTGAATAGCATAATAAAAATAAAATCTGATTTGACAGTTATGTCTGCTTTTTACTGAACTGCTAAAACACTCTGGAGATAAAAGACTTCTCTTGAACGACTGCTTGCATCTAAAGCTACTTAAGTAAAATCTTAAACAAAAAAGCTCACCTCACACACACTAAACTCTTACCCAAAAACAAGAAGAAAATCCACCCAAACAGGTAGAGTTTAGATTCCACTGACTGCTGCAATTCCCATACAACCTTATCTAGCTACCATGGGGTCTTTTTAGCAAACACACTGAATAAAAGCAGGAGTAAAAAGCATCAGAGAAAACTGATACTGTTTTGTCAGCACCTAAGCTTAAAGAAAAGAGCAGTTTATCACATTAATAAATTTATTTTTTCTCCCCCCCCCCAACTTACTAATACACCCTGAGTTCACAGAGAGGAGGCAAAACAAAAACAAGAGCTGTTTGTATAAGAGCTGCCTGAATAATCTTACAACAGAGAACAAATGACTCCAATCAATAGCATTGAGCAGCCACTCCAGACCACCTGGGACTCAAAGAAATCATTCCAGCAGACAAGAACTTCAAGTTAGGGATGTTACTCACCTCTTTGTGAGGTTTGCTGATTAAGCCAGGTCATGCTTTTCTTTAAATACAGACATTTACATAAGGAAGCCAACAGAGAGGACTGCATTTTCTTTGTGTTTTTAAAGGCTGATGTATTGACTTTTCTCCTAAAAATTAAAACCTAAATCAAGAAGTAACTATATGTTAACCACAGAATTATTCAGTGACACAGAAAAGTTACCCTCGGAGAAAGAAAGTAACTGAAACAAGTGAGAAAAAACAAACTTCCTCCACCATTACGAAAAATTGGCATACTCTTCACTATCAAGTGCTGGCACAATTATGGAAAAATCAAAAGCAATAACTGATGCTTTATAGGGAATTTTGGCTTGCTTGAAGACCAATAGCCGACAGCTTAGCAAACAAGCCTGTACACAGAAGATGTTCTAACAGAAGCTTGTGTATTTTAATAGTGGCAGTAAACAATTTAATATTCCCCCCCCTACACTAAAGCTTTACCTTTTGGCAAGAACCACTAAAATACCAGCAGTTACAAACACTTAGCTTTTCACAGCTCTCAGTAGAAGTCTAATGTCCATATCTTACCCAGCTGTTTAATTCTCAAAAGGCTGAAGGCAGCTGCAAGGTACAGTCAGATACTCTGAAGATCACTAGAGAGAAAAATATAACTATCACTGCAAGCTGCTTTGGGCAGGACTCTAAAGCCGACATGTTTCTTGCGATGGGGATGTAAAGAGATTTTTGGGTATTTACAACCTCACTTGTACTGAGAGCCCTACATCAACAAGCATAATTCATCTGCATAATCACTACAATTCCAGTATTTCAGCCCAATCACATAGGCAGCAATTCTAAGAAAGACTCAGCTGCTGCATCTGCATAGCTCAGTTATACACGAGTTGTACAGACAGCAGGCTTCAGAGTGGCTGAGTGCCACAGAGCTTGTTGGGGGAAGAGGGAACATGCACATGCAATACTGAGAAGAAAAATATCTCAGGAACAAGAGAGTCCAGGGTTATGTTGGTAAATGAACACCGATTTCAGGGACATAGCTATAACATAGATTTAGGTTGGGAAGGAGGACAGGTTACTCAGCTGTCTGTAGATATACTAACATATTTAGACCCCACACACAAATTAAAAGTACTTTAACTTGCTTACCAGAAGCTTGTATTTCATAATTTGTGAAACTGTTGAACTACCTCTCATAAAACAAACAAACAAACAAAAAAAACCCCACAAAAACTCATTAAAACCTTAGCTCTTTTTAAAGCAGCAACTTGATCTCACCTACTAAATCAGCTTCTTGCTTTGCTCTCCAACACTCTCTAAGAGCCTCTCTCCCCTTAACAGTTCTTAAACAACACAAACCCACCATTTCATCTTCATTTGAAACTGGTGAAATTAATTAGACTCAAGGAGGTCAATTAGAATCAGATACTGAAATCTCCTCTTTGGGCTTGTTTCTGTCTTCACAAGAATGTAAGAGTGAAGTCATATTTGCAAAGAAAATTTAGTCTGATCAGTATCTCCTCTAATGTTTCCTTTACCCATATGTAACTAAAGCATGGAAAGCTTGAAAATAAAAAAGTAGAAAAATGGTCCTGTTGAGTAACAAGTTGGCCATGAGTCAGCAACACGCCCCTCTGCAAACTGGACAACAGCCTTCTAGGCTGCTGAGCATTGCTAATAGGTCAAAGTGGGGGTCCTTCCCCTCTACTCAGCCCTGGTAAGACACATCTGGAGTTCTGGGTCTAGTGCTGGACTCCCTGATACTAGAAGTAATTGGATATACTAGAGAAAAATCCAACTAAGAGCCACAAAGATGATTAAGGGACTGAAGCATCTCTCATATGAGGCTCAAGTTGATGGAGCTTGGAGCGCTCAGCTTGGAGAAGGCTCAGGGGATCTCTTCATGTATATAAAAATCTGATGGAGAAAGGTAAAAAAAAAGATGAAGCTGGACTCTTTTCAGCATTGCCCAGTGACAGGACAAGAGGCAACAGGCACAAATTAAAATGCAGAAAATCATTTTTAAATATAATAAAATATTTTTCTTTTGAAGGTAGTCAAATACCAGCACAGGTTACCCAGGGAACTTGTGGATATTCAAACTCTAACTAGGCATGGGTCCTAACCTACTCTAACTGACTCTGCCTTGAGCAGGGGAAGTTCAATAAGATGATGTCATGAGGTCTTGGCCAACCTCCCATGCTTTGTGATAACTCTGTAATGTGGTATGGTAACTTTGAAAAGACTCCTTCTGCAAAAACATAATACATGTGAAATATTCCAAATATAACAAATCTTTATAGCTGCCAGAAAAAAAAAATATTCTTTGAAGTATTTTTGTACCTTTTAAGGTAGAGAAGTCAAACAACCATGATTTTAAAGGAAATGACAGAAAACTGCCTATTTTCAAGCTTGTAAGGGAATATTAAATTAGCAGTTATATAATGAAACAAAGCTGTTTAACTAATAATCTTTGAGAGTTGCAAACCAAGTTTACTCTTTCTTAAAATTCAACTCTGCAAGGAATATTCAATATGAAAATTCATTTAAACTTGCAATGCAAATATTCCTAAATATTCCTCTGAAGGGTTCTCTCAAGGAATTTCTGTGGTTGGGTTCCACTCTGTCCTGTATCCTATATTCTGTACAACCCAATTGTATTAATTATAGAAGGTAAAATATCAGCCAGCTGCATGTTTAACCAGAGAAAAAGAAAAGATTTTAAGAAACAATCATGTTCAAAGTTACAGCTAGATTGTAAGATTATGAGATGTGATACAAGTTAGTCTGTTTTCACTTCATGGTGTCCATTAAAATAGGACCATCTTGAGAAGATGTGTCTTTTCAGAAACATATCAATAATGCAACTTGTACTACTATTGCTGTTGAATACTGCTGTCTGAAAAATAGTTTATTTCAGGAGAGAGTAATTCATAGTGCCCAAAACTCTAAGTAACACAGTCTAGTTAAGTTTTCTCATTGAAGATAGTCTGAACGTTTGAAAATAGACTAAAATAAGAAGATGAAACTACCTATTCATAGACTTGTCAAGTTTTCATGTGTTTCAGCAGCAGAGAATAAATGACTTATTCCTGTCTCTACTGAGGTTACTGGCAAATTTCCCATTACCTTCATTGAAAGGAGGGACTGTCACTGTGTGTCTCTGAGGATGGGAGTTATTCATAACAATAAAGCAATGTGGATTCACTGTGCAAAAAGACCAAAGCAGTTGCATCAAGAACACACAGCAAGATGCTCTGTTGTTCATTTCTCTCTGAAACCTGGTGTTGTTCAATGTCCCTTTTCCAAGGAAGCCAGTCTTCTTCAAAGCCTGACTGCCAGAACAATACCTCACAGGCACACAGTCCAAGATTCAAATATTTTGAGGAGGTGTCTAATGTCTTTCTTCTTTCCCTTTTCAAAAGAAATTAGACATACCCAAACAAATGG
The DNA here is from genome assembly GCA_013400315.1 of Bombycilla garrulus. Lineage (NCBI taxonomy): Eukaryota > Metazoa > Chordata > Aves > Passeriformes > Bombycillidae > Bombycilla > Bombycilla garrulus. The sequence goes on from VXBU01012383.1 coordinate 273,142, forward strand.
CACTTGCATATGGCATCTAATTAAATTCATGCTGCACAATAACCCTGTTGCCATGATGTTGTGTACATCACCTTCCTATAGCCACCCTCCCAAAAACATTGCTGTGCATGGTGAGAAAGCAGATACTGGCTCAACTAATTGCAATCCTGGTTTTATAGTTACTGAGGCTGAGGTAGGGCAGTTTGTTCTTCTGAAAAGCTGTGAAGCCTGTGTTCCACTAACATTTCTGATGTTTGCTTCTATCCAGGAAGAAAAAATGCCTCCTTCTAGTGCTGCTAGCCCAACAGTTTCACAAAATCTAGGAGCCAGACACAATGCCAGCATCATAAACTGCCATAAGGCATTTATAAGAGAAGCAGACATGTGTGCTCTAGAGTTTTGTACTGCTTTCCACGTCAGTCCTTTATGCTGAAATGCCAATGAAAGCCTGCATATACTAGCTTCTGAAAGTACCCTGGTAAATAACTTATATCCACTGTTTAAAGGGCATAAACTCAAAACCATTAACCGGCAATACTTCCATTTGCTTGTTTGATTTGAGAAAATAACATAGAATTTCAAGTAGTGAGTTAATCTCCCTGAAAATAATTTGAGGATTTTTTAAATTTAAATTACTGAGGGAGAAAAAAAAAATTAGACTCTGCTATTTGTTTCTTTTTTTTTTTTTTTTTTTTCTTTTATGTAGAGTTCAAATATGGAGAGTCAATTAAAAAAACCTTAAAATTACACATGTCAGGTTCTTTCCTGTGTTGTCCAAAATTTGCTCACACACTTCTTGGAAGTGTTATTGTATGAAGGTTTTACTCTTGAAAGCTTTCTAAAAGGTGTTTCATGGGGGGAAAAAGGGATGACCCTAATCAAGAGAGAGCCCTACAAGAAATCCATGATGATGTTGCAGGGTCAACCACAAGGTTGTACCTGCCCAAGGCAGACACGACTCAAGAGCACTTTCTGTCAGGGCAGGTCTCCAGCTGATTCCTATCATCAGTGTGAAAGAGGGTGATTTCTTCATCACCCATCCTGACCAAGAGACACTTCACCTTTTCTTCAGAGCAGTTGTTCTACAGACGTGCACCAGGCAACTGTGCCAGTAAAAATAAAGGTGTCTACCGTACAGAAACTATTTTGGAGCTTAAATAGGAATATTTAGGCCTCTCATCACTTAGAAAGTATCTTTGCTGAGAAAATGCTTAGCAGCAAATTCAGATATTACCACAAAAGAAATAAAAAGTTTCATTTGTTTCACTATGGCATTCAGTAATTAGCTTTCAAATCTTTCAAGGCTAAAATTTCCTTATTGCAGTGCAATTACTATAGTTGTTATGTTATCCTCATTATAATGGAATTTCATTAACAATATCATCTAAAGCACAAATAGTCTTACTACTTAAAGGTCAGTTACTTCCAAATTTGCCTATTCCATATTTAAAAAAAAATTAATTTGAAGCTTGTTGCAATTCCAGTTTTGAAAATATTTTAAGGTTCTGTGAAACTTACTTAATGAACAATTGGTTATTTGCTTTGGGTAGATGTACTGAACAACAGTAAGAGACAATTTAATAGAAAAGAGTTGATTTATGTTTATTGCAGTTTACATTTGGCATGTTTGTAAGCATAGTTTATACATGGTAGAAAACAGCACTAGACCAGAATTCTAACAGATATGTTCATACGATTAGCATGCATTAGCATTAAATAGGTATAGTAACTATATCTGTTAGTGCAAAAACTGAACTGTGAAGAAGCTTTTTTTTTTCTTTCCAGCTACCTCATTTTGTATTTTTTTATGTCCTGAAGTTAAAAAATTCAAGTTAAATTTTAAGACAATCTTCTTCACAAAGAAGTTCATATATCTGCTTTAAATCTTTAGACCGCTATGAAAATATGTTGTGGTATGATTTTCCAAGTCTTAATTTCTTTCCTTTTCCCCCTCTACCTCATTCCTCCTTTTAGCAACCTTGGTTTTGCTTATGAAAGAATGAAGCTCATGCAGGCAACTCTCAGAAGATTAAAAGGCAAAAGATTTTATTCAAGCTTTCAGAACTCCTTTTTTTTTGTTATTGTTATTAGATTCCTTGTAACTTATGAAATTTAGCTTCATTCTGAATAACTTATCAGCATACTGAAATATAAAAGAATATCTGTTAAATTAAAAGCCCAAATATCCCTTTATTTACTATCTGATAAGGAATTAGAAATTTAATTAATTTCACAGAGATATGCAGGAGTGCATTATACTAATTTAATAGCTTGGGGGGACTTTAGAAAAGATTTTAAACAACTGGTGACTGAAAGAACGAAGAACATGGTCATTGTACATTGAAAACAATGTTTAGAAAAAAAAAAGATTAATTAAGTACAGCCAAAAATATTTTTAAAAGCTGAATAACTTGGTTTCATTTTGCCCCTAAAAACTGCGTGTATGAGAAGCAGACTTTCCAAACAAAGGAAATTTCCAAGATATCTAGAAGCCAAAATATTGTGTTCCCAGAGTTCTGGAGGAGTCTCTATGAAACCAAGCAACTTACTGAAACAAACACAAATTTGATAAATATATTGCATTAATAAATATTAATTTTTGGAAAAAAAGAAATATTATCAGTGTTGTGCAAATATAATTCTGCTTGTTAGTTCCATTGAACATAAGAATTTGTATCACTAATTATCTGCTCTGCAGTTTTATTTGAAACCATAAGGAAAAGCATATTGCACTCCTTCCAAAAATTTAAGTGAAAGTAGTCCTAATGCCTTTATTAATTTGGCAACTCATCCTGAATTATTCTTGATTACTTTTAATCGTGAGCAACAACTAGAACATAGATCAGTTTCAAAAAGTGGCAAAGTGAGAATTGCATTATACTTATCCTAATGTTTTCTCTCAGAAGTGTTGAAAAAAAATTTGCAAGAAACGGAACCATTACTGAAAACTGTACTTCATTATTCTTCCCTCAGCTTAGTTCTTCGCTTTGAGAACAATCCTTGAAATTAATTGAATAAATTTATATGCTTAAAAATTACTAATAAAATTGCACATTATTTCTCCAAAGCCACATGGATTGGTGGAAATGCTAATATATCATAATGTATGTCATTGCTTTATTTAATTCTCTATAGAAATCAATTACCTGATGCAAGAGGTTGTCACATTATTTTGTTATTGTTGTTGTTTTGAAATCAGCAACAATAATTGTAACAGAAGTAGATACAGCAGTCAGTAATATCAGTATCACTGCCTTTTTAATAGAACGTCCTAAAAGATACACATGGCATCTTTGAAGAAATATAATAGCAAAAACAATTTCTTTTTTCCATTAACTCCTCTTTCATACCAATATGACATAATAGCCAAATATGGAAGTGGTCTTCAGGCATTTGCAGCCCAGAGCATATTTCTAGAGATTTTCTTCTAAATAATGAGCTAAGTATGTAGCTAAGGCAGTGTTAACAATCACACTGTTCTTGTGCAAGGGGGAGGAAATAAGGATGAGGCAGGATGAGAGGCAGAAAGGTTTGCAGAGTCCTTCAAGGTAGGACTTCCTATTATTCTGCATGAGAGGCAAGCAAGCTCTAGGAATAGCTCCAGAGACTGGAGCAAGAGCAATGGAGTCAAAACCTGGTTTCCTTTGAGGAACATTTCCTATATAAAACAAAAGAGATATTGTTACTCTTTTCTTGTGGTTGAAGAATGCATTTGCTCCATAACCTCCAAGATTTTATTACAAATTGGCAATATCTTCTATCTGTTCCATAGATCCCTTTCTGTTGCAATTTAAATATCATTTGAGTGCTTTTCTGCACAAAATCAATTAATGTCAGTGCATAATTTGAGATATTTTCTGCCATATTTTGAAACCCTACTTTTGCTTTTGTTTAATCAATTTCTTTATAAGAAGGTCTATACTGCTAACTTGAACCTTCATGAACTTTCAACATTCTTCCTATGATTGTCTTGAAAATCTGGCACAGCAGAAAAGAAGTTGGTCTCATTCAGCCCTGGTTTTAGGAGACAGAACTGTGATTCTTGATTAGTTTGAAATGGCACATGAGGAAAAAACAATCTCCACATGTGTCTCATATCTTTGTTTCTCTGCAGCAAGTGGAGATGTGCCCATGCTGAAGAGACTGCAGCACTGCTCTGCAAACACCTAAATAAAGGCTTACTGCAGAGACAGCCTCCCGAGGGATGGAAGGATGTTGCTGCTAATCCGTTTACTCCACTGGGTGTGCCTCAGCACAAATTCAGGGAGAGTGGAAAGTTTGTTATAACTACTCAGACACCAACTCCTAAACTGTGAATGGGTGTCAGTAGCAGGCAGTGGTCTGGAGCAGAAGCGTACATCATATATGCCCACAGGCATAAACATTCAGCGTTATCAAAAGTACATGCCCCTAGAACTGAAAGAAAATACTCTCTGGTTACTAGCTGTCCTCAACCGCACACAGAAAATTTGCTCAGTATAAACTGTCAGATGACAAAATGCAGCAAGTAATGTTTCTTTCCTTATTTGTTCACTGAAACAACACATAGATGCAAAAGCCTTTTAGGGTTAAGGACTCCGTTTGCGAGCAAATCAAAGGCAAAAGATTTTGCCTAGTGTTTTTCCTAGGGTTTTCAGTTTCAGACATTAGTTCATCAGAATTAAATCAACTCCTTACAGCCTGATCTGATCAGAAACTTACCTATTTTAAAGGATCTGTTTCAAGTTCTGAGGCCAACTTCAATTATGTACCAAGAACTCTCTGTGCAATATTTTTAAATAAGCAATAAAGCAGAAAGCTTTCCTAATGCTACTGAATGAAATGCAGGAAAATCATAAGTGTAAACTCAGAACAGTAACAAATTTGCATTCTGAAAATAAGTCATTGCAATGTGCATCAAATGAAAGTTAAAAATAAACTATCATGTCCATACTCTTAATTGCAATATACTGCAATATAAAGTAAGCTCCAAAATCTACATATATTCACATTTTTCACAGTATTTGTAGGCAATTTGTAGGAAAGTAAAAGGCTTAGCTTTTTGTCTACCTCACATTGCTGTAATCCAATTTAATTTAACCACATAGAACCAGACTGATTTAAAAAAAAAAAAAAAAGATGCTAAGGATCTGTGTTCTGTGACTTTCATAATAAAACACCTTTTTATAACAAATTTTCTTAAAATTTTTTAAAAAATGAGCTATCTCTTTTGGCAGTATAAGAAAATTAACTTGATAAAATTCTAGTTTAAGTATTTCAGCTCATAATTGTAAAGGAAGAAAAGCTGCTTCTAACATCTTTCTTGATCACTACATTTTTGCAAAAACAGTTTTTTCACCTACCACTTTACATATTGTTCCATATTGTGAGATCAGGCAAAAAATTACAAGCAGTAATTCTACTTTTATATTCAAATACAGCAGTGAGGACTCTTTCCTATAAATTATTTCAAAGTATGCTATGACAGGGCATATTGTACTTAAAGTCTTGAAAGGCAATTATAACATCCATACTTCCCAAAAAGCAATAAAAATCTCATAAGATTTAATTTCAGGTTACCTTCATTATAAAATTGACTCTTCTGCTTTTTTAAAAATCTATTTCTTTTATTTTCCATCAAAAATATGGACTTATGAAGTTATAATATTTATTATTTATGTTAAATAAAATTTTACAGTTACCACTAAGTAATGTACTTAACACTTTAACATCAACATGGTATTTTTTTATATTTTTGGAAGGTAAAGCTTGATTTATATGTAATTCCTATCTTTCAATAATACTCTAGAGCTTTTATGCTTTCTACTAGCTGTACATGTTATTTCTCTTGCCACTAGAGACAATTATTTTGTGCCAAGTATAGCCAACCTTTTATGGTTTTCTTTGTTTTACTGCTTTCATCTTATAACATTATCATTGCATTCTATCCTAATTTAAATTCAAAATCCATTTTTGGACAACATGAGTAAAAGTAATTCAAGTTTTCAAATGCCAAAGTGTGTAAATAATCACTACAGAAATTTAAGGGATGTTTTTTGCTAGAGGAATGCATGCTCCTTTCATTTTCTATTCTCTTTCATCCTTGTAGCTTTTGCTTTGAAAATCCATGTTTCCAGGCAATAACAAGGGCATAAAGTTATTTTCTGGAAATTGTGCAGTTCTAGCAATCTTTGTTTCTCTTAAGCATCTCTGCCAAAATGGTTGCGTAAGCATTTTCCAATTACATATCCAAATGTTAAGCAGTTCTAATACATGCAAAGGCCAGAATGCTGGGTACCCTTCTGCTAGCTCTTCTCCATCAGCTTCTTATTTGACCCACACCATTTTATCATGGTTAGAAGAGAAGCAAGATGCCCTGTTAGTAGTAAACAGGTAGGTATAAAACAGAGAAGAAAAAAAATACCCAAGAAATGGAAGCAAAAGGGAAGCATTTTAGTTTTTAAGTAAGACTTACAGCTATTTATAGCAAGCCCACAGTTCTGCTCTCTGTTCAGTACAGTTCTTACAGCTGCTGGAGGAAAAGGCTACATTTGCCTCTCTCACTTTTCCTCCCTTCAAGCAGGCTTCCCACAATTCTCCTGAGCATCAACGCCCAAAAAAGATGGGAACTCTATGTAAATGGACTTCTAATCTTTTTGAAAATTCCTCTTCCTTCTGCAGCCTCCATTTCTCATGTCCTCACAAAGACAACCTGATATTTCAGTAATACCTGCAGGATAAGCTGCATAAGGCTTTTGGGCTGTGTTTCCTCTTCTGTTTGATCAAAGAGGGAGGAAAGGTGGTTGTGGGTCAGGTTTAGCTGTGACCAAAGCAGTTCCTTCAGAGGCAATTGCTGGAGCTTCTGGGAGCTGACTTGTAAAAGAATCAGCACCCACTTCAGCTGTATTCCAGGAACCATCTCACAACCTCCCATGCAAAAAAGATTTTACTTTTTACCCATCTGGTGCAGCATGAAAGGATGGAACAGCTGGTGTCTTCACTGCACAACTGGTGAATCAGAATCATATTCCTATATCTAGGCACATCAAAACAGTATTCCAAAATGGCAGGTGCAGCCAGACTGCATGTGAAAACATGATATGATGTATGCAGAATCAATGCAATACATCAGTACGTAGACTATCCTACTCTCCCACTGTAGCTATTTAGCAAATGCAAAAGTTTTGTGAGAAAAATCAGTTAAAAAATTGGTTCATTTACATAATCCTAAGCAAGTTGTGTAATCAGCTATTTAGAAACTACTGCTCTTAACCAACAAGTCCCCTTTTCTGAAAATGAAGAAAGAAAAAGAAAAATTAATAGGTTGAGTTGGGAAATATGTGATACTGGCTGCTTTCTTTTCACCCTTTAAATACTTAGCTATAACTCTTCATATTTTAACCACAGCATATTTTAACCACAGCATTCTACTTTCCCACTTTAAAGATTGCCTTTCATGTCCTTGGAGAAAATCTCATCACTCTCAGCTCACAAGAAAGTGTGCTGAAGCCAATGACAACCAGACTGATTTCCCTGCCAACTGATAAGCCTGTCAGCTTTACTAGATATTTCAGAATTTATAGCATAGATTGCATCTTCCTAAATTAAGAATTCAAAAATACGTTTGTGTATTTTCATATCACCTGATGACCTTCCACTTTGTTTACCCTCAGTACACAGTCTGTTGCAGGGAGCACAGTCAGGGAAAGCTGCTGAATTGATGTTCTTGATTTTAAGTTCTACATCTCTGCTAGTTTATCCTAGGGGTTTTTTTGTTTTGTTTCTTTTGGGTTTNGGTATGCAGTGATGTTTTGGCTTTGTGCTGAAAACAGTACTGATAACTCAAAGGTATTTCTGTTATTTCTGAGCAGCGCTTACACAGAGTCAATGCCTTTTTCTGCTCCTCACCCCACCCCACCTGTGAGGGGCCTGGGGAGGGGAAACAGCCAGGGCAGCTGACCCCAATTGACCCAAGGGATATTCCAGATCATATGATACCACTCTGAGTATATCATGTGGAGGGAAGAACAAAGGTGAGGAGGGCATTTGGAGCCGTGTCATTTGTGTTCCCAAGTCACCCTTATGTGTGCTGGAGCCCTGCCTCCCTGAGGATGGCTGAACATCTGACTGCCCACTGGAAGGGCTAATTGAATTCCTTGTTTTCCTTTGCTTATATACACACTTCTGCCTTCCCTATTAGACTGTTTTTATCTCAACCTATGAGTTTTCTCATTTTTCCCTTCTAATTCTTCACCACATCCCATCACAGGGATTGAGCAAGTGGATCTATGGTTAACGGCTGGGGTTAAACCAGGACAGCATAAATAAATTCACAATGAAGGAAAAGATTTGCAGAGCAAATATTTGCAGAGTATTTCACAGCACACATACAAGACAGAGCAGGCACAGAAATCAGAAAATGACTTTCAGTCCAACAAGAAGAACAAGGTCCTGAGCTCATACCATATTGTTAAAATCAGAAGTAGCTCATCAGAATAATTTTGCAGACATAAATTTATCAGGATCTGAGAAACTAGACAGTCCCAGCCACCTGATGCATAATGCCAATACATGTTTCCTCACATGTAGCCAGTTTAGACATATCCTCTTCTTTTTAAAAGGTGGGTTTTTTTTCATTTAGCTTGAACTATATTTTAATTGATAAAACAACATTCTTTTAATCTTTGGTTTGCAATGGATCCATAACCATCGTACATATCTAAATACCAGTGATACAATGACATCAAGCTTAAATAAATTACTTTACCTGAAAAGTGGAATATTTTTTATAAATGCTGTATTTATATTTTTCTAATTGTTTAATGTTTTACATTTGTTTGGACTGTGTATTACACAAAATTAAGACCTATAAGAGAATTAATGTTATAAGAAAGTATTTCAAACAAAATGTAACAGTAGTTCAAGAAATCTAATAAAGTATCATTTGATTTTACTCTTTCCTGTATTAGTTTTTTTGATTTCTCTTTTCCTCTTGACATTTATGTTTTCAGTATAGTCTTTCTGTGTTTCTTTAGTTACCTTTTTCTTCCCTCAGTCTTCTCTCTTATTTCTTCCTGCACTGTTCTGTCCTACTATTTTTAGTTAATTTGCTCCTGTGCCTTTCTCAACCATCATTTGGGCTCAGCAAGAGAGCAAGACTATTTCACACAAGGAAAGAGCTGCATGAAAAAGAACAATGTTTTTTTCTCAGTCTTCCCTAATGAATCCATGGCTTTTTTAATAAAAAAATACTTGAATAAATAATTTGCTGAAATTCACTAGTTTAACAGGGTTAGTTGCATCTCTCTGCCATTTAAGTAGTAATGTGCTTTAAAAGTAATTCAGTCAGGCAGCACAATTACGGTGGCCACGCTTACGAAAGTGATATTGAAATTGTAATTCACAGCAATCTATGATGCATAATCGGCAGACAGAGACTATTTTTCTGTCATGCTAAAGATTTTTTTATTCTTTTTTGGGTGTATATTCTTAGTGCTTGTCAAAGTTGCAAATTCCAAAGGACATACACAGGAATGCAAAAAGTTAGTGAATTCTTTTTGATCACCACTTACATCTCTTAGTTACATGTTGGGCTAAACCAGTGACAAAATATTGTTGTAAAAATACTAGCTATAAAAAAGTAGGACGAAGTTTCAAGAGACAGTATATGTTAGCATTAATTTATTACATGCCCCGATTTCTATGCACTATACAGTTTAAAATAAAAATATTTTGGTATACAAAAAGTTTTCTTGGACCAACTTCACCTCAAAAGAGCGGTTCAGAATGTTACAAGTGCAGAAATATGTCACTCCAGTTTGGAAAATATTAAAAAAAAACAAATGAACATCCCCTTTATCTACTCCAAAACTGTGCTTTCAACATAACCTTTCAGCTTCATAAGAAAAAGTAATTCTGAGAAAATCAAGCAGCAAATATTTTCCAAAGTTTATTTTTAGTAACTGTATTGTCTTTAATACCCAGTAGTTTGGAAAAATGTTGGAATCCCTTTTGCATATGTACTGCATTATGAGACAGAAAAGAGTTTCTGCCCCCAATGCAGAATGGAGCACTTAGGCAAAAAAAAGTCTCTGGACAGGAAATAAAGTTAGGAGAAGTACAGTATCTTTAGCATATCCTAATTTAACAACTTGCAACTATCTTCAAGCAACATTGACAGTTAAGTTTCCAAGAGTATAAACACTTATTGCTTACACAATTCAGTAGCACATGCTTGGAGAAACGTAAAATCATGCATTATTTTAAACATGATTATTTTCCTACACCCTAGAAAAGAATAGAAATTTCATGCACTTTAACATGGCAAAGTAATTATAATTTTAAAGAGTTCTTAATTCTGGTATTTCAGTATTCAATAAGGTGTATGGGAGCTGTGGAATAACTATTTTACATATAAAGGTTCTCTGTGAAATTCAGAAATAATGAAAAAAATCATTCCAAAGGAAATAAATGCAGAAAAAATATTCTCTCTTCCATTTCACCAAAGAAGCTACTTGAACCTTAAGACATTTATAAAACAATCAACTCCCATTTTTATCTCTGTATATTTCTGAGCTGAGTGGTGCAGTTGACACACCTGGAGCATGGGATTCCATCCAGAGGGACCTGAACAAGCATGAGAAGTGGACCTATGGAAATCTCCTGAGGTTTAACAAGACCAAGTACAAGGCGCTGCACCTGGGTTGGGGCAACCGCCACTATCAACACAGGCTGGGGATGAACAGATCTAGAGCAGCTCTGCCAGGAGGGGCTTGGTGTGCTGGTGGGGACAGGCTGGACATGACCCAGCCATGGGCACTCCCAGCCCAGAAAGCCAAACATGTCCCAAGCTACATCCAAAGCAGCACAGGCAGCAGGGAGGGAGGGGATTCTGCCCCTCTGCTCTGGTGGGACCCCAACCTGGAACACTGCATCCAGCTCTGCAGCTCCAGCCCAAGGAAAGATACTGACCTCCTGAAGCAAGTCCAGAGCAGGCCACAATGACAATAAGAGGGATGGAGCACCTCTACTATGAGGAAAGCTTGATTGATTTGCATTTGTTCAGCCTGCAGAGGAGAAAGCTCCTGGGACACTTTACTGAGGCCTTTCAGTACCTAAAGGGGGCTTATGCAAAACATGGAAACAGACTTTTTAGTACATCTTCTTGTGAGAGGACATGGGGTAATGACTTTAAACTAAAAGAAGGTAGAATCAAGACTGTAAGAAGAAATTGTTTACTGTGTGGATGGCAAGACTGGAACAGGTTACCAAGAGTGGTGGTAGATGCTCAGTGTATGGAAATATCCAAGCTCAGGTTGGATGGGAGTCTTAGCAACCTGATGTTGCTAAGGGACATTCAAGATGTCCCTGCTAATTACAGGGGGGGTTGGACCAGGTGGCCTTTAAGGATCCCTTCCAACCCAAACCATTCTATGATTTTAATAAACAATTTCAACATATTTCATAAAGGAAATAAAAGAGAAAATCACATGTTTAAATGCATGGTTCATTTCTAGGCTTCTGAGAATCATCAAGTCTACGTCAGTGGTAATTTAATGGAATAATTTTAATTGTGACCTATACAGTATATTTCTATGTATTAGGTAACTAAGTCCAGTGGATTCAGACCCATACATGTTATATTTCTCTCAATAAACAAGTCCAAGCACCTCTCTTTCCCTTACTTCAGTATTTGAGGATGAAGGCACACACTACCTGGTTAAGTTAAATGAGACCTCTGAATCCCAACATATTCAAGATATTGAAAATGAGTTGTCAAAATTGCTAGAAAAAAAAATCTGGAAAATTTTATATCATAAGTCTGCTTAAAATCTTAACACACAAGGTAGTCCTCAGACATTTTTTGCTTTTGTGATCTATGGAGTAGCCAATTACAGTATGTGATATTCCAAACTTATGAGATCTGATTTCATAAAAGAGCTTCTGATTCATATGAGCACTTATACCACAACCCAACCAGTTCAGAGCATTTGCTAAAGTAAAAAACCTATTTTTAACATTACCATAAATAGTTGTTGATCCTCTCAACATAGTTTAAGAAAATTTCAACTTCCTATCACATTTTTTTTTCTCACAATGAAAAGTCTTCTAGCTTAAAATATCTCCAAGTAATGCCTAGCTAAAACCTAAGTTTATTTTTTATCTAGCTAATTCTGGAAGAATCACATGAATCATTTTGAGTACTCTCAACTGCAGAAGTGTGACTTTAGCCATTTATGTTCAGTACTGGTTTTGCTGTGACTGAGATGCAGTTGTAATCAAGACACAACAATTGGAAGTGAGCACAATTCTTTCTCTAGCACATGATCTTGGTCATGCTAAAGGTGGTCCCTGACACAGGAGGCAGTTAGCACACACTTCCACATATCCTTTTCTCTTTCATAAGTGCACCTCTGACAAAGCTAACCACAGTAGCACTATCATTATTTCAAACATCAAAGGCCTATGCAGATTTGACAGGACATACATATTTTCCCAATATGTGAGGCTGATCAGCTTCAATAAAACAATTACAGAAAACATTGTTAGTTCTGAAATAGTTGCCTAGTTTGTCAATCTTTTCTTAGGCAATTATGGCATTCTTTGATTTCACTATTTCTACTTCATCTGTGTATTGCAGTGGTTCACCTCCTCAGACCTATCTGCAGGAGGGCTATAACTGGCATCTACCTCACCAGCAATTATATTGCTTCTCTTTGACCAGAAGTCATAGCAACAGTCATTTAGGGAGCATCAAGCACACTGCTATGTGACATAAAAATGTATAGGGAATTTCTCCTTAAGAAGTTAGGATTATGACCCTCAGGATAAAAAAAAACAAAACAACAGGACAGCAAAATTCAGACCTTACACTCCTAGGAATTTGCCTATGACTGAAGTCATAGGCAGTATCAGTATTTGTTCCATAAAAATAAATTTTCATTTTTAACCTCCAGGAAGCATTTATTATCTAAGTTTTATTGGAGAAAAGACATCACTATGTTGTTGCAGCCATATAGAAATGATAATCAGACATCTATTCTTTTGGTATATATAATGTTGGCTTCTCAAAAGACTAATCTTTCATTTCCTCACAGGCATACATTGCATGGAAGATTTTCCAGTTTTCATAGTCTATTTATAGATGAAATTTGTATTTTCATTTTTCTCTTCCACAAAGAAAGGAGTATTATTCCAACAAAATGCAAACTATACATGTCTTTCAGCAATAACAATGGAATAAGAAGAAGCTGAAAACCTAAAGTTGTTGCGATGCTGTCAGATTGGTCACTGCAAAATCAAAGACTGTGTTTCTTTTGCTTATGCCATGATTTAAGCCCAAATGTCAAGTAAGCACCATGCAGCCCTCATTCACCCCCTCATCAAGTGGAATGGGGAGGAGAACCAGAAGTAAAGCTTGTAAGTAAAGTTTAATAATTGCAACAAAGTAAAATATAACACTAATACATAACTGTAATAGTAATAACAATAATAATAAATATAACCCAAGAAAGAAAGTGATGCACACTACAGTTGCTTATCACTCACTGACCCATGCCAAAGCTCATCTCTCTTTCAGGTAACTCCCCTGTTTATATACTAAGCATGATGTTACATGTTCGGGTGGCCAGTTCAGGTCACCTGTCCTTGCTACGCTCTCCCCCCCAGCTTTTTTGTGCACATCCTCAATGGGAGAATGTAAGACTGAAAAAAAAAATAGTCCTTGGCTTAGGGCAAATACTACTTAGCCACAACCAAAACACCCATGTGTTGTCAACGTTATTCTCATAATGAATCCAAAACGCAGCACTGTACCAGCTACCGTGAAGAAATTAACTCTATCCCAGCCAAAACCAGAACAGCTTTCTTATAACTAATTAATGAATTAAAGCACCACAGTGTCTTCTTGCTTAATTTGTTTATTTTCTTTACTCAGATAAGAGTTGCCAGTTTTAGTGGTGTATACATCTTGAGTTAAATCTGAGCAGTACTTATTAGTCAAAGACTTTTCCCAGTTGACAGAACTGTGAAAAATGCAATTATACAAAGCTGATAGATTATTTCTTCTAAGAAACTGTCACATTTATTCAACCTGCATGTAGAAACCTGCACACAATTATGTCAAAATGTGCAGATAACACAGACAGCAATTGGAAGAAATATTTTCAGGTTTTTACTGTGTCCAGATTCTGCCTATATAAACCTTATAGATTAGAAAGCACTACAAAAAAACACAATGCATTCAAACAGAACATATTCACTTCTCTAAAAAAGGACTGTAATGAAGTTTCTTTCTTTGCCTGACTGATGTTACTTTTAAGTGTTATCTTTATGGTCTCATCTCTCTCTTCCCTCAATAAAAAAGATGCTAACATATACACTGAGAAGAATAAGAGGGAAGCAGGGGAAAGATGGAATGACCCACATAAAAAAACCTACTGAAGATAAGAGCTAAAGTCTCTGCAAAATTTCCTTTTTTTTCCTCTTCTCCACTTCTACCAGGTACAACACAAAGGAGAGAGCATGACCTTTAGAAACCAAGTGACCTCATAACTGCTAAAGCTCTTTAAAAAGATACAAGCTCTCTCTTATAATGGAAGTGTCCCACAGAAAGATGAAACACTTGTCTACTCACAGGACACAGTTGGGCTTCTTTCCAGCCACAGAGTAAACTGAACTTCCAGTCTCTGGGTTTGAAAACTTGGACCTGAAAATAGGAATGAACAGTCTCATAATGTCCCAGGAGAATATGACTTATTCTGCTACCAGGTGACTCTCTCCTAATTGATCTCAAAAACCAGCCTCTATGCAATTAAAAACTAAAGAACCATCTCTTACTTAAAATTTAATATAATAGAAGATACTGTAATGATGGAATCTATAAATTCATTTATACCTGCATATATGCAGAGAGAATATATCTGAAAGTAAACTAAAAACTTGATATTTAAGATGGAAAATACAGCATACAAGTACATTTATTTCTGCAATTGAAGCCATGCTAAAGCCATGCTAAACTGCTAAAAGAAATATTATGCAAAAAAACTTTTCATGATTCTGTATTTGCTTTAGACATCTTAATCTTAGATTAGATTTGCAGGGTGGAGGGTGAGAGTCAATATTTCCTTGTTTTGTTTCCAGAGTTAAATGAATTTGTAAATATGTAATTAATATGTAATCAACATGTAATTAATATTTGTATCAAAAAGCAAGACAAATATAGTTAGAAAGTACAACTGCAGAAATTGCAACCTGAAAACTCAGGACCTGAACCTGAATATTTCTGCAGAGCTATTAGTATAACATTCTGGCTAATATCCATATCAATTACATAAAAAGTAGGTATAGTTAACATGTAGTTAATAGAAAGTCCTTAATTTCTGTCACAGAGAAGACCCCAGAGAGAAAAAAATGTTACACATTTTCCGTTTATGATGGCTAAAATTTTCAGTGGTTGCAGAATGATTCCATTCTAACAGGTGGAGATTATCTAAAACCCTATTAAGCGGCTCTGTTTGCTCTTGAAATGGAAGTTGTAATGTGCCATGTAGACACGTGCTGGCCAGATCCACGCACAGGCGTGTTCTTACAGTGCCAGAGGCCTCATGTGGAAGTTTCCTGAGGTACTATAATAAAATTTTGATATAAATTGTCATTTTTGTGAGAGCCTATGACAATGAATACATCCAAAAGATGAAGTTGCTTACTGGGTGGATATGAAGCCTTAGATTTTTAAAAGGCACATAACACTTGGAGCAGAATGAGAATCCAAATGAAATTCCAGCAAACTTCCATTAACTTCAAGGAAGCAAGAGTTTCACACATTCATACTGACACAGGCTAATGTACAAAACCTTTGACAAAGGATAAACCTGTAAAACCAGCTGCTTAAGATGTGAAAAATGCCATAAATAACATAAACAGAGCAAAATTTGCCCCAGTTTGCAATTCAGAAATTGAAACAACATTCCATTTATAGCATTTTTTGAGATGCCTGCAGAGCTTGGCACCAGAACCTAAGCATTAAAACCTACTTCAAAGCTATTGCATGAGTATAGAGAGGATTCTCTAGAAACAGCAAGATTATCACATAGCACAGGAGGTGGAACAAACAACATTCATTCACAGACTTCAAAAATAGCCTCCAAAGAACAGAAAAGTATTAAGTGTCAAACTACTTATGGGCAGTGCTCTCCAGAGCAGTCAGAATCGGTCTCCTCATTTCAGCTTCATTTTTTCCCAGGCTGGGCTCAAGACCTCATCGCTCTCTCAGTGGTCACAAGACCTCCTCACAGTTCTCTCAACGTGCTTCAACTTTTCTAAGCAAGACTGACACCATTTCTCTATCTCATCTCATCTCTGTCTCTAGTTCTGTCATATTATTTCTTCTTGCCATCAGCCAAATTTGTCTCACAAGGCTTTTCTTTGCCCTTGCCTGCCTAGTTTCCCTAAAGTTATGTCTGTATAAGAAAGTAGAAGATTCATAGGGTGAATCAGACCTGAAAGTCCATGTTTATTGCAAATTTCATACCTAGCTTCACTGCTGAGGCAAGTATGTGACTCCAAATTAAGTCAGGTACCTCCTGATGTGAAACCTGTAATCTTCTCTTCACTTGGGTTTTCTATACTGTAAAGCAATAATTTACCATGAAGTGTTTTTGGCTAGAGAGCACACCACTAGCAAGTTACACTGAAATTATGTCCTAAAAATGAAATGCATTTTACTATTTGTTTGGGGGGAGGGGTGAGTATTTCTTAGAAGCACATTAAGATGTGTGCTACACCAAAGGTTGAAAACTGCCTGAGAAAAACACCAGTTGTGACTTTATGAGCTTTTTAATGTGGGAAACAGGTCTAAGGTAATAAATGATTTAAATAATAAAGTCAATGCCTTTAGAAGTGACATACAGAGAGAATGCCATTGTATTTTCACACAGAATATTTACACACATAAAAAAGTAGGTCAGTATTAGCTTATGATTCCAGCTGTATTTCATTCATAAATATCTGTCGCTGGTAACATGTCTCCTTTTTTGTCCTTGTCAGACCTTTCCCATTTCTGCCTTATAAAAAAACCCACAAAACCAACAACCAACAACAACAACAAAACCCAAAAAAACACCTCTTTTCCCACTCTTCAGTTTAATAATTTTTTCCTCCCTGTCTACTTCAATCTCTTTGCTCACTCTCTGGTAGCCTTCATATCTCCACAGCAACACAGTTCTTTCCTTTTCTATGCAAGTTCCACAACAAAAGATTCTGAAGGAAAATAAGTCCGATACTTAAGATTAAGGTTGTTGCCACTGTTATCTCTGTTACGTTTAAGAACATTTGTAATAAAGAAAGAAAAAAATCTCACATCCCCACCTCCCTACATCATGGGAGAGATTCACATGTAAAATTCTGAGAAAGTCTGGATTGTAATTTTCATTCATCATTTGATATGTGTACAATTTGAAGCCTGATATGCTCAAACATCTGTAAGTCTGTGTTATTTTGTATTCTAAATAACACTACTGATTGTTCAAAACGTTTGGATTCTAAGCCTAATATGAGTGAAATAAGATCGATGATGTATTTTGTTTACTAAATATACATTTTTCTCCTGAAAATCTACATCTGCAGAACTACATGAATAGACATGTATACTTGAATGATCTGTCCATCATATCTTTAGACCTACAGTGGTTACATGACTGTTACACTGCTCCAAAATCATTGTGTTTTCAAGAAGAAAGTCTGGAAATTATACCAATTTTCTCCAACACATGGCCTTTTCCTACTTGTATTTTTTTTTGTACCTGTGTAAATAAACAAATCATGCATTACACATACACTATTGATTCCCAGGGAGGTAGAAGTCTGGAAGAAATATATATGTCAACTTGCAACACCTTTCATCCTGTGTCGAAGAAATATAATTTTCAGCTAATGAGTCTGCTAATTGTCACAGAAAATTATGAACATGCTTTTTTGCACATTTTGTAAAGGCTAGCACATTTATTTATATATTTTCCAGAGAATTAAAAAAAAGTCAATTTCCTATTTTGAAATTTGGGCAACTTATCAATTCAAGTTTTTGAGAACCAAGTAAAATGAGTTCAAATGGGAAAAAAGAAACAAACAAACCACCTCAAAAAAAAAAAAAAATAAACTCCAACAAAACAAAAAACACCCCCAAAACTAGATGTAGCTATCTAAGCATTAGGCCCATTCTTCCATTACAGATTGCTGAGGAAAGGTGAAAAGAATGTTGGATGAGAGCTTAGAGTACAAACCAACATTTTTTCTTTAAATTTTGATGTTAAAACATATCACTGCTGCTCAGTTACTCTATACTTTCTACATATATATCTATATACTCACATGTAAGCATACACACACTCACACGTTTATTCCCACCTTTCTCCTATACATTTAAAGCAAAACAACCCCACATTGCAAATCCACTGAGAAGTGGTTAAAGAAAACTTCAAAGTTATATGGTTCCACATTCAAGAGTCAGGAGGCAGAGCAAAGTAAAAGCTAAACTTTTAGATTTATAGCAGTGGCTAACTCAGCATTGCTCTTTGTGGTCCCACACAGATATAACTTATGTCTTCCAGTACTTTAGAGTCCAAGGAATATTTATCTATTTCTAAATCTACTTCATTTTTAAATCTTACCACATTAAAATTAAGATAGTTACTAGAATAATAAAACTGAGATAGTTAACAGTTTACCAAGAAACTCCACATCAGTGCTATCCAAGCTACCTAAATGAACTGCATGGGGAAAAAAAGGGAAAAGATTTTTGTTCTTTCACAAATAATAATTCTATATAAATTGACTGTGATGAATGCTGGTACTGAAGTGAGTGAGATTTAAAAGCTACTCTCAGCAATTAAGCTAAAAACAGTTAAAGAGCTGCTCTAAAGTTACTGAAGGATAACTCAAGTAAGTAATTAGGCAAGGCATAAAAATGCTACTTCAAATTTATTATATACACAGCTCACATCTGAAGGAATATATTCTTTACGGATCCTTTTTTTCCCAGCTCTGTTTCTTAGACAAGGATGAGCATAAGAAAAATTAATTATATTTTGCTTCTTTGTTCTGCAGTGATAAACTAGACTGTCAGCAGCATATTGCATCATTTCTTCAGGAATCTGCAGGATTTGGGGTCCTAACCCTGCCTTTCCTTCCATCTCATCTGTTGTTGAAGTGAATGTAGAAGGGTTTCTGTTAATATTTTAAAATACGGTTTTAGGAGGGAGGTGTCATTTTAATGGAGGAGATGGAGTGGTTGTCTATGGGTTAAGTTTTCGCCTGACTGAACAGCATCTCATCTTTTTCCTGTTTTTTGTTTTAGTTAAACTATCTTTGACACAATCAGGTTAGAAATTCTGAATATTTATGCCTATAAGCTGTATACAGAAAAAACAGGCATCGGCTACTAAAACCAAAATGCTCTACTGAGAGTTCAAGATTTTCCAGCTTTGGTATTGATTTAATCAGCAACATGGTCTCCTTTGTTTTCCAAAGGAGTAAGAATACAGAAGATCACAGTAGGAAACGTACAGTAAAGCTGAAGCCATGGCATAACGTATTTCCATATATTCACTGGTATGAACACTGCTATAAGCACATTCAAAGTATTTATCTCCTCCTGCAGCAGCTGCCTGCAGCTATACTGACCTGGTGCCTCAACAGCTCGGGCACATCAAACGCAGAGAGTCAAAGGAGACTGGAAGGTCTCCTTTGGATGATCTCCAAAGCCCAGGGTATGGCCTGGAAGTAATTTATTAAGCATACTTATTTAGCCTGAAGGAGATTTACTAAAATTTATTGTTTCCTCTGGGGCAACACAAAAACAAATTTAAGTACTGACTGAGGTGCTATCTTCAAATTCATTCTTTATAAAACCTCAGTGGTCTTCAGTTATTCCACAACTATTTCCTAAAAGCAAAGGGCATTTTTTGGCAACAGAAGTAACTCAGAAGAAAACTGGTGAAAACAGTAGTTGCCAAAACAACTTTAATAAAGGTATATAAATCAAGAACATTCATAGAAAAAGTCAATTATATTTCTTAAGCTTCAGAAGAAAAGGCAGAGCACATTTTATCTGGAGCAAAAAGGGTTAAAAGATACTCATAACTGTGAAACAAAGGGGTAACACACAAGACATTCAGACTAGTTTGATATAACACTGTCAGACAGTCTAAGAGCAATGGGCATGTTATTTCCTGTAGCTTTCAAGTCCAAAACCTTCCTTGAGGTTCTTGAAAGAGAAGTGCTAAGATGAAAATGGACTGCTATTAAATATAATTTGTTTTATTATAATTTGTTTATAATTGCTGTTTTATGATTACTTTTGTTGACAAGATTTTCTACCTGCCACCTCTGTAATCAAAGATTTCTTTTATTTCGTTAAAAATTGTTGAGTTGTAACATTAGTCTTGCCTAGATTAAAAGTGGCTCCAGATAAAGCTAACTAATAAGGACAGAGAGGATTTTTAAAAATATCTTTGTAAATGTTATTAAACTGGGTGTACAACCTGAGACAGATTTGAAAGACCAAGGTATTGGGGTAAGCCTCTTTAAAATTTCAAATGTCAGCATGAAGCAGCAGATTTTGAGGAAAAGCCTTTCCTATGTGGCAGGCACAGACAAGCAACTCTCTGGCAAGAAGCAGATGGCAGACATACAGCTGAATGCTCTGAACAGTTACTGAGAACATCACTTAAATCAAAAAGGGAAGCACAAAATAGACAAATGAAGAGATGGAAGTAACTCTTAATGCTCAGATTTGCCTCAAGACACAAATGAAAAAAAAAGGAAGTGGAGAAAACCACTAGCTCTTCACAAATTGCTTCAACATTGTCTTGCTTCCGTCACAGGTTTACCTACTCTGGGAAGTGTCATAACTATGAAAAATAAAATATCACTTCTTAGCTCTGTTCTTTGGACAAGTAGGATTAATCACTCAAATCTTTAAAAACTGATCAAGGAGAAAGACTAAGTAGGATTAAGAGATACTGGGAAGAAAATAATTAATCCAAAGGAAGTTTCTAGCTTTATTTTGAGTTTAAAAGCAAGTCAAACTAATACCATTTCAGACTGAAAGAGGGAGATATGGGGATATCCTGGCCAACATAATATTACTATTCAAGCAGATTATCTTTCCTCCCTCATATTTCTGAACTGCATATGTATACAGATCTGCGCTAAGAAACTCATGAATAGAACTCAGTTTCTGAAGGCTCAGTTCTGAAAGCTGTATTTAAACAGTCTTAGATAGGAAACAATCTTAGCCATACAACAATACAATACATTGGCAGTGGTCATCTGTTTCCCCAGGGTTACAGAACTGGGAGTTGCATAGCATTTGACTAAGCATTTCTCATTGTGAGTAGTTGCAGTCATGGAAAGCATATGTCATTTTAGTTATGACTGGTTAATTTACAGGCAATTTTATCAGCTGTGAAATGCTGTGATATGCAAACATACAACATTCTCCCATATCGCTCTGGGTCTTGATTTTATTCTTATTCTGAGAGGTGCTTGAGCACTTTAATCAGTATTGACTTCAAGAGTTACCTGTAATATGCATTTAGAAATCACAGAATTTTCAAATTCAACATTTGAAAATGCAGCTGTCATATAATTCACTTTGGTGTCAACAAAAACAATTGCTGAATGCCCAAAACAATGCACACACTTGATACAAAAGCAATAATGTGTTCAGCTTTCCTGATGTGTTTGTGAAAAAACACACTGAATTATTATCCAGTGGACAAAACAATCAGGACAGTTTTATATTATTTTACTTTTAATTTTTAAATGATGGGATTAGAAATTTTTCATACAGAAACTTCTTTCTAAACCTAAGAATAATTTTTATTTAATTTCTCAGACAAAAAGAATTTTCTTGAGTAGCAAACTTCAGTTCAAGTATAAAATTTCTTTCTAGCAATGAAGAATATTAGATTGCAAGGAGAAGACCCCTGGACAATAGAACAGCACAAACTCTCAGAAACAATATCCCTAGAGCTAAAAACACCTAATGAAACAGCCAAACACTGAGACTAGCTGCCCCAAGAGGATATACAATTTGTGTCCTTATATATACTAAAAACTCAGTGAACAAATTGAGATGATTGGGCCAGCTTTAAGCAGGGTGTGGGAATAAGAGAGCTTCAGAGGCCCCTTGCAACCTCTAACATTCTGCACTTACATGATTCTATTTTCACTAACTCTATGCAAGTAATTTTCTCCAAATCACTCTATTAAGAGAAGATAGACAAAATAATTGAAGAATTGAGAAGAGAAGCAAAGGTGGAGTGAACTGGTTGCTCAGAGGTAATTGCTGAATTATCAGAACCAGAACCACCAGGTAAGAAGTGCTGACAGTAAATTGGGCTGTTTATTCAGTAGTATTTCTAGTGAGCACTTACCATTACGCTCTTGTTAGAATTAAGTCTAAAGCCAGATTGAAAGGCAAATAAAGGCAAAGCAAGAAGCTCTGAAAGGGAATAAATACAGGGAGAGACATATGGAGTAATTAAGATTCAAAGCTCTCAGATTATAGGAAATCACGTGTTTTGTTCTGAGAGACAAGCAAAGATAACAAAGCTAGTGGAAAGTGCCTGAAGTCAAATTAAGAGAGGAAGCAGTATGGTACCGGTGAAAGAAGGAAACCTACAGTGAGTGCCTGGGGTACATATGTGATGGAAGAATAAATTTATTGGAGATGGCAGTGTATAGTGACAGACTGCAAAAGAGATAAAACCAACAAAGATCTCCTTATGCACATCCGTTTTGCTGCTACAGTAGATCATATTCATTGAATCAATATGCCAAAGGGATACTAAAGAATAAATAAAATCCGTTAGAGTTGAGAGGATACAGTTTGCACCAGTTAAGAAAAAATTACTTAACTGAATAGGTTATAGTATGTGATAATAAAAGTGTTTCTCTGTATTTTGGAGTACCTGGATATTTGTTTTGTGACTGAAGTATTTTCTGCATACTTTAGAGAAAATGACCCAGCTGGCTACAAAAATTCTTCTAGCCATCCCACACCTTCCAGCACCCTTTAGTAGAATTAAATGCCTATCAGTTGACAGGTGAATTTAAAAAAAAGTTTTAGAGAATGAAGCAGGTCATTATACCAAAAAATGATTATATATATTTTTGAGCAATTGACAATGATGTAGGCAATATGTTCTGTGTGCATATTTCGGATGACAGAAGTCAGATGTGTGGTATCAGTGCTTACGGCAGCCCCTGTCTAGTCTCCTTATAAAAAACATAAGATATATTTTCTCAAAATATTCACTCCTACCAATAATAGGGTTTAATTTCTGAAATTATCTGTTCTCACATCAGGCTCCTATAGTCTGAAGTAATTTTCTGAGTTCCTTAGTATTACATGTGACTTTGAATGAATCTCATGTGTTGTGTATTGTACCCTTCATTAAATATGTTTCTGCTGTCGTTACAATCTTTAAAAATGCTTATCCAGAGCCCTCTTACGCAAATACTTAATTTTGCTACCTTTAGCAACAATCATTACAAGTGGCTGTGCTGGAAAAAAATCACACAACATTGCAGCAGAAAAAATAGTTCTAGCAAGCTGAAGAAAACATAGCTGTAGGACATATTAATTAGTACCAGCTCTGCTCATCATATACATTATAGACCAAGGATAGATTCATGCTTATTCCAGATTCAGTCAGGAGTCCACCAATTATTAATGTCTCTGAAAACATGGTGAAAAATAAATTATGCTTTGGTTAGAACCACACTTCCTATGCAAATGTATGCTAACACTTTGTATTTTTCCTGTTTTCTTCCTTGTAATGACAGAAGAACTTGAAACATTTATACCAGTTACAACCAGAGTCTTTGTATTTGACATGCAGTGGAACCATTTGATATCTTTCATTTGCTATCTTCCTGCCAAGAAAGAATGCATAACTAACATTGTAATAGTCCTTTGTTCTTTATATTGTGTTACTGGACCTATAGAAACTAATCATGAGCAATCCTAAGTGCATGATAATGGACATCCACCTGGTACTTTTAAATGCATGAGATCCTTTTTTTTTTAAGTAGGTACAAGTCTGGGCCTTCATCGGCTTTCAAAACTGTAACACATTTCTAATATGCATGGACATCATCCCCACCACCTCAACACTCCTTGCCTCCTCATCCTTACCATCTCTAGAAGAGGCGCACACAAGATTTTTCCGTACAGCCTTTTTTTTGCAATTTTGGTGTGAACAACACAAATCTGAATTTGGCAATGACAAACCTCACCACAGTACTGCCCCCTTAAATAGAGTAGACACATCAGTCATGTATCTTCCGGGTCTCTCATTTCCTGAGAATGCATGCAGCTATTTTCTTTTCATTACCTATTCTTCAGGCAGTGGTAAGAATATGACAGTCTAAATTTAAGATCATCTCAGCCACAGGCACTGTACAGATATGTTAATAAAAAATGCCATTTTCCTTTTTTCATTCGTGCCAACCTGAATAGATATGCAACACAGTCTTGAATGGGCAGAAACTGGGAGATTAGTTTTGTAATCCTTTGTAGAGTATTGTTGCTTAACAGCATCTTTGTGAATTAGGAAGGTGACCCTGCAATCATCGCAGCTCATCAAATTTCACTTAATAAGAACTCAAGAGAGCACTGGTGAGAAATACAGTGTACAGGGATAACTGGAATGAATTTGATGATACTGCCTTACAAATTGTATCTAGTACTATTCAATTAGTTTGATGTGTTGAAAGCTCAGTGGAAAAACTAAACAAGGCAAGACTTATAGGAAAAAGAGACTTCTCTCAACTAATATTGCTCAATACAAAAAAAACCCCAAACTTTCAGGTCAAAAGAATTATGTCAGATAGCTTCTCCCTTCTATTCAAACCACATCAGCTGGTCTCACAATCTTTTCCCAAAAGCCAGTGCTTTACTCACACATCACAATAGCCGCAGCATTGCTATAGCAACTGGAGGGAGAGTTGCTAAAAATGCATACAATTCAATCATTCATCAGGAATAATTTGCAAAAAACAGCTAATAAAAAAAAGCAAAGAGATGCCACTGCTTCACACCCCTCCACATCCTCCCAACAGAAAGAGCACACACACCCAACACACACACTCACCTGCCACTCCTCACCATCAGCAAAAAAGAGCAGTTTTAACTGATGTAATTGTAAAAGACTTTCATTTATTGGAAACTAAATGGTATCAATACATGTTGGAATGATTGTTTTCTACCTCTCAAGATTTGTCACAACACCTACTCCACTACAGTTTAACAAAGCATATAAAACAAAAACATTTTTGGTATTGCAATTAGTTTTAAAAAACGTTTTTCTCAGGCCCAGGAGACCATTAAACTCTAGCCTTCAGAATGCTGCACATGACACAAGTTCACATATCTCAGAAGTCAGTCCTGTTAGTTCCAGCAAAAACAGTGGAGAAAAATATGGTTAGAAAGCTTCAGCACTCTTTGGAAGAGGAGTTTACTGAGGTCAGGGCTTTGCACAGTAACACAGGGTCTCATTCGGTTCAGTTGTAACTTTTCATGGGACCTTTCCCACAAAATTAACAAAACACCAAATAAATTAAAAAAAAAAAAAAAAACAAACCCCAACTATTTAACTGGAAATTACTTTTAAAATAATTTGGTTTTGTATACTAAATACTATGATTTTTTGAAACATAGGCACTTTCAAAATATTTGCTGGCCTACCAAGTGTGCTTATATGAGGGAAAAGCTCACAGTTGGTTTATTCCTCTTAACTACATACAATAATCCCCCCCAGAAGTTATCATATTTTATGTCTTATCTATTAGGCATAAAAGTTAAAGCGTCTCAGTCTTCCTGACTCTTCAAAAACAAATTTGGCTGCTTCGTTCATATACTGGAATATAGGTGTCATGATTTCAATGTTACATGAGCAACAAACATCACCTCCATCTATCATACTCAAACACCTACTTTGGTTTCAAAGGCATAATTAGATGGAGTTTAAAAACTTCAAGAGTCAAATAAATTTTTTGTAGCTTATTTTCCATGTGAGACCTCAAATACTGAATTAATTATATTACATCAAGCACAACATTCCATCAACATTTTATTCTTTTTCTTTCCTCTACAACAGATGTAGAAATAGAATTTTTCTTGCCCCCAAATGCCCAGTGTCACTGTCTAAATATTTATCAAGTCTAATAGGTTGGACTGAACTTTTAGCAGAAAATACTTTTAGTCCTTTTGGTACTGCAGCCATCAGCTGCAGTTCTGAAAGCACATGAAAGGTGGTGTTCTTTTTTGAAACCAGCTTGTATGATAAATATGCCCATTGACAGCAGAAACCTGCAAGCAAGTCTGCGAACTGATGGCACGCATAACCCAGAACTGATTATTAGTACTTCAGCTCATTTCAGGTAAGAGTCTCTCCAGCCCTTTTCCCCCCAGACAGAAGAAGTTTGTAGTGCAGACAGTTTTGGGTTGGGCAGACAGGCTGGAGAGCCGCAAGTGCCCTCTTCTGGATAGCTGATGCTACTCCAATTTATCCACGGACCAGCACTGAGGCATGATTGGTGACCAGATGTCTCTCACACTCGCTGCTGAAGTGTTTTGCATTCTGTACCCCTTGTCTGAAAATGAAAAAGATTTCTTATACTGTAAGCTTTTTAGTGAAAGCTACACAGATTAAAGAGCATCAGCCAAATAGCTTAATAAGAAAATACCTAGCTGTGTAATTTAGGAAAGATTATTTCCCCATCATTTATGGGCAATGTCTCTGTCAATGTGTTTCTTAACCGAGTACAGAAAATGAATCTTTAATCGTATCATTTTCAAGCATCATTTACATTAAGAATGGTCCTCTTTCTTTTAACTCCAAGTCTGACTTTCCTTTTTTTTTTTTTTGTCTTAAAATATAAATAAGGATAATCTATATATGAAGGAAAACATTAGAATGTCAAAACTCAAACATTAGCATATCTTATACCTAGCTACCAATCCTCAGTGAGGTAGATAAAGTTTCTCAATTCCCATCGGTGCTGGGAGTGTTCTGAAATGCACCAAACCACATCCATAAATCAGTATGTGCCCAAATAAAGATTTAATATACTTCCTATAGGTTTAGGTATCTGCATTTGACAAGCCAGGAATATACATTCACATACATAAAAGATTAAAATGAATGTTGTGCATGACAACACAATTTACACATTAAATGATTACACAGCTGCTGAAAGGAACACTGTAGACATGGGTTTATTCTATAACTAGCAGCATTTGGAAAGTTATTAACAAAACTGAAGCAAAATTGAGAAAGTTTTAATTAAAGGATTGATTCTATTTCACTTCAACTCTCTAAGAAAGTTATCATTTTGACATACAAGAACAACCAGGAAGGTCACGTAAGCTGTGTCCAATTCCCTCTCATACTCCAGCTGACTTGTGTCTAAAGGATATGGAGAAAAACAGGTTATGAGACCCAGTAATTCCATATTATATTTTGTTCAGCATAAATACATATAAATGAGATCCAGCACCTACATTGCAACAACCCCTCTGAGATCCATTCAAGTGAGAAAAACCAGCCATGTTTCCAGTGTACAGAATAAAGGCAAACTTTAACCTTCTCAGCTTCAGAAAATCCAAATTAAAGAGTGGAAAGCAAATGTCGAATTTGCAAGCACTCCAGACAAGTGTGGTTATTGTCATCAATTGTTTTGCAGTTTTTCTTCTTAGCAAATATCATCATGTCATTCTTCAAGGCAAGGCTGGAAATCAACATACAAACAGAAAAGTTCTTTCCATCATGACTGCTAAGTGATGTGAGGAAGCCACCCAGTTCAACTGCACCCAGGGTCACAGTTCACTGCCTTGAGATTTCAAATGTTGAAACTCCATTATGTCTTGAGTAAAAGCATACATATATTTTTAGTACCTCAACCTATATTTTATTTCCTCACATTCTGCATAGCACCTTCTGTAGCTCTCAGATCCACTGCTAATCCAAGTCACAGGGGTTCACAGGTGGGAAACTAAGTCAGGAGAAAAGGAAAGATCCAGCCAGCCAAAAGGTAACTTTCAGCTTGCACTGCAAATTGTTCTAGAAAATCCTGGCCCCCCAGCACAAAACATGGGATTAAGTAGCCATGCCATGCAAAAAGCAAACAAAAGTTGCAACAGAAGTCACATGACAGATATACTGGTCATTTATTGCAGGCTGGACTTGGAACATTAAACAAAATTAATCAGATAACCAGCAAAGGAACTAAATATTAAAGCAAAAATATCACAGCAGCATTCAAACCCTATATCCCATATGTGCATTCCAAATTTCTTTTTCCCTATGAAAAATTGCCAATAAATGTGAATTTCTGATTCACTCCTTGGAGAAGTATTTCCTGTCTGAGCCTGAAAGTCCACGTAAATGAACTCAAATAATAGATTATTCTTTTTTTTTTTTTATTTTGCTCTGCTCATATTGGTTATACCAGTTTATGCTGCTGTCTGTAGATGATTGGAAAATACAAAGTATAGATGATGCCAGAAAGTAGAGAAGAACTAGCCATTGTGGACATGGCAGCAACCGTGGAAATGCCAACCTACTCTATGAGTAAACACTAAAGAGGTGAAATCAAGGCATTTGCCATCTTTCTGTTTCCTGGCACATAGATCTATTTGCATATATATGGCACCTATTGATCAGGATTTGCACAAAGTTATTTTCTTGTTATCCCAACAATGATTGTGCTTATAATACAAAAAAAAAAAAAAA
>VXBU01012383.1:301907-337701 GCA_013400315.1 Bombycilla garrulus
AAAAAAAGAAAGAAAAATTAAAAGCCCTCAATTATCTATGTCTTAAAGATTTTTCACAACATATTCAATTCTGTGGCCTCTTGGATGAAATAGCATCCTCATATTTTTAACCCCTCTATATCTCTGAACTAACTTAATTTGTCTGTGCTGCTTTTTAGTACATCTTTATCTGAAGAAACTCGTTAACATGCTGGCTATATCATTTGCTAATCACTAATGAAAATGTTAAATTAGATCAGACATAGAATTGATCTCTATGACATCTCACTAAACACTTCTTGCCCTTCACATCCCAGCTCAATATACTGTTGCTTATCATTATCTTTTATTTACGTTGAGTCTTTTGGACAGTTTTCAGCCTCTGTGTTATTCAAGTCAATTTCCATTACCTTTTCAATGAGACTTTGCAAATCACTACATTATTAATTTTTACTATCACAAATACTCCATTAGATTTTACTTAAATTAAGCTTCCTGTATCCCTGTTTTTCCTCTGTCTGTTATTTACTAGATTATTTAAAAGTTACTTGTGGCTGATATTCTTCATTCTTTCCTTATTCTATCACTCAGTAAGCTTTGAGAGCTTGCAAAAGCAGCATCTGTTTCCACAGACTACCACGACACAAAGTTAGGACTTCTGCACAGTGCTGTAATTTTTAGGATGATGCTTTCTAGCAGCAATATATTTATCCCATCTCAGGGGCAGCTTCTCAGTTCTCCATGACTTTCATAAATCATTACAGGAGGTGTGGTCACCACCCTTTAGATCCTGGGATGCATGTGCTCAGAATAGTCAATCTGTGCTCTTCCTCCCAAACTTCTGGTCCTATCCCCATAATATTTTTTAATCAGATCTGATTTGCATCCTTGCTACAAACTTCCTTAGATAAAAAGGCAATAGCCTTTACTTATACTGGAATATGCTAAGCCCTTTCATTTCTGCTTTTTTTTTTTTTTCTTTCACTGTTTTTATGTTGCAGGAAGAGTAATACATTTCCTTCCTTTCTACAGGAAAAAAATATACTGCATTTATATATGGGTGCTTAAACATCATCTTAAAATCCACTGTTACCCAGCATAAATCAAGTGGCACAATTCTGAAGAGAAGGCTTTTGTCTGCTCCATTTTTAAAACAAAGGCTACCAACATTTCCAAAAGAATTTCTGATTAGCTACAGCTTTTTTATAAATCTTTTAAGAAGTTTTAATTAAACATCTGAGGAAATTATTAATTATTAATTATCTAATAATCATCAAATAAATAACCAATACTTTGATACCAAGCTGACATCATTTATTATTTTGGAATTGGTCAGAGTGATTAAATTTTTGGTGTGTGGGAAAAGCAATTTTTGTGCAATGAAGATCACATACATCCTTAAGTAAAAATTAATTACATCTAGTAAAAATTAATTATATCTAGATTTTATTTATGAGCTTTCAGGGAGTAGCGTTAAGTTCCTGACACCATAGAATTGATTCATCAGATAAATTTGTATGCCTTTGAAAGGCAAAACTCAGGAAGGATGTCTTTTATATATCTAGGTATCCAGCACACGTCACGTCAAAAACAACTTGTATCTTTTCATGGATTATAATTATCATTTAATAATTCATAGAATGCTACTAACTGTAGGACTTAAAACACATCCAAAGAAAAAAAATCATTGATGATATGTATTATAACTACACAAGACAAAAAGCACAAAGATATTTTTTTTTCCTGTATACAGCGAAAACAACAAAACAAAGAAAAAAAAGCCTAAAACTACAAGAATTCTTTACAAAATAGTTTTATTTGGCTAACTTTATGGTCAAGTGAAATTAATTCTTAGCTGTCTGGTGGAGAGAATTATAACAGGTGCCCAAATGCAAGCTGCCTTTTCAGCTCTTTGTAAAAAGCTGTCACACTTGACAGGGGACACTGGAAAAGTCTGCACTCTCCTGTACAGAGCCATAGTAGGAGCTCAGGACATGAGAATGGCACTAGACCGTTATGTATCAAAAGCGGGTAACAGAGGGTGAGATCAAACTAGATGCCTTTGCTTTAGATGGCAACAGGCCATTGAAAGTAATTTAATTCCATGTATGTAACTTCATATAAACAAAAGAGGAGTTTAATGTGAGTTTGAAGACAAATGCAGGAATAGTGGGATTGTAATTTTCAGTGTGAAGGTCTGTGGAAACTTGCATAAAGCATTGGGTATTGTTGCATGGAAGTCTGTTTTTGGGTGCTTAAAAGCAGACTAAAAACTACCCTTTGACAAAATGCTTCAAAGTATTGAAATAGTGCAAACTATCTCGGATAAAAGTCTGGTCTAATTCTAGAAGTTTCCTCCAGTGCTTTGAGGCCAGTTTTGATTTAGAACTTTAGCCTGAATTTAGTGATCATTTTACACAATTAAAAGAAAAATATCTATTTGAATGCATATTTTTATTAAAGAACTTTTTCTCTGGAGGGAAGCTTATACATGAGTAGAGAAGTTACTGTTTCGGGGAAAAAAATCTCCACAATAAAAAAGCTCCATTAAGACTGATGGAATATAAATTTCATCTATTTACATTTCCAAATTTCTTTTTCTTATGTTTTCATTAAATTCTTTTTCCCCATGTCTTGCTGTCCTTATGATCACGATGTGACACACAGCTGATTTTAATTTTAAGCTGTTTATATTATACCTCCAACTTTCATCTGTTATTTGTACTTCTTGTGATCTCTTTGCAGAAAGAGACAAGCATTCCCACCCTTACAAACACCACCAGGAGTATTGTGGGAGCTACCAAAGAAAGCACTAATAATGACAAGAGTAATATCTTAGACTCTTTTCTCTTATCTGCTCTATCAGAATCAGTGCACCCATACAATATTAGCACTTCACTCCCATCCACCAATGATCTGCCAAAATATTTAACTTAAAAACTGACAAGCATGTCTTGGCTGCACACACGCTGAAGTATTAAAAAACTAGAAAGCAAACTGTATGCTGCCTATATGTTTTTATTTAAACACAGATATGGAGCCTCATTATGAGCATCATCATCAGCCTAAAAGCATTTCTCACACTCAATATGGTTTTGGCCAGGAAAATCAGTATCACATAAAAGCAGTCACCTGTATTCCCAGATATGAGATTTCAAACAAAACACTGCATCAAAAGACCTAAAACTTGTAGTCAAAAATAAGCTAAGGAATTCTGTGAAACTGAACATGCTAAAAGACAAGAGAAGAATTTTCAAATTCCTAAATGCATAGAAACAATAATCTAAAACCTGTATCAAAAGTCCAGAACTGAAAGTAACAACATAAGGAGCACTTCCTAGAGTCATCATTGATGCTTCTTTGATGTCATCAGCTCAACACACAGCAGGACCCCCACTGAAACAACTTCGGCACTGGGTTTCCTTGAGGAAACGTATTAAAAATAAGTCAGAAGAATAGTTATAAACCACCCTCCCCCGCCCCCCCAAAAAAAAACCCACTAGCTTGACAACATCTTATCCAGAGCAGCACCTGCAACTCCACATCTCAGACGAGTTAGACTCCAAAGTACACAGGACTCAAAGAAGTACAGACAAGGGCAACTAGAAAGATTAAAGGCTTGCAGCAGCTGCCCTACAATGAAAGATCAAGAAGGCTGAGACTCCCTAATTTGGAGAGAACAATACTAAATGAACATGATTGTGCTTCGAAATTTTCTGAATGCAGTAAATGACTGCAAAATTGTTACTCACTAAATGAGTATTGCTAGAACTAAGAACCACTCAATAAAGCTACCAAGAGACTACATTAAAGCAGATAAAATAAAATACCATAAAGAGATAATGGTACTCTTTCTAACTTGTTGCTGTATCTCAAGATTGCAGAGGTACAGTATACCAGTAAATTAAAACATACACTATTAAAAAAACAAAAAACAAAACAAAACAACAACAAAAAATCTTCACAGGGCACAGAAAGAGAAGTTAAAAGACTAGAAAGATCTTACCTGCCCATGTTCATGAAAATGCAGTTCCGGAACATACACTCAGACACACCCCAGATGGAAGGAAGGAAGGAAGGAAGAGANAGAAAAGAAAGCTATTCCCCAAATAGCACTTCTTATTCTCAGCTGGAGAACATTAAGCTGGATGGTCAATTCCTGTGACTCAGCTGGGCCTTCTTATGCTGTAATTTGCTTTATCTTTTATCCTGAGAAATCCTATTCTTTTCTTACAAGTATTAAAATGCAATTATTAATAAAGCAAATGCATACTTATTGGGCAGCCTGCTAACTAAGTATACATCACTTAAAAAAAAAGTCAGAAATTACTTACTACAAAGAACAAAAACCTAACAGAAAACACCCCACCTCCCAAAGCATTTTCACTGAATAACCTGGAAAGACTGAAGGA
Organism: Bombycilla garrulus; assembly: GCA_013400315.1. Taxonomy (NCBI): domain Eukaryota; kingdom Metazoa; phylum Chordata; class Aves; order Passeriformes; family Bombycillidae; genus Bombycilla; species Bombycilla garrulus. The sequence continues at coordinate 306,299 of VXBU01012383.1, forward strand.
ATGAGTGCACCTTGTCTACTGACTAAACACCCACAAAATGTCAGTCATAGCTATTCCTGACTTCTAGAGACATCATATTAAGGACTGTGAAGTAACTGAAGCTGGTGAAGTTTTTCTTTTAAAAGAAAGAAAATCAGTGTCTATACTTGTGATATTGAACTGCAGTGCTTTCTCAGAAATAAGTCTTTTCAAAGGGATAACAACTGCCAACCTAGTGAAGAGCAATATAGAAAAATTATATTCAGATAAAAATTCTGGCCTCTTATCTGGGGTAAAAAACAAACAATCAAATTTTGCCCAAGTCATCAATATATCTCAGTTTTTCAGTTCACAAATATGTCCTTTATTGTTTTCTGCACCCACCTCTTGCTAAGGCCATTCTCTTTTCATTCTTCTGTTAAAACCAATCAAGCAAGAAAACAGTAACAACACCAAGGCTCTATTAAAGAATGAAGTACTTGATGGTAAACTTTTGACTTCTTATCTATGATGCTCAATCTCTTAGCAAGTATTTTTGCTTATAGACACTAGGTTGAATGCACTTCAGCACCAGTGGTTTTTGACTGTTGGAACCACAGAGTACAGAACCATCTGTTTGCATCTGAAGTCATTAAAAGTGGAAAACAGTAAACTGTTTCAGCACCCAATCCTGCAGATTGCTGGCTGATATGATGTTCTCTATTGCAAAGTTTTATTCAATTTACTGGAATCTATACATATTCAAACTCATTAAATTATTTTATTTCTATGTACTAAATCTAGTAGAAGTTTCAGGTCCAGATGTCTGGTAGAAACATTCAAGCCCAAGTGCCCCTTTAGAGCTGGTGAAACGAAACTTGCAGTCAGACCCTTGGAAAGTCAGAGTACACAAAGGAGTGCTAAAGTCAAAAAAGCCACATGATGTTATGTCTTCTGAGAAGAAGTCTAGGAAGCTTAAAAGGACAAAGCCCAAATGTTATGGTCTGATATGAAATTAAAGCTAAGAAAGGTCCATTAAATATTCATCAATTCATAAGTGAAGGTAGGATCTTAAATTCACTAATTCTAGTTGTGTATGCATAGATTTTATTTCAATCACTCAGATATGCTGACAAGTTCTGTAGGTCATGAATTCTAATGTGTAGTAATTGCACTATGTCACAGACATAAAACCACATATTAAATACTAATTGAAATTAGGTTGAGTCAGAAAATTTCTGTAAAACAGGTTCCGTCACTGAGCTTAACACTGAAAATTGCACTCTTTCACATCGGTATTCCACACTAAGGAAATTGTTCTTCAGCTATATTTTTCATTTTAATAAGATCTAGATAGCAGACAATACAGAGAAAAACTGGGATTATATTATTTGATTCTGGAATTTCTAAATTTCAAATGAAAAATTAAAAGAACAAGGTATTTGACAATTCTTTAATGAGCAGTCCTATGCCATTGGTTAGGATTTGGCAGTTAAATCATCAGAAATCACTGAGCCAGCATATACCTAGGTTGAAAATGCAACTATGCATAATGCCTATAATTAGGCCCATGACAGCTGGAACGAGCAAAACCATTAAATCAGTCAATGTTTGAATCAGATGGTCACTGCACCTACTCACTAAGTTGTTAGCCCATGGTTTCTGAGGTCCATAGGTGAACTGCACTCGAATACACTGTGCAGGCATTTTGCAGGAAACCACACTTTGTTAGTTCCTACCCTGACTTAAAATTACCACCTACCACGTTCCAAGTACTGCAGCAGTGCACTGCAAAGATAGCACAGCACACTGACAGGCCGGTAGCCTTTTGAATAAAACAGAAGATAGCCCAAGTTTACAAAAATACAGCCAGTTAGTGCATATGGTCTATGTATTATTGTTTTTAATGTCCTGAGTGAATGCCCTCAGTGTTTGTTGTAGTGAATTGACTTTGAATATTCTTAGCAATTATTCATTTTATTTCCATGTTCCAGTGGTTTTTTTGTGTGCTTCCCTGCTTCAGTAATAATTTTTAAGGTCAATAATCAACAATTGCCCTTTCACAACAAACATGTGACACCAGCTCCAATGCCGGTGGACAATTTAATTAGAGAAGACGGAGGGGGGGAGGTGGTTTGTCTGAAGCACTTCTACATGCGACACACAAGAAGCAATTCTTCAAACATACCAATTTGTGTCAAAAACCACTTCCAAATTCTGGCAAAGTTTTAAAAAAAAGTTATTCACAACACACACTAGGGGCTTTACTTTTGCTACTTCTGCCACGGGAAAACCTGATTACTCAGTGGACCTATGAATTTAAGCACAAAGATTTGCAGAAGAGTGTCCTATATACTGAAGCGCCAGGACTCTGAATTCTGACATTAACTGTATTCTTACCTACCTTTTCCTGAAAAACAATACCTGAAAAAAAAATAGTTTTAATATGGACTGAGTAACACACACTGAGAAACAACAAAACAACACCTAAAGCCTATCTAATTGGATACATAAAAAGACTTTTTCACTGTAAGGACAGTCTCTACCTGTTACATTTCACACAAACTTCAATATAGAGGTAATACATTTATTTTTCAGCCCACTTGGGAGTGAAGGGAAACACCATTTACAGCTCAGCCACAGGTATCATCAGCACAGATACTAGAGTATGCAACACATTCCACAGTTCCTGTGTTGTCCTGACAAAATTAGACCAATTCCTTTGGAGGAAATCTGTTTGTGTGCTTTATGCCAAAAATCGGGAGGCAGACTGTAATACTGGAATTAAACTACCAGGAACATAGAGTCCTTCTGACATGGTAAAAAGCACAGGAATTATGCCTATGGCTATCAATCTGGTATTCAATCCAAGTAATCTAAATTGATTGTTCTTTCACAGTTTCTGTAAATCTATCTCTTTATGTCCCTTAAAAAAATCTTGATACAGCACCCACTGACACAGACAGACAGTACTTCATTAATTTCAATGTGTTTAATGTGTTTTAATACGTTAGCCTTGCAGCAATGGTATTCAGTTAGGAAAGATTCACTCACTTAATGCCTTACATATTTTCTCGGCTCATAAAGAGCTACACAGTACTGCAGGGAGCATACTGTAGAGTTATTAAATGCTATTATTAAATATGTCATATTATTGCTGAAATCTGTACAAGGCAAGAAAACAGAGAACCCTCAATATTTGAACTTTAAATATTATACCGTATTTCAGTAGCCAGATTTTCACTTCATAATTCCAAAAGGTCTCCATAGCTGGAACCAACATATAATCACAACCCAAGTTGAATATATTACAGTAAATGTGACAAGGTAGATGATAACTGTGGTGTTACAGTTTAAGGATTTACAGTCATAATATGAATGCATTATGCACAGTGATAGTTTTCGTAATTTATTCATGATTTCAGGAATACTATGAAAAATATAGAGGCACTTTAAAAATCAGATCAATGATATGTGCATCACTGAGTAGTTGAAACTCATATTTACTGTGCATTCCCATGTGCTTTTGTGCGTTATTTGGCTGAGGGCCAGATTCCAAAATAGTAGCAGTTTTTTCACTGCTTTGTCATTTTACTGAAGGACTCATAAAAGTTTGGATTCTCTAAGAGTTTTTGTACCATATTCCAATAACAATTCACAATTTACTGAGATTATGGATTAAGAAGCTCCCCATGGAAGTAAAAACTGAAAGAAAAAAAAAAAAAGTTTATATCAATTATTAGAGGAATCAAGTCATTGATACTTCCTCTTGTCCCTGTTGTCAAGACTTGGTACCACACTAGAAGATGCCATGTCAGCCTCCTGGCCTACGTGACCAAGGAAATAAACGCTGCCCAGGGATAAATGGCACACATTGTACCACACAACTACCGTGTGTCACCTGCAGAGCTGCCATCCTGGGTGCTACAAGGGACAGAGCCCCTATGGACTGGGTGAATTTAACTAATACACAACTCACATACATTCCTAGGAACAAAAGATACAAATTAAATACAGACTAAACAGAGAAAAGAATGGACTGGTGCTCTGGTCAACAATGAAAATATGCTCAGGAAGTCAAGTCATCCATGAAATGCCAACACAAAAAGGACCAATAAAAGCTTTGACTGGACAAAGAAACACACACAGACACACACACACACACACACACACACACATATATATAGATACAGATATATAAAAATCATATTAATATATACTCTGAGGTAGACCTTGCAGTGTATCTTCACAGCTTGTCAGACAGATCCAAGAAGAGTGCTCTTTTCTCAAAATGGATTCAGAAGAATTAGGAAATAAATTGAAAGAAAAACACAAATAAAATTTTAGTACCTATGAATCTATTTTACAATTAAAGATTTAAACAGCTCAAACTGTTTCTTTTAACAAAAAAGTACAAGGAATAAGTTGATTACTCCATGAAAGTATCTTCACAGAGTGAAAAAGCTAAGTAGTAAAGAGTTCTTCAATCTAGCTGAGAAAATTAAACAAGAAGCAAAGGTTAGAAGCTAAAGTGACACATATTACAATTAGAAATTAGGCACTCATTTCTACCACAAACAATTAGCATGTACATTGGTAAGTTCTTTTCCTATTGACGCCTTTTGAAGAGCTCTTTTGTAATCTGAAAAGAAACAATTTTATGTGAAGTTTTGATCGCACTTCCTGCTGCTTTTCTTCAGATTAAGATGTAACAACTGATTATATAAAATGAATTACCAGTTAGGAGAAAAGGGACAGGGACAAGAAATGCCCCTTTTCCTCTCTGTGACAGAAGAACTAGAACTTGGTAAAACACAAACTTACATAAGTTTCACCACACATACTGTAGTTCAAAGGAGTCAACCAATTTATCGGCATTGTTCCCACAGAAAGAAGTTCACTGAGAACAATTTAAAGCCTTAAATGTTGAGTGCCTTAGGACTTGGGGTACTGCAGTCACAGAATTTTTAGTTCTAAGTTAACATCCAGTAAGTTTTTTAAGGCTTTCGGACTCACTTTCAAAAACAGAAGTACAAGCTCTTGACATCTTTTATTAAAAAAATTCTGCCATTTCATGTCAGTCATTTTTAGTTCTGAATCTAACAAAAGACACCATAATGAAATGTCTCACCAGTGACTGAACAAACTGAAAAAATACAGTCAAGCTTTCAGTAACATTAGGCAGGCAATATTAACAGATTATATTCTACACTGAAAATTCTAACAATAATTGAAGTCAATTGCCAAATTAACAGTAATGTAAAACATGCAAGTAGTCTAGCTGAAAGGTTTCTAGACATTTTTCCAAGTGCATTTACAGGCTTAAAATAAGCTGGTGAACTAAAAGCACCTTCTTTAAAGAACAGGAGAGTAGACAATTTTGATTAACTGGCCATTTAATATATGCTGAGCATGAAAGATGGATACTAAGGAATTCACACCATTCTACAGCTTCCTAATTTTATTTTATCATTGAAGAATCCAATGCAGATAAAGCTGGTTAAATAATTTAATTTGTTGCAATCTTTTTTGCTAATTGTAATGCAAGTATCATTGACTAAATTTTTCTTTCACATAAAATAATCTTATTCTACCACCAATAGTGGGGAAAAGAGCTTTTCATCTTGTAGCACAAGAAACATATTATGTATATATTTCAACCTATTTAATTTTATCTCCTTTCTTCTGTCTCTTTCCTGTAAATTATACATTAGATTAATTAATATTTCACTATACAACTAATCAAGTGCCATTTTTTTTTCTAAGTTTGGCAAACTAAATTTCTTCAAGTGCAATGTGCAGAGTAATCTCTAGAAGCTATTTTATTTCTGTAAGCTATTTTAACACTAAAATTTGCTGTCTTTTCACATTTATTCCAATATATGTGAATTTTAACTTTTACAAAGTTTTGACTCCATGGTTATTGAGGCATATATTCCACTCACTTTCTTGAGTTATACAGTCAATGAACTGTTTGACACCAAAGTCAAACTGTTCACTGTTGCTCAAGTGTGCTTGCCCTGCAGCTACCTGGTCATGTGGAGCTACTGCTCCTCCAGATACGCCAATAAGCCAAGAGTGAATGTCAGTCAATAGATCTGCCTTAGCAAAAAATGTATTTATTCTTCTACAGAGAAAAAAAAATTCAAAAGTGTACCTCCTTCAATACGTCTTTCTCAATGACCCTTAGCCTAGGGTCTAAAAAAGGAGAAAACAGCAAAATGGAAAATGGCAAGAGAAGCTAGGAGCACCATTTGTGATCTTTGTCACTGTCATTTGTCTAGTGTTACTGAATTATATGAAAATACTCAAGAAGAAACATAAAAATATGGTAAACTGTGAGAATCATTTCAAAAACTTTGACATAGGTTCATGGTGAGAAATGTGTGTATTGCATGAGAGGAATTACACCTGGGTTTTAAAAATCCTTGGCAGAAGAATGCCGTGCACTGTAAAGTTTGCTTTGTTTTGATTCATCTTGTTCCAAAATCTCACCAGAAACAGCAACATTATCAAAAATTCTGATTTTTAAATTGTTTCAATAAAGATTTTGCCAAAATTGTATCTGGTGAAATTATATCTTCCATTTAATTTTGAATCTACAACTGAATAGATTAAACAGAGTGAAACAAAGGCTCGTTATCTCTTTAAGAGGTTGCTCTATGATTAGTACTACAGAGTCAGTACTGATGCCTAAATCAAACTCAACAAATTCATGGGTTTGGAGTGTGGTGGGCCACCTGTATGACAGGTGCCCATCAAAGCTGCTCCATCACTCCCCTCTGCAGCTGGACAGGGCAGAAGATAGAATGAAAGGCTCATGGGTGAGGATAAATGCAGGAAGAGATCACTCAGCTACTACCCTCATGGGCAAAATAGACTTGACTTAGGGAAATCAATTTAATTTATCATGAACCAAAATAAGAGTAGGGTAATGAGAAATAAAAACTACATTTTAAAACAGCTTTCCCCCAGCCCTTCCTTCTTCCTAGGCTTAACTTTACTCACAAATTTTGTACCTCTTTCCTCCCTGCAGGGCAGGGGGATGGGAAATGGGTCAGCTTATCACACACACCTGTTGCTCCTTCCTTCTCAGGGGGAGGGCTCCTCACACTCCCCCTTCTCCAACACATCTGTCCCACAGGAGACAGTCCTCCATANAGGGAAATCAATTTAATTTATCATGAACCAAAATAAGAGTAGGGTAATGAGAAATAAAAACTACATTTTAAAACAGCTTTCCCCCAGCCCTTCCTTCTTCCTAGGCTTAACTTTACTCACAAATTTTGTACCTCTTTCCTCCCTGCAGGGCAGGGGGATGGGAAATGGGTCAGCTTATCACACACACCTGTTGCTCCTTCCTTCTCAGGGGGAGGGCTCCTCACACTCCCCCTTCTCCAACACATCTGTCCCACAGGAGACAGTCCTCCATAAACTTCTCCCCAGGCTTCAGTCCTTCAGGCACTGACTACTCTAATGTGAGGTCATAAGTTCTGATAGCAAATCTGCTCCTGCACAGGCTCACAGGCAATCACAGGCAATCACATGCTCCAGCTGGGCTCCTCCATGGGCTGCACATGGGTCTCTGCTCCACTGTGGCTCTCCATGAGCTGCAGGGCACAGCTGCCTCACCATGGTCTGCACCACGGGCTGCAAGGGAGCCTCTGCTCCTGCAGCACCTCCTCCCTTGCCTTCTGCACTGACCCTGCTGTCTGCAGAGCTGTTGCTCTCCCATGTTCTCACTCATCTCTCTGACTCCTGTTGCTGTTCACAGCTTTCCCCCTGACTTCTTAAATATATTATCCCAGAGGTGCCACCACTGTGACTGCTGGGCTTGGCCTTGGCCAGCAGTGGGTTCGGCTTGGAGCCAGCTGCAATTGGCTTCTCATGGGAGCCACCCCCGTAGATCCTCTGCTGCCAAAACAAAGCCTATACATGGGGCCAAGAGTCAGGGTGATGCTCTTGACTCAGAAAAGCTTGGAGATAAAATTAAAAAGAGATTGTAAACTGAGAGCAGTAGGTCTTTTCCTAGTAGAGGAGAAAAATACTTGTTACGGCCAGGAATTTTTATGGGCTAGAAAAATCAAGTTCAATATCTTTCACTATGGAAAGAAATATGTCAGTCTGTTAAAAAAAAAAAAAAGTTTTTAGAAGTCCAACAACATAAAACCAAATAAATTTCTAGCAGATGATCAAGTTTTCAACCAGCTGGTAAATTACACTTAGGTAGTGAAAGGGGAAAGCTTGTTTGTGATAATGGGCCTGCTGATTAGTTCCCCTTTAGGGAAAGAACTTAGTGAGTAAGTAAAGCTTGATGCTCTATCAAAAATATTCTACAATCTCTCATTCTTTCTGTATGTCTCAAATGGAAGTCCAATATTTATTACCAGTTAAAGCAGTCTCCAAAGTCAAAGAAATGTATATCCATGATGACATCACCTTCTTCTGTACTAGGAAAGAATATATTTGGAACACCACTGAATCAACGTGCTGCTACTGTGGTAGCACTACTGTGGAATGTATAACCTCATGGACAGAGTAAGATATACAAAGTTGTCATAAAGAAATGTGCTCCAGGCTCATGACTCACAGCAATGATTCTTACAGCACCAGGCCTTCTGTCTTCCTCACTTATAATTATCTACTTTTCATCCATCTGTGTAAAACAGAGGCCATGAATGAGAAATTCAGTCTTGTGGAATATTTTTGTTCATGTCGTCCATAAAAAGGAACTCTGTTATAAAAAGGTTCCTCTCCCTTTCTTTCCTTGTGTGGGGGGTTGGGGTGTTGTCCCTTTTTTTTTTTCCTGCTGCTGCTGCTGCTTCTGCTCGCCCCGCTGGGACGCCCTGCTGAGACTGCAGGAAGAACGGTGACCCACCTAATCCATCCCTGCACCAGAACTCCTGCGTTCCATCTCAGAGTTCTTCCCTTCTCCTCAGAGGGGCCCGTTGGAGCCATCTACGATGACTGCCTACAGGGTTCGTGAAGCAAGACCTTCCCCATCCCTCTCCCTGGCTTTGCCGCGGGGGTCCCTGACCCTTTTTTTTCCTTTGTAGTTGTTGTTGTTGTTAATACTGTAGTTATTGTTCATTTGTATCTCGTTATACTCATTAGTAAAGGACTGTTATTCCTCCCCATATCTTGCCTGAAGGCCGCTTAATTTTAGTAATTCGGAGGGAGGAGGTTTTCCAAGGAAGGCTCCTGCTTTCCCCAGCAGATACCTGTCTTCAACCTAAGACACCTCGATACCATATTCCCACTGCCTTGGGAAGCAAAACATTTTTGTGTTTGTTGCTAAAGACTTTAAGCATGTGTGATATAACACAGAAGTCCTACTCTGCATCAGCAACCCTGTGACCCATTTTTTTCATTACTCCTTTCCATCTTTTCTTCCAGAAATGTTCTGTATAGGTTTACTGAATAAGTATATTTCCTCTGCCTAGAGATTTATCATAGCTGAGTACAAGTTGTACCTGGAACAAAATATGGGAAGAGCAAGCATGGAAGATGCTGAGATGCATATAAGGCAGTTTTTGGACTTAGTTCTAGGACCTCCTTTCCTACCCGAGCACATGGGGACACAGATGGTGTACAAAATACGGAAAATGTGAGGTAGGTATGGCTTTGAATAGCAGGCACGGAACTGGGCTGCAATTCTGTTTCAAAGGTGTTGAGGTGCAGTGCAAGGAAAGAAGAACTACGACGACCTTGGGAGAACAGAGTAAGGTAAAGAACCAGAGAGAGTTATTTAGATGCCAGTACTGAATAAGAGAGGTTGGTAAATGGAAATTCCTTTCATTTGTTTCATTTCTCTAGAATTTTCCCAACAGAAAATTATAGGCAATCTAATATCTAAGCACCATTTGAATCAATTGTAGTAAATATAAGAAAATTTAATTCCCCAAGGTAATCTTGCAAAGGAAAGTTTTCTTTCTAGTGGCAAAAAGACCCAAGAAGGTTAAAAACATGGCCAATGAAGAATAAAATGTAGAAATAATGCAGTCTGAAAGAAACTGTAAGATTAGAAACCTTTTCCTATATTCAGCATTTCAATTTTATGCCAATTTTTTTGAAGGCCATTCAGCTTCATTTTATGCTTTCAATACATTTTGACTAGAAACATAAATCAGCTGACAGAAACAGACTCAAGCGAGCTGAAACTTGGATTTTATTGCAATATTGATAAAAGCTAGTGGGCATTCCTGCCAGAACATTGGTATTTGGCCTGAGAGAGCATTTTGAGAGATTTTTCAGATTTTTGATGCATCTAAAGACATATTGTTGTGCTGCAAGTAATAAATGCAGAAAGGGCGAGGGGCGGGGGAGAAGGGTTCTCTCCATGGAAAAAACAAAATAATTTTTCTAACAAGATTCAAGCATGTAACTTACTGAAAACTAGTTAGGTTTCAGAGCATGGATAAAATTTAAGCAGAGATGCAGGGAAAGATAAAGTAACACTTTTATAGATTTTTTTGGTTAGTTCAAATCATATAGAAGGGAATGTGTAGGAAAAATGTGCAGTAACTTTTTATGTCAATTTAAATGGCAAAGTATAAGATGAATTAGATTGTATGAAAGGTGAAGGGAAGCTATTTAGTAATTAATCAGATAATAATTTTAAAAATAATTAAACCACCCTAAGCTAAAAACATGTAAATAATTCAAAGTAGCAGGTTTTCTTTGCCTTTTTTTTTTTCCTTTTTTTTTTTTTTTAAGATTACCCTTTCTTTTATGTAATTCCATGCTGGAATACCCATATTTACTAACCTTGGAATTGAACTGGAAGTACGTATGATAAGATCTTTGTCTGTTTCTACCTCATAAGTCAGAGTCAACTGCACCAAAATCACCCCCACAGGCTTTTGTGTAGGCCACTCAATAAAATCATCTCTTCTTGAATACCTCACAACAGCTCTTCACTCTGCCCCAGATCTTTGAAAATATGTCTTAATGTCTGTAAATCCCTTGTTCCAGTATTAGTTCATTCCTTCATGTCACTGGATGAAGGAAGCAGATTATTTCCTTCCTCTTCAGGTCATGTTTTCTGGACCTGGTCACTCACCATGCTTTTCTCTGCCATCTCTTCAGCTGACCAATGTTTCATCCTAAGTGTAATAACCAAACCAAGAATACCCAGGAGCTCGGTTTGCTTGGTTTTTTTTTTCTCCTTACAACAATATGAATTTGACAACTGGTGTTGCCTTCAATAAAACATCTCAAATTTTTTTGCACTTTTTGGCTTGATAGACAGTTTCTATCTTTCATTGCTCAGCTGATTATTTTTACTGAAGTGCGATAATTTCCATTTGTCTTGCTTGAACTGCATCCTGCTTTACAGACCAAATCACCAGTTAACAAGACTGTTTTAGATCTTAAACATCTCCTCCAAAGTACTTGCAGACACACCTTCCTCCATTTTCATTGATATAAAAGAATACATCATCCCAAACCATTTTGAGATGATTCTCCCTGCCTTACCTTTGTTTAATTAGAATTATGCAAGAATTTTTGACTTCACAACACCAAGTGTTAGTTTCCACCAAAGTTTTGCAATTTAAGGAGCTTAATGCAGGTGACATTGCAATTATTATGTGTGTTTTGGAACGACATCAAACCTTTGATCAATAACTATTAGCTGTTCCATTAGAAAAATCCAAAGTAGACAGAAATTCAGATTTGAAAGTAGTAACACTTGCTTAAAATTTACAGCCAAAATAAAACTTGTTTTTTCCTAGTATCAGCTAGAACATACATCTGGATTTTCAAGCAGCAAAGCTACAGTGCAGAAAGAAAAAATGTAAAAGACAAAATTTATTCAGGTATATATTGAAAGGGAAAGAGAAAAAGAGCACAGCAAAGCCTTGTTCTAATTGACTAATATAAATATTTACATTTTTCATAAGGATTAATGGATTAAGCTGCTTTATCATGAAGGAAAAAAACGCTGCTTATGACCTAGTGTTAGATAACAATAAATGGCTTAATCTGGTTTTCCCTGAAGGTAAAGCTGTATGTAGTAACGGATTTAAGAGATACGTACATAAATTTCCTATTTAATTTTATTAGCATGCAAGCTGTAAAAAGTTTTGGTACACATGTATCTCTGTAACCTTTTACAACCAGCATTTCTTGGGCTTACTTTTTTTTTCAAGGAAAGGAAAAGTACCCTGTGCCAACCAAAAGTACGGTGAGATAATCTTCCTAAAATTGTGCTTGAATGGAATAACTGGATCCCTAATGGCAAAGTGATGATATGTTAACGCCAATCAATACGAACTACTGAATATCAATATGAATCAATGTGAATTAGCTGAGAAAAACCAAAGCACCTAGAGGCTATAAGCACACACTGGGCTCCAAGCTAACTTCTCTCTGCATTATATTACTTCTTTGTGAGATACCACTCAGCAAATAAAAAAAGCAAAGTAATTTCTGAGTTGTGTTCAATAGAAAATTTAGAAATGCTGTGTAATACTCTAGATATATTCTGTGGTGTAAAAGAGAATTATTGAAGTACAACAGCTCAGAATTTTAAGATAAATAAGGAAGTGTTGTCAGCGGAGTGGAACACTGAGTTTACCTTCGAGCTTTGTCTCCATAATCCTTACATTTTATGCTGCATTTGTTGAATAAAATGCCATGCCATGAGTTAAACAGTCTGGAAGAATTAGTTTGGAGCATGAATTGGTTTCAGATAGACAAAATCAAAATTAGAACTCAGCTACATACACATCATTATTAATTTGGCTATATTATAAAAATAATGGCATTTATTTTTGTAGTATACAGTAAAAAACATTACCCATGGTACAACAAAAACATACAGTAAAATGAACTGAGGAGAAATTTTTGCAATACAAATAATTTTCCAAAAGAAAGAGGTCCGAGACCATATACATGCATGATGTTTGATTTTAATTCCAGTAGAGTTCAGCGTCTGGAAATCTAAAAATGGAAAAGTAGTCACTCAGTTGTCACTGCAGCATTGCTCAGTTCTAGGCTTCAGGCTTTAGTTTTCCAAACTATTTTTCCTGAATCTCCAGTGCTACTCTGTACACCTTTACTAAGAAACTGGAAATGGACTGCATGTTTTACTATGTAAAGTGGTTTTTTACTTCTTGATTTCATGGTTTTGGAGAGCAGAGGTAGGAAAGATTTAAAAGATGTGTAGTCAAAAAGCCACAAAAAATTCAAAACCCATGATCTGGCTGAAGGCTGAAAAATGTGAAGCAGGTTTAATAAAAATTAGAAGAAATAAACCTTTGCTCTTTATAGTTTAGTGTTATTGAAATATAGATAGCATCTGAAAGTTCAGAAGAGAAGAAGCAGTAGCATTGGTAGGCATAGATAATTAAGGAAAGAACAGACCAACATCATGTATCAAACATAATACAACTGAAAATGAGGGCAAATTTTTTCAAAGTACATAGAGGACTTTAAACACCATATATTCTCTACTGTATAGTATTCATCACCAGTGTACTCTTTTAGAAAATTGTGTCAATTTATGACTTTGGATCGAACTGGGGACCTGCAGACTCCACCAGGGTCTACTGCTTCACAGCCAAATCACTGCAGTCTGAATCTGCAACAGCTTGATTCCACTTGTCACTGTCATGGACCAAAACTTACAATATATGCGAGCTAAAAGCCTATACTTGTAAGCTTGGTGCAAAAAGAAAATAACTAGAGAGCAACTGAGTCTGATTTTTAAGCCTTGTGTCTTCCAACTTCTTTTAAATGACTGAAAATTAACTTTAGGCTCACAGTTAAGGACTGCTAAATTTTATACATTATTTTCCAATCTCCTATTATTTTGTTTCTCAATCTCCTATTTATTTACATTTATGAAGTATTACCCCTATACCACAAAACATAAAGGTTGCAAAAGTAATCTCCAGTGCTCCTTCAGACAAGAAATACAACCTTTATTTATCTAAAGTCTAACAATAATTTTGTAGCAATTTATGAGAAGTCCTTATATTGTCCTTTTGCTGGAAAAATGGAACCTCTTTGCTTGTGTCCCTGAGAATGCTGCTTTTCTTCAGATTAGTTCAATGGTCCAGATAATAAATGAATAATAAAATCACTACTGTGCATGATATTTTTAATTAGTGAATATATTACAACTCCTACATTATAGTCTCAGGCAGCAAATATAATGCTCTGGATTTCTGCCTAGAATACTATTACCATTTAAAAATACTTTCTAGTAGATTCTAGAAGGACAGGAGGGTTGATTTTCCAAACAAAAAAAACCATGATGCTAAGACTTTTTGACTAGGTAATATCCTAAAAACCTATTTTTTATATCTTTGTACAGCTAAATTCTTCTGAAAAAGTCAGGAAGAAGTTGATGCTCACCACAAATGCAAATAAATTCAAGCCATGACTGCCATTTGGATATTGCACATATGCACCTCTCAAAAGTACTATAGCACACAGATGCAACTCATTTTGGCATGGCTACACTACCTTCAGAAATGCCGTATATCTTTTCCACAAAACTTGGGTCAAAATAAAATGTGTTAAAATTAATCTCTGCATGTACACACTAAAGACCCTGCAGCCCATCTGAAAATGTGCTTATGGCAATTTCAAACATTGCTCCATTTTGTTAATGATTTAGTCAGAGACTTTGAGATTACTCCCTTTTTCCAGATATTTAATGTGTTAAGGAACAATTGGATTATTCTCAATGTCACGGGTTGATTTCACCCATTTACCTTATTTACTCACATTAAGCTGGTAACATAAATTAGACTAAAGCATAATTTATGACTGCCTTAGGCATATCATCTTGCAAGGCATTCAGTCTCAACCTGCAAACATCAATGGACTGACAATTCATCTCTTTCCTGATAAATTTACTCCAGCAGCTAATCATGCTCCCTTTTATAAATTTGTTTGCCTGATGGGGATGTGCACATGCCTTGTGCACCTATTACCATGCCCTTCTCCATTACAATGAAGTCCTTTAATATGCTGAAGTTGAAGTTGCCCTGCATTCTATCAAGTCTCGTTTGTTTCTTCGTTAAATTAAACAGGCAAGCTTATTCAGATTTTCACGTCGGTGGGGGGGGGTGGTATTTTGACAATGTTACTGTTTCAAAATACTTATGCAGGCAATGTTGTTTGCTTATTTATGACCACAAGAACAGCTGGAGCAGATCAGACAAATAATGGGTCACTGTAGAAGGATACTTGGAGACACCATTTAAAGACAGGATAAGTATTTAGGGATATTTCCATCAATTTCCATTCCTGGAAAAGAATATATGTCCTCTCTTTATTCAGTTACTGCTTATAAGAGGATTTTTATGCTGAAAGGTTTTAAGAACCTTTGCTAAAGGACCTCATTAAAAGTATTTCAAATGGGCACGAGATCTTTGAGAGATGCCTTTGGTTGCCTTACCCAGCACTGTGCCTCTCCAGACAAACAGACCTTGAGCAACAATCCTCCCCATGCTGAGGCTCTCCTCCGAAACCACCATGTCCTCCAGCACTCTCTTGCAAAGGTGGGACCTTGTACAGCAAACAGTGACTTCTCTCCTACACCAACACAGGATCATCTAACCTATGCATGGACCTGCCTGGGCTGGGGAAGTATTTCAAGTAAAGATAATTTCTCTTGAAATATATAGAAGGTGAAAACACTGAGACAAATTACAGTGGAATAAAACATGAATTTGCACATGTTTAGAAATACTTATGTAGGTTACTAATGATACCGCTGTCACCCAACAGTATGGCTTTTACAGAGCTGCTCAAAAACTTTCCTAGAATATTCCAGCACAATTATTTGAACAAGGGTGCATTACAATGCATAAATGATCTTTTTACATGTGAATAAAGACTAGAGCTAGCTAGATTATTTGGTTCCAACGTGGCTAAAATATAATTATGTCACTCACAGAAAGATTCCTATTATGTTTCCCATAACTATGTGATACATTCTCAATGCCCTATTGTGGCATCTGCATGCAGAGCACTTCCAAACAGTAATTATTAGTATAATTCTCACACACAGCCTGTATGTGTATCACAAGCATGGGTGGATTCACTTGCTGAAGCAGAGTGCTTGTTTTCCTTGCTGGAAACTGAGGGGGAAAAAGGAAACATACAATCTCTTTTCAGTGAATTACAGACTGCAAGTGGCTCAGTGCAAAAAAAAGGAAAGAATATTTTTGATTACATGGCTGTAAAAGCTGTAACACTGCCCCTTATTTTGATGACTAGTCTACATTTTCTTCCATCCACTATAACTACTTACAAGGTGTAAAATATATGCCTGGGCTTGATTTTCTGAGTTGAAGCTGAGCTGAAGCTTAGTCTTCTGAGAAGGAAAATGCTTTGTGGGACTCAAGCCAAATGAAATGCAGCAACAGGGACTTCCTTTCTTTACAGATATCAAAAGGGAAACTAATATGGCCTGAGATCTCACTGTCTTCTCAACAGAGTTATTTTTACAAGGTAGAAGGGAAGTGTCTCCCAGCAGAGGCAGCTGAAGAAACACTGGCACTGCAGCACGGGGAGAGCTGACTGCAGCAGAGCCAGGACTGCCCTCCAACACCTCCCCTGGAGCATGGGTCAGTCTGTCCCTAGCATGCTGCAGAGCAGGAGGTGGGTTGGTAGCCAAGCTCCCTGCCTCTTCAGGAAGATACTGGATGAAAAAAGATTAAATCAAAATATGCTCACTGTGATTACTGGCTACAACAGTTACTAAAACCTGAGGTGCCCATGCCTGTTATTTTCAAGAACGTTGAATTTTGCTGTCTACTCTCTTTGTTGTTTTCCCCTTGGCTACAAAATGCCCATTGTCACATACACACACAGTGCTGCAGTAACTAGACCCACACACTGCCCTGGTTCTGTGAGCTGACTGAACTGCTGCTGCCATCAATGACAGAGTATATAAGAAAGCCTCTAGACAGCAACAAGGTCCATGAGCATAAATCTGGTACCAATCTCACCAATGATGACATAGGAAAATTTTTCCCACCATTTCTGTGACTATATCTTCTATTAAAAACATATCACAGGACACATCTTTTTAACTCTTGAAAATCTCAATAAATATTTCCTCTTTTTACTGAAATTAATGAGAGTCTTCTGATGAGTGCTTATGAAATCAGTTGCAAACCAAGACGGTATATAAATTCAGTAGCACACCTCTTATAGCACTGTTGACAAAAAGTTTTAAAACTTAAAATGAGAGAAAATGAAGAATACAGTCCTATAAAAGCTGTACACACATATGGCCCTAAATGTACCTATAGACACTTTTTAATACATGCAGTACTTAGAAGGGGATTGAATGATTATACTTAGAGGAAAGCAGAATTCAAAGAGAACAATGGCTTTGGTTCAGCTAATATAGTACCTTAAATCAGCAGACTTCCCAGTAAAAATCTTTTATTTAGGAAAGTTTTTAAGAAAACTACTGAAGGGCCACAAAGCTATTCAGCAGAGGCAAGGTAAAAAAAAAGAAAAAGGCAATGGACAATAAAAATAAAAATAATCAAAACCCTGTAGTATGCTAATCATGTTTTGTCCTCTTAATCCATATCAACTGCAAGCTATTGAAGATAAGTATTTTCCCACTTATATATTTGGAAAATGGAACATGCTATTCCCTTTAATTGCGCAGATTAAGCAAAGGTCTCAAGCAGATCTTGCCTTTTTAGAAAAGAGAGGAAACAAAAGTCTTTCCTAGAAGCAAATTTTAAATTTCTTAAAAACATGATGCAATATAGTAATTTTAACATCAATTTCTGTACCAAAGAAACCTCAGTGGTGGAGGGATTTAGGCAGAAAGCAGGCAAGTGACTCAGTGGCGCATCTCTTTACTGTAACCTTTTTCACAATTGAGGCATGATCTACCTGATGATCACTTCAGATCAGTCTGCCTATCCCCTACTGCTTCTTCAGGAAGTAACACAGGTGTGTGTACACATACCCCACAGATGAAAGAACTGGAGGAAGCCCTAGTACAGGTTCTCATGGATATGAGCTGGCCATGTGCGCTCCCAGCCCAGAGCACCAAGAGTATCCTGGGCTGCACCAGAAGCAGCATGGCCAGCAGGGCCTGTACTCCTCTCTCATGAGACCCTGCCTGGAGTGCTGCATACAGATCTGCGGTCTTTGCCACAGGAAGCACACAGACACGTTGGAGCAGGTCATAGAAATGATCAAAGGGCTGGAGCATCTCTCCGATGAGGACAGGCAGAGACAGCTGGGTTTGTTCAGCCCAGAGAAGAGAAGCTCTGGAGAAGACTTACTGTGATCTTTCAGTATTTAAAGGGGGCTTATAAGAAGGATGGATGAGTGATAAAGATTCAAATTAAATAAGAGGAAAAAGTCTTTTACAAAGAGGATGGTGAAACACTGGGACGGATTGTTCAGAGAGGTGGTAGTTGCCCCATTCCTGGAAAACAGTCAAGGTCAGTTTCAGTGGGGCCCAGAACAGCCTAGTCCAGTTGAAGATGTTCTTGTTCTTTGCAGAGGGATTGGACTAGATGACTTTTAAAGGTCCCTTTAAAATCCAAACTATGAATCAGTTTACGATTCTTTGAGATGGTATTTTGTCACCATCTATTTTTTTTCACTGATATTTTGCTGCAGAATTAATTATTTGGCCTAGCTAGTTGACAGCCTTTCAAAACAACTGCTCAGAAAAGTTTAGATTGCATTGCTCTTCATAAAACTGTAATTTCCCTGTATTCATTATGTTCTAAATCACATCTAAAATCAGGTTTGCTGTATTTCTTTCCAGGAGTCAATGCGTAACTATACTGTCATCCATAAATCATATGCTTCTGTGTGACTTAAAAGGACAAGAGATATTTTCTTTCTGAGGTTGACAGTCAAAATAGATGTCTAGGAGATAATACTTTTTGTAATTTACCCTGTGATCATGAACAGATCTATTTGTACCATCCTATGTGGATATTTACATAATAAATGTAATTAGTGCATATTCAAAGCATAAGGTATAACAAAGAGTGTCAAGTGAAATTGGATTCCTACCTGCACCATGAAACACAAAAATACGCCTGGAGCTCATAAAAGACATTTCAATTAAATTAAAAAAAAATAAAATAAAAAAGGTTAAATTCCATAGTTTTTTTGTCCTTGATATAGCCTTGCCAAAACTGTTGGCATTTGGTCAGAATCAGAACATCCATTTAGTCATGATCCAGGATAGTGTTCCCAAAAGCACTGAGATAGCTTTACTGACATCTCAGTATTATGCTTTCCACTGTGCCCTTAGCCACTTAAAATGCTACAGGCTATCAGTTCTGATGCTGCAAATGTTAAAATGGGACACAGGCCCACCTTCTAACCTCTCAGGCTGCAGTCAATGGACATGGGCTGAGCTGACATTTACATTTCCAGATCATCAACATCCCCCCATCCCCAGACAAACAGTCTCATAAGAAAGATGTTTTAACACTAGGACAGAAAGCACAGAATTTTGAGCAGAAGGCTATTTCTCAGTGTCCTGTACTTCCCCTGGAAACTCTCTTTCTCTACCCAGTAACCACCAACGAACAGACCCATACCCTACAAAGTAATGCACCTGTACCTATGTCTCTGAACAAGCAAACAAAAGAATTCAAGATCTCATAGGGTTAGAAAGAAAAAACTAGCTTCTAATGTATTCAAACTGCATGCCTCAATGCATATTTTTCAGTGTATACTGATTGACTTGTCTCAGTGTTTAAAATTAAGCTGCCTTTAGGCAGCCAGGTCTCCTTCAAGAGCTACAGATGATGATACTATTAATCTTTGGTACTGAAATTTTGTTAGTAGCACCTGATTTATCCCAGTAAACAGCACTACCATTTCATCCTTAGCTGTGAAAGTTAAGTTAAACTGTGAACGTTTACAGATTTGAGGTTTTCATTATTGTTTTTTCAGAAAGTGCCAATAGAAGCAAACTACACATCAAATATGGACACAGCCTGTTGCAAGAGGGATGCATTACAATTTTACTTTGCTTTTAAAAGGTAGGTTTTTTAAAGGTAGATTTTTTTTTAAAAGTAGTTATTTTAATTGGTTCTAGATTCAAATAGAACAAATTGAGCAGACAAATAATTAGTCCTCCTCCTGTCTTCTCCTCCATTGAAAGGCTCACAGAACATATTTTTTCAATAAAAAGCTGGGACTGTATCTGTCATTAAGATTTAATTGTGATACAACTTGTATTGATATAAAGATTAGTTTTATTCAGACGTAATAATTTCAAAGACATCCATATTAATCTTAGTTCAATATTGGATATAGGCATGCCTATGCTCCCCATGAGATAAACAACTGAATCCTGTGTAATTCTGGCTGAGGCAGTTCAGAAGGTCAATAAGTAGGATTTCTTTGTCATTTAGGCATACAGCATTTTCTTCTCTTCGATCAATTCACATTGTTGTAACTACTTCTGAGCAGCTGTTTAGAACACAAACCTTATAGACAGTAAGATAAGGAAATGTTTGGTTCTTGAAATGTGTGGTCTGGTTTACTTGCAATTGACAAGGCATTTTACAGGAACACATCAGACTTTTTACAAGTTTCCAACATCAGTAAACTTTATTCCTGCTGACAGCAGAGGCAATTGCTGTGTTCAGAATAAAATTGATTGGTTTAACTCTGTTTTCTCGTTTCATGTTTTATGCTCTAAAGTTACATTTAAATCTGTCTCAAATAACCATTTAGTAAAAAACAATTCTTTGTATGCTACTAGGGTAAAAATTTGTATGAGTGAGCACCAAATCATTGCAAGGTAAGGGAAAGCAGGGTTTATTTGAACTGGAAATAAGTATTTAACTTCCTCATGTAGAAAGCAGTATTTTCACAGTGAAACTTTGACAATTTTTTTCAGTTTATAGGATCAGAAGAAAAAAGTTGAAGGTAAATAATAAAAAAGCAAGAAATAAGACTGCCATCATAACCATCTGCAGTAAGCAGGCACTTTGTGTATTGTGAACCAAACAAATGATTCTTGGGCCACATTTTGAAATAATATCAGTAGTGGCAAGTCAGCATACACAAGTCTGGAAAATATCATATGCAGAATGGGCATTAAACACTGTTACAACCATTCTGCTTTGAGAGGGATGATCCAACTTAAGACGCTCCTGCTACCAGCTGCCACTGCCAGCCCCCCCAGTAGAGCTCTGCATCACTGCTGAGTCAGCTGTATTTTATTTTGGATTTTGTTTGAAAGTGTTTGGGCCCTCCAAAACTAAAATTTATGGCACTTTATTGCTGCTAGAAAAATTTCAGAGTGAGTCTGTGTAACCGGCTGGCAGGTCAAACGAGGGTGAGAAAAGAGCACAGAACTGTGTCAAACTGGCTTGGGTAAGACAGTGGAAGTCTCCTTCATTAGGCTCACATGCTGCTGCTGGCTTCTTCCAGCAGATTTGCATCTTGTTATCTCTCCTGTTTCCTTCCTCATGCTACTGACTTTATCTGGGAGAAGTCACAAGATGCATTAAGTATATCAATGCTATAGGATATTTTGGCATTGTTATTAATTGTTAAGGAAATCCATACTCTAAAATGGAAATGAGTCCATGCACAAAGATGCCTTGTCAACTGCAAGTAAACCATAAACCACACTGCATACCAATTCAGTGATAACATTCCACTGGGACAGTAATTTCATATGCTTTCATAGGTTCTGAGATTTTCTGGCCCAATCACCCCTTGTGCACCTGAGTAAGTTATTTCACTTTTCTAGCACCACAACAAATAAAATTTCGCTCATTTTTTTCCTCCTGCTTTAAATGTTGCATATGCCACAGACATATTACTTACTAAATAGTAATATTAGCACAAAACACAGGGTCCTGCTTTGTCTTAAAAACTGCAAAATACAGTAATAATATGTGAATAATGAAGATATGTCCATGAGGCATCAGCATCAGCAACAGTGCAGAGAGCTATACAGCCCTTTTGATTCAGTTTGTCACCACCTCAGCACGCCGTCACTGCGCTGTCATTTGTTATTGCACCCCTCAGCCTTCCCTTTCAGCTTCAAATCTTTACATTCCACTTGGCTATTCTAAAACTGCATTGGCAAGCTCTGCATGTCTATTACAAAATAATGGCATTGTAGTCTGATGCAGGAGCATACACCCAAAACCAAAATAAATTTTACTCAATATAATCTATAGTTCTTGACATATCAGGTGATAGGCTTCAGCAGAGCTTCCCTAGTGCTCTCTCTTTGCTCTGCTCATCATGCTGCAATTTTCTGCCTACTAGGTACAGTAATTGATTGATCAAGGCTTGCAAAAGTCCAAGTTGAACAGGATAGACAGGACCTCAGCAAAGGGTGCTTTCTGTTTTATGCCTGTCAGCAGTACGGTGGAAATTCTCTCATGAGACACAGAGACCACTCACAATCTCATAAATTTATTAAGCAATAGCGGAAGTGGTCTCGCTAGACCGAACAGATTACATATTTGCATGAACAGTGAATGTTATCTACCTCATCTAAAATAATTCTGAACAAAACAGGGAGCTTAACTAGAGGAGAGGTCTCTTCTGAACAAACAGATCATTTTCCAATCACATACTCACTTGCACCTAGTGAGCTGGAGAGAAACAAAGAAAGGTATGAGATCAATTCCAAAAATAGTAACTCTCCCCTGAAAAAAAGATATACTTACAGAAACTACATTGTCAGTGCCAGTATTGGGGAAACAGCATGCACTAAGTAACTTGTTCGTCGCTAAAGAATTATATTCTTCTGCCAGCTTTTTCAGGAAAATCTAATAAAACATTGATGAAATAGAAGAACAATTTTTCTCTGCATGAAGATTAAGTGGGAACATGAGTCTCTACAATGGACAGCTTTTTCATTCATCTCATGTCTGCTCAACTGCAGGAATCATTGGGAAATGGCACAGGAAATATTTCTAAACTGATATGTATCTGAAATAGCAGAAGTCAACTCAAGTCCTACAGGAAGTGACAGTCAATACCAGCTTGTTCCCAGCTATTTCTACAGCAACCTATAAAGCTTAACACAGCTAGGCAGTCTTGTGCTAGAATGAAATCCTATTGTTTCAGAAGAAATAAAAGGGAAGACAATTATTACCAAGCAGTTTTAAAATGCATAATTACACATAAGCCTGTGTGCTGCTACCTGTCAAAACCTTCAGAGGGAACCGAGGTTTTGACAAAGACTATTAAAGGTTAGGAGTAAGGGTAGATGCCTTAGGAACCCCATAAACTGGAGTAACTCAGCTGAGTGATTTCTACAGAGTATTCACCATCTGATGGTGATGACTCAAGCTAAAAAAATCACAGATGGATCTTGATCCCAATTTTTGGTTGGTTTCTTTTTTTTTTTGCCTGAACTCTTCTAAACTTCTGAGAGGATTAAATTTTGTGTCATTTTGGAGGAATGGATTTTTATAATGAGTGTCTCTTCGTTTGTACTTATTCAGAGCTAATTCTCAAACTATTTATAGTAATAAATTATGCCATGAGTTTCAGATTTAAAGCTAAGTAATCTTCTTGGAAAAACTTCCAGTCTTTTTGTAATGCATTCTGAAATTCCCTCTGCCATTTATTGAGGCATAGATTATTCAACTTCCTTTCTCACATATATATTATATGGTGAATGAGATTTACAACAGCCAGCCAGCTCAGCAGGGAGACTCCTGAATTAGCCAAGACAAATTACCGAAAGAAAAAAAAAAAAAAACAGAAAAAAAAAAAAGGAAAGAAAATAAATTGCAGCACAAACTGAATTCTTATGTATCTCCTGAAGCCTTACAACCTTCTCAGAATTTTCTGTATGGAATGCAATTCACATCTGTAAAAGTTCTACAGGACTATGATGAACAAGCAAGCGCTTTAAATACAGAAAACTGGCTCAATCTTTTCTTCAAAATAAAATCAATCCCTTCCATTTGAGTTACAGCCTCCTTTTATTGTTTAAGATATGCGTAGTTTAAGCTAAGAGTAAAAAAAATCACATTAAAAGGAAGACCCAGGCATTTTTTTACCTCATTTGGCCACTTACCCAGTGAAAGCCACTGGAGTCACTCTTGTGTGCTAAACTCAGGTTTGCAAAGAAATCACCTTTGAGCACCCTTATTTGGGCTCCCAGGAAAATTCAGTATATCTGAGGGAAGGATATCAATAGCCCAAAAGCAGGACAAATCATAAAACACACCTCTTAGTCCAGATGGTAAATACGCAAGCAAATGTGTTATTAGTGTGATCTGCCTAAGCAGTACGACCAGGGAAAACTGAAACCCTTCGTGTCTTGTGGGTGAAGTGGGGTCTTTGTGGATTCCTTCACAGGCACCTTCCCTGTACCAGCTCCTAAGGGAAATAATGAATGTTCCTGGAAAACAGGACTTGGAACTCTCATAGAAAAATAGTAATAGTAATAGCTTGACTACTTCCAAAGCTACCTAGTACAATCATGTTTTTGCCCAAGCCTCAAGTGCAATCAGGAAAGACAGAGTGGAGCGGGGACTGGCCAGCCTGACCCCTCAGCACAGAGCAGGCAGGCTGGCTGTGGGGCACCTAAGCACCTTCCTGAATTCAGATTTAACACCCTTTCCAATATAAGGCTTTAAATTGAAGACTACATAAACCCCATCTTCTGAGGCTTAATTCAACTAGCTCTCTTCCCCTTTATTATAGATGGCTCATGAAGTTTTAGATTGCCTTTCAGTCTTTGTCATCTGTTGATCTATGTCCAGAAACATATCAGCTTAGGAAGGCAGCAAAGGTTCTATTGATTTTTTACTTTTTGTTTGGTTTCATGTATGCCGGAAATCTGTTAAATGGAAGTCTAAGTTGAGCAAACATGAAACCTTCCTCTAACAGTTCATTTACTTGTCTTCAATTGATTAAAAGGCAGAGCTTTACAGAGTGCTTTGTGCATGTGGCTTAGCTTTAACTAGAAATAATAAAATTTAGTATTATCAATTAACTTCATTTGAAAGAATGCTTTCTGTAATTTCAGTGGTTTACAGCATTACTTTCTCACCTACAGGTCCCAGAATGCCTGGGCAATTGTGCTGCTTGCGTTCAATAGGAAGTTAGGA
Organism: Bombycilla garrulus; assembly: GCA_013400315.1. Classification (NCBI taxonomy): domain Eukaryota; kingdom Metazoa; phylum Chordata; class Aves; order Passeriformes; family Bombycillidae; genus Bombycilla; species Bombycilla garrulus. The sequence continues at coordinate 331,333 of VXBU01012383.1, forward strand.
AGTTTTCCCCCTTTCTTGAATCCCACTCAAAAGAACTAACGAACAATTTTGTGTAGAAGACAACCTACATAACTGAGAAGCTGAAGTATCATCAACCCTCATCTTGAAGATCAAAAATAACAAAAATGCCTTTGCGCATCTGACCAACAATCTGTAGTCTCCATCCCGATAATGGCACAAAGAACGATGCATTTAGAAACCATAAATTAAAATTAATTCAGTTTTTACTTTATGTGCTACCATAAAATGTACACTATTACCTTAATACAAACTGGAAGGGATGTGTTTTTTCAGTAGCGGCAGCCTCTGTTTACTAACATTAATTTGTTCAAGAGTTGTACGAGCAGGAAGGTAGAACCTATAAATTCCAGACAATGCTGCCCACATGAACTGAAGAGAACTGCTACAACAGAGATATATGGCTGAAGGCAGATTTTTTATGACTGAGGCTTTTACTGCTTATGGCACTGATTTTTAGGCATATCACTGATGTGCTTCTGCTAATGCAACTGCAGCAATTCAACAAAGTACTGCTAATTTTAAATTGCAGAAAAAGGTACTCTGTCCTCATTTATTACTTTTCAGCTGCAAATACACAGTTTATATCACACAATCCTCCTTAGTGTGTTAGCTAGAGGTATGAAAAGGTAGGTACAAAAAGAACACTTTTTTTTTTATTAAAGTTGCTGAACACCAGAATCTTGCTTTGACTTACTCAGTACCTCTGTAAATCTGGCCTTGTGTGATTAGCTGCAGTAATACTGCTGAGAATAAAGCCTCACATTTTGTGTCTCTCACTGTTGTGGCTTAGCCAACAGTCATTCCTTCCTGTGACAAGGAACAAAACCCAGTGCTGGTGAATAGCAACCTCACAACATTTTTCTTCACAAAGAAGGGTTTTGTTGTGGATCAAAGAGTTAACCTGTAATATCTAAGAATTAGCAAAGGATCAGATGGCTTAGTAGATAAATGTGTCTTCCTTCTTGGACTAAGTAATTCTGGCTTTACAATGCATTATACATGGCTGCAGTCAAAAGTACAACAGGGCGTTAAGAACAGTTCTGTAAGCTCTTTAAATGTACAAAGTGTTTCAAAATAAAGGAAATAGTACAACTTCTAAGCCATATTCTCCAGGTTTCTTTTGAAGGAGAGAAGGAAATGACAGTATTTTCCCTACGGAGAACTTCCATGTCAAAGTAAGAAAAGTGTCTATTTGTAACCTAGAGTGCCTTTTTTATTACTATTATTTGAATCCTTATCTTTGTCCTTTGGAATGCTGTATCTTTCGAGAATATAGAAACAACTGCGTTAGATATGGATTTACAAAATTTATATAAAATACCACAAGGTGAAATGATTTCACAGGAAACATCTCTTGTGACATTTTTGCCATAACTTACTTTAAGTAAAGAAATCTTACTCCAGGCCTTATAAGGAAGACGGGAAAACAGTATCAACCTCCAAAAGGTTAAGGAACGTAGTACAAAAGCATGACGGGGACTCACAAATATGTCCTCACATTACAGATTTATCTTTGAAAGGCTCTAGCATACATTGTCTTCACATCTTACATTCAGACCTATAGAAACAGCCCAACTTACAGAAGCATCACATGCTAACCTCTTCCATTTCAGGAAGAAAGAAATGTGTTGCTAACCTTTACATAAATGTCTTTCATCCATTTTTTTAAGTGCAAAATACAGTGGCAGAGGAAAACAGTATTTTTCCCAAAACCATGAAGAACAGGAAGACAAAGTGTTTTTTTCCCTTTAAGCAAGCTTTCAGATTTTGATGTATTTTCCATTTAAAGAGTGTTGAGCTTAGCAAAGCTGTAATGTACAATGTTAAGAAGCTTGGCCACAGGTTATATGGATTCTCTGCAGTGATAGTAGAGGAATGATTTCTAAAGTGTATAGTGAGAGCACTGCCATTGTCTTGACCTTCTTTCTATGTCTGCTGAACAACTATATCTTATGCATAGAATTCACTCCAGCTTCCTGAACTAAGTCTAGTCTTTAAACATATTGAGAGATGGAGAGGAAATCTCACAATAGGAACACAGAGAAAAGAAATTTGCATGTATATTACTTTAAAACCATTTCAGCTTGACCTTCTATGAAGAATGGCTGAAAGGATGAATGCTTTGACTGTGAATGCAAAGGTTAATTATCTTTATTGAGTATTGCTGAAAGGACCCTAGTAAACCATGAAGGTCTTTTGGAGAGACATACTAAAGAAGTATAGTAGAGAGAAGGTTTTACCTTAAAAAGACAAATCCCTTTATATATACACTAAGATGTCCATGTCCCAAGCAGAAGACTTTAACAAATGAAACAGACTTTCATAAGAGACTGTTGAGCGTTGTAGGGTACTACACTTTCCATTACAAAGAGACTGACTTTAAACAGAAATAAAACCACCCACCTAAACTCATCAAAAGTCCTCCCACAACCACACCAAGCACATTACCTTCTCTGGCTCCTTCTTTTAAAACATAAATAAATTTAAAAATTACATCATTTCTCAGGGTATTAATTCTCCTGTTAACTTCAATACTGAAGTGACTTACATGTCTAAGACCACAAAAGTACTCCTAGTTTAATTTTTTGTGGTTTCCTTGTTTGAATTTCTTTATCAGATATTTTACAATTTACATAAATTGCATTGGAAGGCTATTGTCGCAAAAACCTCTTCTGTGAACAGTTTCATGCTATGTTATGTCAGTAGTTTTATATCGCTGGGAAATGTAAAACTGTAACAGACTATAAATATTCTCTCATGAGCAGAATAAAAAAATTCAGCTAATATTTACAAGACGATTCAGAAAAAAAGAGTTTAATTCTTTTGCATATTAAAAGTGGCAATTTCAATACAGTTAAGCATACTTTTAACCAAACATCTTAGGATTGTAATAAAGAATTCTCACTGAACCAGTGCCTTCAAGTAATAAATGGCTTCCAGGATGTTTTTTAATCCATCACATTAATAATCTCACTGTTATCATACGTACAATTACAAACCAACTTTCTTCCAGAGAAGTATCAGTGGTTTACACACTACAAGGAACACTATCTCCCTCTAAGACTGTACACAAATTGTGGTTGTCAAACAAACATCAGAGAAGCGGTCATGATACACATTAGAGGAATTATATGTCAAATGAATCAGCAAATGTGAAGGACAAAATCTGTAATAATCTATCCAATGTCAATGCAAATCACAAGTCAACAGGGTCTAGTAAACACAAAGGCCTCCTAACTTCTCTTTGCAAATGACACTCAGACAATTTCAAGCAATAACATGCCTCAACATAGTTTTTAAATATACAAAATGCAAAATAAGGTAATTCATCACCTTTTATATACACATAACTACAGAGTCCTACAAAATGCATAATACTCACACAACCACACAGTTTAATATATGTTCAAAATGTAGCTATAGACTTGCATTTACATTAGGTAACGGAAAACCTTTCACAATACTAAACCCAAGACTACAGTGCAAGTATGACGGATTTATTTAGAAAACATGAGCTTGTGAGCTAAAAAGTCAGAGGGAAGTTCTTGTATGCATCTGAGAGAGATGAGATAGATCAAAGGAAAACCAGAACAGCTCAAAACCTCTGGAAGCGCAGTCTCTATTTTCCATACTGATTACTTTCTCTAGGGTTTCATGCACAGACTAGTAAGGGGAAGCACACCTACCTTCATCAGCAGGTGTTGCACACATGATACTTGTTGAGCTTTTCACAGAATCACCTTTCAAAATGTCTATTATCAACATAAATAATTCAGAATTCATTACAATCAGTGAATAAATAACACAAAGATTTTGAATTTGTATTTAATGCCTGATTTGAGGTGTATAGAAGCTTTATATGTAATGTAGCATATGTTTTCAGTGTCATTATTTCTATTTTCCTTAGAGACAACACATTTAATTTTCATTAGTAGGCAGGTTGTTGCTTTTTTATTTTTTAATATATGTTTACTGGCATATATTTTTCATAGCAGAGGAAGCCCAGTATCTAGAAAGGGAGCATCCAGCCCGTTTCCAAAATTCTTGGCAAGCTCTGCTGCAACAAGCTGCTACCATATTTGACATTCTTGACATGAGCCCTCCATGCAGTGTGGTGTGGAGGACAGTCCACTTGACAGCTCAGGACTTCTGACTGCCTGCTGTCTGTGTGCCCTGACTCTCCCTTTGGCGTGGCAAGGAGCTGTGTCGGCCCGGGGAAAAGGAGCGGAGCACTTCACCCCTTCCTGAAACTACCCAGAAACTGATGAAGGCTTTCCTGACTTGGAGTAGGATGGGAGATGCTCTGTACTGTGCCCAGTTACAGCAAGGTCACCACCCGGGAACTTCTAGACCCCCAGCAGCTTTGCCCCCCACCTTGTACTCTTGCTGGTGGGAGAGCGGACGGAAGGCTCGCACTGAAACTTCAGCTTGCAGGAGCGAGGTGTGGAGAGCTCCCGGCTGGCGGCGCTCCCGGCGGGCGCGGGGCTGGCGGTCGGGCCCGCACCACCCTCTGCCGGCCGCACGGGCCGGCTCCCGCTTCCCTCCTGCCGACGCCTGGGATCTCTCCCAGCGGCCACGTATCAATAAAACACCCGGGAAAGCCGGGAAGTGCATCGTGCCAAAGTGCAGCCCAGAAAGCTGCCCAGACCCTAACAGCATCTGCAGAAATGCGTCCCTTGGAAGCTGTTCTCATCCTTGTGAGCGGAAGAGGTAGAGAGGACATGATGAAAGTGCCGATCTTACTTTTCAGCTGCTTCTCTGCTCAAGGTCGCTCAGCCTGTACAGGCTGCAACACGAGTCCTAATTGCAGCGCAGGTGACTACGGGATAACTGGAAACCCCCTGCTCTTCAGCCTATACTGGGGTGCCCTGCTGACAGCAGGACGTGCTTCAAGCATTACAGACAATTAAAGCGAAGTGCTGCCCTCTTGTAGATAAACGCATTTTGTTTAAAAGATCCTTTAAAAATAATCCGGTACAATAAAAGTTCCTCCCCCCCCCCCCCCCCCCTTAATTGGAAGTCTTTTGCCTTTCCCGCACCAGCTGTCTCCTGTGAATCCTGTGAGGCTGGGGCAGGAGGGAGAGGACTCCCCCACAGCCCAGGCAAGCAGCGTTTCAGGCGGGGAAGCCGTGGAAGCGTTGTGACAATCAGCAGTTCTCAAGCAAATCGTTTCTATCTCCTGCGCTTCCGTCACCTCAAAGACCCAAACAGCTCTAGAGTTCTGGAGTGCCTTTCCCTGGGGAGAGTAGTACGAGTTCCGAGCAAGACAGGGGGGTGAATATATTTATTCAGTACTTTCAGATCTGGTTTATAGGAAAAGGAAAGGAGCCCTCAGCAGCACTTCAGCGGTAGCCAGTTTACCTTCCCAGAGGCAAGCCCTCCTCCGCGGCCGCGGGGAAGCCGGCGCCCTGAGGGGGTGTCCCGCGGGTGGCCTTGCGGGAGGCGGCGAAGGAAAGCTGTCCTCCCCTGCCCCTCTCATCGCTCCTTCAGCGTTCCCCCCGCCCCCCCCCCCGCGGCGAGGTGTGCGTGTGTCCCGCCCCTCCGGCTCAGCCGGCGTTTCACTCCTGCTCAGCGGCCCCCCAATGCGCCCGCTTCTTCTCTGCTCCCTTCCTGAGTCAGCCATCCTCTTCACCGCGCACAGACTGATAGAGACATTTATATTATTATCATTAGGATGATGATGAGATGATGATGATGGTTTGAGCCAAATTCCGCTCAGGGCCGGCTTGGCAGCAGGTGTAGGAAGGCTCTATCTCCGCAAAGGAGCATGCTCAGCGCTCTCAGGCATGCTCCTTCAGCGGGGAGGGAGACAGAGCTGGGCCGGGGGGCGGGTGGGGAGCAGAATCCTCCCAGCTCGCACCGTCCTAATGCAAAGTTTGACTCTACCGGCCGCCCCCGGGCCGCGGCCCGGCATCCCACCGCCGCTGCTTCAGCTTCTCTCGGCCGGGGGAACCGGANTCCGCTCCCCGCGGCGGGGGGCCCGGGCCCCCGCCCGGGGGGCGAGCCGAACAGGGGAGTGGAGGGGTGGAGAAGGGTTTCCCCGTCGCTCCCGGCGGCAAGGGGAGGAGAAAGAGGAAGAAGAGTAGATGCCCAGGCCAGAATGGCTTCAGAGGCAACTTCTGCCGGGAAAGCCGCGGGTCAGTTGCCGCTTCCTCCCAGCTGTCCCCGGCGCTACCCCCAGCGCTCCGCAAAGCCGAGAGCACACGGGCAGTACCATCAGCACTACCATCATCACCGCCACTGTTATTATTAATCCTGTCATGACGAAGCTGTGGGCCGCGCAGGCAGAAGGGAAGCCGCGCTTGGCTGGGGCAGGGCAGCCGCCCTCCCGCGCTTCCCCCGCCGCGC
>VXBU01012383.1:337845-394415 GCA_013400315.1 Bombycilla garrulus
CCGGTTAAAATAAATAAATAAATAAATAAATAAATACAATATTTCACTTTTTTAAAAAAATAACTCCCTTAAAGATTAAAGCGACAGGTGATCCTTCCCTGGTGAAAGAGATTCGCGTCCTCTGGCAATGAAAGGAGACAGGGAAGAAAAAAAAATCCACTCAGTTTAAAGATTATTTTTTTCCTTCTGCAATAAGCTCAGAAACCGGCGAATCGCTGTATCCCGAGAAAAAAATCCTTCTCCTCTGGACAGCATCATGCAGCAAATTTCAAGCAAATGTGTTCAAACTGAAGAGAACAGTCTATGATAAAAGCCTTTCTCCGTCATGCTACCAGAGTAGTCTGGTAGCTAATTTAGCACCCTGTGAGTGCCAGACATTAGCGATGAACAATTTCGCTGGCAAGATAACAAAATCCCCCAAGTCCTGCATAGGCTCAAAAATTGGTTTGCTGCTAAAGATAGTCTACCAGTAAAAATAATAATAATAATGTACATACACACACATGTATATAATAAAAGAAAGTCTGTAGAGTATGGTCTTCTTTGAAGGTTATGCTGGAAGAGTTGGGAGGAAAACAGGAGGTGGATCTCTTGCAGAAGAGAAGGGAGAGAGAGGCAGAGATTTCCCTCTCCGTCCCTGTTTTACTGTCCTTCACCGCCAGGTGACTGACTTCCCGCCTCTCGGCTACCGCGGGGGGATTTCTTCAGCTTTGGAGCAGCAGCAGCAGCGTTTCCTCCCCAACCAGCCCCGGCTCTCAGCGCCGCCCCCCAGCTCTCCGCAGCCCCTCTGCCCCCGCCCGCTGCCACACGATCCCAAGGGCTCCTCTCGCTGGTCCCCCGGGGCTTGAATAGCAGACGCAGTGGCCAGCTTAAAAGCTAGTACTGTTTTGTATCTGTTTTGTAACTACTTTGAATGATACTCATGTATCGTTCCGTAATAAAAATGAATATATATATTTATATCTGCAGGTGTGTCTGAATTAATAAGGTGGTGTGGAACTTCTCAATCTTTGGCTCGTAGTGTGTAGTTTTGTGCAGCTGTTGATTGTATCATTGATGGGCTGCAGCTGTGATGGAGCAGCTTTTCTGATGGCATGTGCATTAAATCTGAGACTCTCTCAGGGTGTTTCTTTTACTAATCCCCTTTTCCAAAGGATTCACTGTCTTCTAGTTCTCAGATCACTCCAAAGAGAACCAAAATGAGATTTAAAAATTCATATTCCTCCCGCCAAGGTTTTATCACGATCCTTTTTTGTAAATATGTGACTTGCAGTTTTGGAGAAGATTTCTGTGATGTTTTTTGCTTCCTGCTATCAGTCTTTTGGAGACTTAATTTATGAACTCCATTAATGGCAAATTCAGAATTATCACTTTCTAGTACTGTCCCTTGCTTTATACAGGGCTTTAAATGCTTTAAATACTCCTGATAATTCGACTTAAGCATGCTGACCTAGTAGCTTAAAGTGTACACTCTGTTTTCAGTTCAATATAGATTTGTTTGCAGCTTCCACCACCTCGGAGTTAGTATAAGCTTTAAGTGATGGCCAGTGATAGCTATTTCTGAAGACTGGATATAGCCCTCATTTTCTGGACAACTACAGATGCGAGGTGGATGCAGGCAAATTACATTTCTCCTCTTTGCACAAATTGTACATGACTTCCAGGTTCGTTGTGAATGCATTGTAAATATCATTGTTACCATTAATCTACAATTGCAGTTTGTAAAGACTGAACACTTGATCTGGCGTTCCCATGTAAACCAAAATGCTCGTGTCCAAATAAAAGATTGCCAAACTGGACACTAAAGCTGCTGTAGGACCTATGTAAATTTAAGGGTGTTTTCACCTAAAAGAAAAATACCACTCTGTCCACCCACCCCCCAAATAAGAAACCTGGAGAGACCTCTGTAGGGTACCATCCTGGAGAAAAACATCTCTCAGAAGATGTTTCAATGTCTCTCAAAATGTGTCAATAAGCATGATGGGTAGAGGAAAGGACTGCCACAGTGTGTGAAACCAACCATCATGAGAGCACCTTGGTGCCCTGGCTGGTGCCACTGGCTAACCAGAAGACTTCTGACCCTCTCCCTAAATCCATGCCTGTTTGCATGGCACTTAATAGATCAACAAGTAGCTGCAAAAATTGCAACTTTATAGAAACAGGAGACCAAAGACATACAGCACCTTGATCTTCTGCTGCCTTGTGGCTCCTACACTATGGAATTTCTTGGATCTGGCAATGCTCAATTTGTTTTGATATTGGCACAAAATCTGTGGCAATGTGATACATTTGAGAATCCTCAGCTGAAATTGATTTTGACAGTCCTTGAATAATACTTTAAAATGTGTTTCAATCCTCATAGTTAATATAGCCTAACAAGTGACTTTCAAAGTTTGGGTTTATTGTTGCTAAGGCAGGCACGCCAAACTGGATTAATACCAAATTTCTAGTTGCTTCAGATATCTTAGGCTTTTTATCTTGTGTATAATCTATGAGGCATTTCTTTTCTCATGGCAGGGCTCTAATTCATAAGAGCAGGGCTGGCATTTTCATCCTCCTTATTCAAGCATGGCCCTATGTCATAGTTGTTGCACATAGGGTGAAATTATTATTTTCATTAAAGAATGCTTTCTTTTTCAACACTGTTAACAACTGTGTTCGGCATAAGTGTGAAGACAAAATTTTGCAAACTTAGTATAGGGAAAAACTGAAACCAAACCAAAAGGCTAGATCCAAAAAGGAACGAGAAAATCTTTAAGCAAATCAGAACCTGAGCGCTGAAAATGATGCCTGAACCTAATGCATATGACTGTCTGGAAGTAAAAAACTAGAAGGAAGCAGCAGTCTGCAAACTCACTGAGCAGTAACTTTGACCCTTGATTCAACAGGTCAGCATGTGGTAGACCAGTGAAGTATTATGTTATTTTGTGTAAATCCAGCTACCTTAGCTACTATTTCTCTTCTCTTGCTCCATTCATCTGATAACTTTTCCAGTTTTTGGGGTTTTTTCCTGCTAATAAGTCACTGCGAAAATGTAATTCACTGCCTAGTCCTATATCTTTCCTGTCCCCAGGAAGGCATTCCTGGTAAGCATAATTAAATATTATAAATCAAATATAATTAAATATTGTGTTGTCTGGGTATAATTAAAGGGTGTATGGCAGGAGAATCCTTGAAGAATCAGCATCTTTAAAAACTGAGTGCTTAACTTTGAAGTCCTATACTTAGGTTAAGGTCAAATGCAGGTTGTTTTTTTTTTTAGGTGTTAGTTTTCTAGACTGGTATATTTTTTTCTTTTAGTAAGGCTAGAAAGACTTGCTTTCTCCTGATTCACGTTATACATTTCTTTTTTAGCAGAGCCGATTCTGAAATACAAAAGCAGTATAGACAACATATGGAGGACTTCACAAGGAGCAGTCAGATCAGAATAGCATTTTACCCAATAAGGAAAAGTTGCCTCCTGAACTTAAAAGAATTAAATTCTGCAGTCATTTAAGACTGCATGCAAACAACAGGAGAGCATATTTTCCTAAATATGCAAAAGCATTTTTATAATCATTAGGTATTAGCAAGCTAATGTAGAGATTGCAGCCAGCTCTCCCTGTGGTACATCCAATCACTGAGCAAGTGCAGCTCAAATCTGTGCAGGGAGCAGTAAGAAGGTATAGCTTTTTAGCAAGGACTCTTTTTCTTTTTTTAAGCAGACATAGTAGTTTTAGTACTAGATCCCTATCACGATTTCATTGGGAGACACTTTTTCTCAGAGAGGATTTTCCAAGACAGGGTCGCCTAGAAGATCATCTTGTGTGGGTTTGTCTTCTGTATGAACGGATAACTTACCGGGTTCCTCTAAGCTCTTGAGTAGCTCATGCCGGAAGATAAACACCGCTTCTTTCGAGAAGGTGTGAATCATCTTAGGAAGTGACTGTTTTCTTCTGACTGCACCGGAGTTCCTTAGATGACTGAATCTGGGACTACATACTCAGTAAATTAATACAAATACAATTGAACTAAAGCCAGAGTTACATATAAGTAAGAATGGAAGACTAATTCAATACCTAATACAACTCTTTTGATACATTTCATAGGTATTTTCCATTTTAAAGAAACCAAAACCCACCAAAACTCCTAAACCCATGAACCCATCATTTCAGGCTAGGGATATAGATTCAGCATCAAATATGAGAACAGATGAGTAGTAATATAGTTCTTAAAGATAATGACTAAATTTTTCCCTAGTTATAAGGGAAATGTGTATACTGAAAATGCTTTTTTATGCTATTCCACAACATAGAATTATTTTTTTTTTTTAATAGTGAATGTCAGGCTAACACAGGTATATGTATGTTACATTATAGCTCCCTCTCAGGAAGAGTATTTGGAGTAACATAAAACAATTGGGCTGAAGATACCAAACTGTCTTCCATGCTTCAGAACCCATCTCAAGCCAGAAGAAATAACTTTCTTTGGCCTAGCAAAGGCTGCAGAGGGGCCTGTAAACCACTGCTATGCCCTGGGGCTTAAGAGAAATAAGAATGAAGAAGAACTCTAACACTAGAATTAGTAAAACGGAGCAGAGAGCAAATAAATGTTTACCATTAGTTGTTATGTTTAGCATTATCATGTGAGCAAATAAATGTGTTGGTAAAAAAAATGTCTAAGACTCATCCCATTCTTCCATTCACTGCAGAAATACTTTTATATTGAGCAAAAAATGCTATGTTTAAAGATACGTTGTGATTGATGGTCTGAGTTTACATTGAATTGAAATTATGATGATAATGGATACAAATGAATATAGTGGCAGCATCATACCATATATTGCTCTATAACTTGAGGGTTATGTAACTTTTTCAAGGCCATACTTCATCATCTGAGAACACTTCACAGATCTTTGAAGTGTATGAATGAAATCTAAAGGCAAGCAGGAAAGATGGATCAATAAAGGCAAATATTTATATCGAATTAATAAGAAAAAAGCCTTAGGAGATGAAGTAGTTTGACTTGGATTAGGCTGGGAAAGGTCAGGTGTTTCCTTCCCAAAACTTCTGTGCTTGCCTTTCTTACAATTCCACCCTATCCAAATAACACTTCCCCTTTTCTCCATCTCAGTGCTGTTCCTTTCTCATTTTCTGAAGTCTCCACCACTAACTTCACATGTTAAAGTTACATGTGAAGACTCCCATATAAGGTCTTTTTATAAGCTGATACAGGGTAAATCGACTTTTTAACAGGACTATTCTAGATTATGTTCACTCTGAGGAGTTGATATTCAAATACAGGAATTTACAGTTCCCTGATGCATTAGAAATTGTACAGGAAATATAGTACTTTGTTGCAGTCACAGAGCCTGCTGCTAGGCCTCCTTGGAGATAGGAAATGCCTAGTCACGGACTAGGCTCTGCTTCCCGCTTCAAGACCCTCTCTTATCTCTCTGTAATACTATTGGCTACATTCCAGATGTCCTAAGACTATAGGTTATTTCACCCTGACCCTAAAACTATTGGCTAATTTCCCAATCCTAACTAACCCTATAAAAACCCCTACTTCTGCCCAGTTCGGCGGAAGAAGCCGTCACTGGACACCCCTTCACGGAACCTGCATTAAAACATTCTGTGGAACCTCCACACGGCCTTCTCGTCTCTTCTTCCCTGAGCCAGCCACGGCAGACCCTAGCAAGCTGTAGAGCTGAAATCACTGAGAGCTGAAATCACTAAGAGCTGAACCACCTGATTACCTCAGGCTGAGCTTGCTAGGATAGCCTGGTGGCCAGGGTCTCGCTGGAGATTTCCAGGACAAAGCAGTCCCTTCTGGGACCTCGCTATCCGGAACATCTGCGGCAGCAGGGGCTCTGACCCCCTGGACCCAGCCTGCATTAGTACTTGTTGGAACAATTCATTATAATGCCTAGTTTGCCAATTAAATTAACACACAATAAGCTATACAGTGTTCAGAGAAAATGTAAAATTATGACATTAAGATTTTTTTTAACTAAGGACAAAAATGAGGTAATCTTTTTCATGAAAAGGTGGATTTTCTACCAAATTGCTCCAAGAGATCAAGTTAATGCATAGAATAATCTCACAGAGGAATGACATAGTTAGAAGAACTGCATTTGCTCTGCCAGTGACCTGCTCTGTGACTTACACGATTCAATAACTCATGTTCCTTATTGTATCCCTTTCCACAACTGTTAGATAAAGGAATTTATATTTATCCATCTGTATAAGTTTATGAATTAAAGAGTCTGGAAAGTATTATCACAAAGTAATCGAAATTGCAGTGCAACAGTTTGGGTATTCAAAAAAGAATGTTCACACTTCCAGAATAACAAAGCGCAATATTTCTGCATCTCAGATTATTTCAGATATTCTAACAATGTATAATCCATATGCATTTTCTTAATGCATACAGATTTCTGAAAAGCTAAACTTCCTAGCAAAATTATTCACTGACCTCTAGCAAGCAAAGTGAGCACTTTAATGAGTAAATATGCAAATATATAATTAGGTTGAAAAATCTGTAAACCTTTAGCTATAATAAAAATAAATGTTGTGAATCAAAAAAAAGAATCCCATTTCATGTAGGAAAACAACATTGATATTCCAGAGCATTGCTTAGAGAAGCTAGACATTTCCATAGGAAAGAAATAGTTTCGGAGCAGGTTCAGTTTCATCAAGGGGCAAGTGCTTTTTTCAACAATGGTATTTAGACTGTAAGCTCTTGAGGACAGAGACCTTTTCTTTTCAATATCTGAAAAGTGCCATGCAAAGATACATGTATACATTAATACTTAGTACACAAATATTAATAATATTTCTGAGTGAGGAGCATACTTTCACAGAATTATGTTACTTTACAGCTCTGAATGTAAGCATAAGAGTGTTATGATATTAATTAGAGCTATTTCAGGGTAATACCAAGAAAGACCAGGGTACTGTGTGTTGGCAATCTGTACGTATTTGTAAGTCAGATTTCTGAGGGTGAGGGATTTGTTTGGTTTGAGATGCTGCATGTTTATACGTGTGCAGGACATCTCTCCGAGCCCCATTAGCAACCTTTGAACGTAATGACCAATTTCAAACTGCAATGATTGAAGCCTTAAATAGATCCTCCCACCTATTCGTAAAAGCAAACCACTTGAAACAGGAGAGAGCAAAGACTGTGCTAGTGCCTTCACTAAAAGAACAACTGCAGGGTAAAGTCAGTCTACTTTAGTAGGCACCCAGAAATCTGCAGGAAAACAGTAAGAAGCTTTATGCACAAATATGCAGCTATCAGACATGAAAGCAAACCTTACTCAGTCAAACTTGGTGCCCCTTACTGATCCTCTCGTATGTAACATGGAATGATCTGACAAAACCCTTTTTTTACAGTTGCCTTTATCTCCTCATTGGATTCTCTGCTCTCTGGTTAGGGATGAGCTCATCTTGCAATTTTTGTCTAATTCAGTTAAAATGTCTGTCAACCATAAGACAAATCCCAAGGAAAACAGGCTTTGTTAGGTACAGTTCTCAAATAACTTCTTGCTACACAATTTTTATATTATATTCCTATAATTGCTACATTCATATATTACATTTTTTGTTATAATCTTTATACACATAAATGCAATTGTATCTATTTTAATAATTTCAAATGGCAATACAGCTTGTAAACAACAGCACATCAATTGTATTACAGAATGTATAAGTCTGGTTCTGTTTCTTATTACAAAAAAAAAATAAAAAATTCATCTGTGTTGCTGGACTGAATGCAGCCGACCATATCCTGTAGTCCTGTCAGTGGGTAAACACAGCTTGGAGTTCCCATGTACATATTTTGAGACAAAACAAAATCTACAAAGATTATTTATTTTTTTAAGTATATTAAGTTATTGGTCTAAGTTACTACTGGATGTGTATTCCAGCATACTGCTGAAACTTAGTGCATGAATTTTGGGTTTGCTGAAATGGTGTAGTCAGAGACCTACATCTAGAAATCTTGACTATTTTTTACCTCTTCAAGTCCAAAATAAGGTGCACAACAACAACAACAAAGATCTATTAATCTAAGACAGCATTTAAAAAAAAATAAATGTAGAAACACAACATTACATCTAGTCAAACCTATCCTGCATTTAGAGAAATATTTAAGTGCAGAAGCAACCATGCATAACTGGCACAATGCACCACTTCTTGGAAGACAGTATCTCTAAGGAACAACAGTTCATCATGGAGGCTGCAGCCAGCCCTTTCAATGCATAAATTATTCCTCTTTTCAGTGCTGTGCATATCTGATGGCATAATCAAGTCTTAGTCCTGGAGGGAAATACTTTTTGTTCTAAGAAATGAAGTCTGGAAAGAAGCCATTTTGCTTAATCTCTGTGAGGCATTACTCTTAAGTTTCATGAGGGAATGCTCTGCAGTCTCACCATTTCTCCCAAGTTCATCCACACACTGAGAATTTCTTGAACACCTTAAGACAGATGAAGGCTGCCATACCCATCTTCATTGCTACTTTATGTTTAGTAAACCTGCAACAAAAAATGGCTGAGTTGTTCTGAGGGTTTTTTTTAGTTCACTGTGGGGTCTGTTTCCTCAAATCCAGTCCTTATAAATGACTATTAATGACTGCTGAGAAAGGTGTATGTGGCACATACCTCTGGACTGATAAGCACATAGCAGCTGCAAAACTGAACATCACCACCTACTAGTACCAAACATCTAACTTCATAGGAGAAGATGTTCTCCTCGCAAAGCAGCACACACAAGTTAGGACTGAGTAGCACGGTTTCTTTCAGGCTTTCCCCTTTTTGTACTTAAATTATATAAAGCCTTAATGATCAAAAGACCTTTCTTAGAAATAAACTAAATGTAAATAAGAATCCAGGATGGTTCAAGAGCGCTTTGCGTGTAGCAATTCTAATAAGAGTCTAAAATTTTTTCACAGCATGCAATAGTTTTAGAGGCACAGTATTTGAATAGGTTGAACTAAGAGGTGCAAATAAAGGATTTGGGGGTGGCAGAAAGAGCTTAATTATAGCACCTTTGTACATGTTAAGAACTTTTACCATAATTGCCAAGACACCCAGTCCAATAAAAGGAAAGCAGGTAGTCAATATTGCTGATTATAAAAATAGGGGTTTATGACTGAAGATGAAATGTGACAAGTTAACCTTTTCAAGAAGGCTCTATTTAAATAAATTATTAGCATCTGTTCTTTTTTCTGATTTTTATAAGTCATTAATTCAGGTCCTAATATATAGAGTGTGTGCATGGGGTTATCTCTGACAGCAAAGATTGATCATAGCAGTTATCCATTTTTAAAAGAAAACAGCGCAAAGCTTGATATGGAAAGTTAAATCCAGAAATGACATAGCATTAACTGTGCTACTAAGTTCTATACTACTGCTAATATTTTTCCATAATTCTAGCCTACTTTTTCTCACGTCTTTTCCAAAGGGATTAATCCTACCTTGTATGAGGAATATTGGCAAGGGTTAGGAGTTGCAGGGAACAAAATTGTGAGGCATTTCCAAAGCAAAGTTTATGTGCATTTGTCTAAACTATATATTCTAATGACCTGTTCAGAGGTTTTTTACATCCTGCTCTGCTTTGCTTTTTTTTTTTCCTACTTATTTTCATCGCATCTTATTTAAATTTAGTGCTCTAAATCCAAGGAAAATACTTTTCCCTTTTTTAGGAACAACTAAATAAACTAATTATGGCAATAGTAATACATATGTGGTCTGAAATACTCTCTGACTTATGCAAGTCTATGTACTGGAATGTGTTATGAGCAAACATGAAGTGATCCTCTTTGGTATTTATGTAACACAAACACATAGCACCTTCAGCAGTTCCTCCACTGAAACGCTAGCTGGAAACACTTCAGGTGTTTCTGTCATGGTGGTCAGTGGTTGTAGCTGGTTTGCTCTAAAACACTGACCTTCTTAAGCAGCTGTAGGAGCAGCATCCAGCCTGTGTTTTATCTGCTTCGCACCCAGTGTCCAGCCAGCAGTGCCTCAGTGGTCTAACATATCTATTTTCCTGTTTGCACCAGCACAGCATGCTATTTGGTAAGTCGAGTTGAAAATAAATATTAGTCATCGAAAGATAACCCATATGAAGATCATTTGATAATCTTTTTTTTATGTAAGTACAGATGGAGTACAAATGTAGAAATAAATTGTTTTTATGTGTAAATACGCATATGTCTTCCGAGGCAATGCCTGTGAACACATAATCTCACACATAGCCCAGAATCCTGGGCACAAACTGGTAATGAAAACATGATCTTTGCTCACAACTATATGTCACCATCCTACTGACTCATAACTTTAAAACAAATGGCTAAAACTATTGAAATTATGGTTATTACAATTTATACTTTTTGGTTACCTCTTTCAATAGGTTTAAATTGTTATTATGCGAGATGTAACTGACATTTTGGAGAACATTTGTTTTTCAGGGTGTCTTTTTTCATTTCTAGGTGGAAATAAAATAAAAAAATATTATTTTGTATCACTACTATTTTTCAATATTTGAGGCAGTACTTTTCTTACAATTGTCAGATATAAGATGAAAATCAAAACCTTCATCTCAGAAAAACACAAGAGCATTATATTTATGCTCTGTTACACTTCATTCCTCTTCACAGATTTCAATATTTTTGCAAATGTATCTCTATGTTTGATGACTAAGCTATTAAGTTACTCATAACCATTCACAGTGAGTCAGCATATGTGATTTCCAACCTGTTCTATCTTTTATAACTTGGAATCAAGATTTAAGCTCACACAGGACAAAAAAGTGGAATAACAGCAGATTGAATTGCACTGCTCTTTTCTGAGATGTTAAATCTATTTGGCTGTTTCCATGATACACAGGTAAGATGATACCTCCTGAACACAAGTAGCATGTACCACCAAAACCCCCTTTACGCAGTTGCTACACCATCTTTCAGTTATTTCTGACTATTCACACATCAGAAACCTGGCAGCAGGTTTCTGCCTTTCTAGGGTAGAAATCCAGCTTTACAATTAGGTGAAAGAAAAAGAAATGTTCCAACCAGTATCTTGTTTTATCCTTGCAAGAAGTGGGAATATTTTCAATTTTCAGGGTCCTTTCTCAAGATGAAGGGAAGAGAGCAGCAGAAGCATAGCAGTGCCAAATTACAAAGAACTGGCTGTACAGGCAATCCCATCCTTCATTCCCTCTCTGCAGCTGAGAGGTTGTGCCATCTGCCCTTTCAACCTAGTGAGTGCTGTGTTACTCATGAAGACGCAGATTTGGACTCCTCTTTTTCAGAGCAGGTCCAAAACAGTTCCTATATATAGGGGAAAATGTGATAATCTCCAATATTTGTGTCATTCCGGGATCAAAAGCAGCCCTACTTTTATGGAATATGTGGGGTTTTTAAATTTTCCTCTGAAAAAAAAAGAAATGCAGAACAACATTTTTTGCTAGGTCACTGGAGGATTGTGTGCCCATGACTGCCATGCCACATAGAGTAATCCATCATGTCTTTAATGAAAACTTAACCATTTTTATGTGAAGCCAGTGAAGGGAGCATTGCTTTTGTGGTGCTGCATCTGAATCCCACTTCATCCTCAGGCCTCCTCTATGATCTCAGAAGCTCCCTGATAAGCCTTGGCCAAAGCAGCTGAGCAGGAAATCATCCCTTGACCCTATTACCTGGTTTGAGAGGCATTCCCTGACGTACCAGGAGTTTGCATGCTAAAGGTGGTAACAATCAGAAATATCAGTTGGCCAACCTAGGTGGGAAGCAAAGGACAAGCAATTATCATTTGTAGCTTTGGTAAACCATTTTCCTGCATGGAGTGGCACTATTGGGAACTGTAGTTTGAGAGGAACCCGTATCATTGTCACTGCACTTTGGGGAAAAAAGTGCAGTAGTTGTTAACTTGGGTTATGGCCAGGATGGAAACTTACTGACCAGAGTTAATAATCTTGCAACCCTATAAACAGCAGAGAGGCTCTTCGAGCTTTCCTGAACAGCAGCAGGCTGAGTAAGCACTTCCCTCTGAGTGGGATGCCTCTTGGAGCCCACAAACCCTCAAGTTTGCAGTATTCAACAGTTTCTGCATGGGCTGGTACCCCCCCACATCTTCATGCTCCTTGAGCTGCAATCTATTACCTGTTGGGAAATGCGAAGGACTTTGGCATGAATGTTTCATTGAACCTGAGGGGAAATTTTTTATAGGTACATTTGCACAAAAAAAATAGTTGTACATATTGCTTTAACTGTGTGAATATTATTTGATTGTGATTTGAATGTTATTATCTCAAATCTGTAGTTAAGTCATCGTTATAGTTGTAGTGAAACCTATCAAACTGCTTTGTAAATGTTACTCAATGATTAAGTGCTGCTAAGCCCTTTTGCACCTTTATCTTTACATCCGTATTCTTGCACCATTATCCCCTTTTGCATTCCCAGTTTCCATGCAAATAATTCCAAATTGCTTCTAAGCTGATCATCCTTTTTATGCTTTGATCTGGGTAGTACATAATAGAGTGAACCTTGCCATCAAACTCGGTAAAGCAGCATTTTCACAAATTCATGTGAAACCCTGTTTTCGCCAATACTTTCTACAGTTTCATTAAGCAGCCAAACCACTCATTCATGACAGACTTGAACGGGTGACATGGAATGGCAGCAATGCACTTACTGGAGTACACAAGGCACTGCCGGCGTAAAATAACTTGGAAGGTTCTGTAGTTGTACCTGACCAACAAAGTTGTATCATTTTAATTGCAGTAAAAACTTATTAAAAGCCTGACAGTGTATTGAGAAAATAAGGATATTTCAAAGGGCTCCATGAGTATTGTATGTTGAATACTAAAGAAGTTGCTGAAAGAACTGTGAGGGGGAGGGCAGTTGGGTCTGGCTTTAAAAGGGTATGTGCAAAACTTCATGATTGTCAAAGGGATACCTTAGTAAGCTTTTGTTGCAGTAAGCCATATGTGCGGCTGAAGTCAAGATGCTTATTTAATTGCTTCCTCTGGATACCCTCTCCGCTGCAGCAGGTACTTGCTAAGAGAGATACCATCTCACATACCTCCAGCTGGTAGAGGGGTGTGGACCTTCCATGCTGCATTTTGGTATTCCAAGAGATATAGTGTAGCAGTGAAATGGCCACTTTACATCTGCTCTGTTTGTTTGTAAATAACTGAATTTAAAGTAAGAGATGCTCAGAATAAGGGTGATGCCTGCATTGCATGTTAAGTCCAAGAAATGTGTTTTCATTAACGAACAAAGAGCCTTTAGATGAGATGCTCTAAAGAAGGCTCCTTTTATAAAATGGAGGGTGCTAGAAAGCGTGTGTCACTGCCACTATCAACTAATAGAGGTTATGCACTGATGGAAGGAACAAGGGAGCTGGCAGAAGCCTGTCTCTCGCTGTCAGTTCCAGGCTGCAGGCTTTTATGTTCATTTGTATTGCAGTCAATAAGGAGTAGCTTAAATTGGGCTCTGGAAGCTTGATTTTATAGTTTGCTAAATTTCTCTTTTAAATTTGTTTAAAATAAAAGAGAAGTTTCTATGGAAACCTTCCCTTTTATTTAAGAAAAATATCTCCCAGTCTTTGTCTCCTTCTCACACAACCAGGGCTGGCTGGATCTGTGTCAAGATCCAGCTGCACTCTCCCCAGCCTGCCACTCCAGCTCAGTGCTGGGCAGTGCTTGCTGCCGCACCCATCATGCAGCTAATGCTGCCTCTTCCTTCACCTGTAGGTGAGGTTTCCTATTCATACTCTTCCAGCTCCCAAAACAATTGGCAGCAGAAGACATCCCCCGGCCTGGGAAGCCGTGGCAGCAGTGGCAGTGGCAGCATGTGCTGGGTGTATCCTCACTGTCCTGCAGCACTGCCCAGAGCAGTGGCAACCAGGCAGAGTGAACAGAAGCTGTGTGGTTCTTGGAAGTGGGAAATGCTGGCCACCTTGGTCTTCCTAGGAGGCTAAGTGGCTTCCAGGGCTCAAAAGTTGTTTGTTCTGATAAAGTTTTGTATGTGGAAAAAAAAATAAAAACAAGAAAAAACAAAACAAAACAAATCAAAACAAAACAAAACAAAACAAAAAACAACAACAAAAAAACCCCCACAACTCCCTGAGATAATCTCTCATTCTGAGTTACTGAGCCTTAGGGCCTCTTTCTCAAATAATGAAAAAATATCTGCTGATATTAAAGAAATAAGATAATGGAATTGCTTGGGTTTCAAATATTTTTAGTCGTTACTGTCATTACCATCAGCTGATGGATATGATTTGTTTTCCTGAACACAGAGAGCTCAAGACAGCTGGTCTGCTTAGAGTTCCTAAGTCTCCTTATTAAAGGGCACTCTTTAGCCTAACTTCCCTCTTGGTCTGTGATATTCTGAAATATTTTTTTGCCTATTGATGCAAGCTGTGTTCACTGCTGCTATGTTCAAGATCTTCCCTCAGCTTCCACTTCCGTTACTCGGCCTCTGACCAGTTTTGCATAGCATGACCCAGCCTAGGATCTGGGTTTGAAATGCCTGATAGAAATCAGACCTTAACAATTTTTTTAATTTATCTTAAACTCCCTGCAACTATTTTACTCACTAGCTTCACCCATTATTCATTCAGTTTGAGCTATAGCAGTACATATGAGAGAAGAAAGAACCTACAAAATCTGTTCAGAAAGGATCTATACCTGTTTTTATCTCAAAATACAGTAGTACATTTGAAGAAAGACAAGATAACAGATATAAGTCTGGCTTCTCATAACTTTGATAAAAATTCCTTAAAGATAACAAGCTTTATAAATTCATAGATTATTTTATATCTGTGCTGCATTCAGTTTTGTATAATTAATTTTCAGTACAGCACTTCATTAGATGAGCTATTGAATAAAGAAAATAATTCAGCCCCTTTATTTTTAAAGTCAGGAGTAAGATGTACTAGACTACAAGCAGGTGTACAATTATTAATTTTTAAAATAAAAATGGAAACTTAAAATAAAATTAATGCAAACTTTCCTCAGCTGGAATAAATTAATATAAAAGAGATCCCAATGATGAAAATATGTGCATTAATATCTTGATATTTTTCTAGACTTTATTCCCCTAGTGAAAAATACAGAAGTGATGTCTCAGTAGAATACATACTTTACCTACCCTGGCTGGTCATTCCTCACCTCTTAGGAATATGTTGTCAAGAGAAAAGCTCCCATGTGTGTTCCTTATGCACTGCTGTGCAAGACAATGGTCCTAAATTAAAAAAAAATCAAATAATTTCTTTACATGTGGAAAGGATTTTTTTAATTTCAGTTTTAGTTTTTTACATAATAATGTCTGAATCAAAAATCTCAGAAAATATTTGACTACTTTAGGAATTTTTTCTCAGTCCCTCAGATGAGTAGGTAACTGCATTCTTACTGATGCTCACTGTAACTTAGCTAGCCTAAGGGTGATATAAAACAGGATTCTTCAACTTCTTTGACAACGATGGCCAGAATTTATTACAGTGTGTTGCTCATGGACCAGAGAACAAACAAACTTTATAATGTGATGGATCACCTGGGGAATAGATTCAATCTGCATGCCAGGAGTTGGGCAGCAGCAGTGTAAATGCAGTAATGGCTCCATTATATTGCAGATACCATGTGAACAAGAGCTGGAAATCGATGCATTTATTTAATGCATTAGAATGCATTAACACATTTAATGCATTAGAAAAAGGTGTATTAGTTCTTTCTACATAAACACATAACACATAACAAAATTAAGCAAACAAGTGTCAAACACTAAATTATTATTACTAGCACACAGTCTGTTATTTTGATTGTATTATTCATCTAAGATGGTCTCATGGCTTTCTGATTAAAGCTGCCAGAAATTATGTTCTTTAACCTCACAGTCATCAAGAGTCATTCAAATGGTGGCATTTTTAATTAAAGATTATTCTAGTTTTTCAGTAAGAGAAACAAATCACATTAGATAATGGTCAGAAACAAAAAAGAAATTGTTCTGCTTGTCAGTCTCACATCACTCTTATGCTTAATTAGTTCTTGTTGTTTGGAGTCCCTAGGTGAAAAATGAAAACAATCAATTTCCTAGCCAAGATATAACACTGGGATTTGCCATGATAAGGAAACTACTTGAGAGTACATGTATGATGATACATAGAACTTCTAATCACCTGAACACAAGAAATTTCAGAATGCTCTTTATCTCATTCAAATGTCCTTATGGCTTTCTGTTCAGTCCAAACAATGGAGATGCGTGGAATACAATATCACAGGACTTGTGATAACTCCTCTGTTCCTCATGTATAGTAGCACTTTTTCTTTGGTCCCCCATATCACTGAGAGAATAAAACAGAGGTGAGAAGGGAAACCTCTTTGGACCTCTTTTACCTACAGTACATGTCAAACTCGTACAGAAAGGCTGCAGCATTTTTGTGTAGGAGAAAATGTGCAAAATTTAGGCTCTGTTGCCTTCAGCTCCTGCTTGGGGTTTTCTAACTGCCATTGCTCTGTTGGTACAGAAATAAGAGTTAAACTTCTGCATGCTAAATACTGCAAGTGAATTTGGATACTATAAAGACAGGGCTTGATGGACTCAGACTTGGAAAGTGCTGGTCACATAAAAATAAAATGCATTTCCTTCATATCCAGTGAAAAGGCTTTACTTTGCTCTCATTTGTCTTTTTCTTAAGAAGGCACGTTATGAGAAAACCCAGAGGAATGACAATATGTAGTCCCTATTGCAGGACAAGACCTGAAGATGAACACTTCCCTATGTTACTGCTGCTCTTTTCTCAATTTCCTCTTCAGGCTTTTTTCAGACTGTGTTTTCTTAGGAGGCTCTTACTTTGCCTTGACCAATTCCTGCAAGTTTCCCTGCCTAAAGAATCCATCAGCTTTTCCTGCCTTATTTTACAGGCATCCTCCCGGCACCTGACTCACCTTTTGGACCTTCAGAATAATTTCTGTGCTGCCCTTCTAGCCTTTGCAAATTGCTGCCTCTGTTTGATTAGACAACACTTGTTAGAGGAACTATCATCTCTCAGCTGCAGTCCCATTGTAAGGGCATTTTAGGAAAGAGATGTCTTTTTATGTGAGTACAGTTAATGGATAATGGCCCATTATCAAGAAGCTGTGACTTTGCTCATAGGTTTTCTTTCAGCAGTGGAAGTCTTTACTGTTGTTAGCACACAAATTTCTGGAACATTTACACTGAAGCAATTAAGGCCATATTCAGATAGGCTATTATTCTACCTAATGGGTACATAATAGGTACTTAATAGATATTTAGGCACCTATTATGCTTACCGGTTCAAAAGAGCAAAATTATCAGGCTCTTTCTGAGGCCAAACAGGAATTGCCATGATGAGGAGGGCTGACATCAGGATGCGCTATATTATGGGTTCAAATTCATTGTTCTGGGCAAAAGCATGGAGGATTTCTTCCGTGCTTCCTCTGAAGGGTTTTGGTTTTTTTCAAAGCAGAGGTCTAGGAATTTTTTAGTGTAACATTTTTTCTGTAATATACAAAATAGACCAAAACTAGTAACTGCTCTGATAGCTTGTAGAAAATAAGCACTTTTTTGTTTGTTGAAGAAGTATATTAGTAGATGAATTAGTTGTATTCCAGATGCATTCATGCCTAAAACATCTGTAAAACTTGGATAGATTTTACCCCTGAAAGAGCACGTGGGGCTCTTCACTACCTCTTATGCTCCCAACTTTTCTGGTCATGCAGATTTAAAGTAGCTGCCAGGAATCAGGCCTCCATTCAGCGAGCTAAACAGAAGCCACTCCGATGGAGAGTAATAAACCACAGGCCCTTGGCAGTGGTCAAACAGCTTGAAGGAAGCATTTTGATCTGCAAAAATAACCCCAAACCAACCAATGTAAAACAAACCCACCAAGGCCCTGTTGGAAAAAGGGCCAAGTTTAAAATTTGTTTTATATAACTTTAGTCAGAGGTTTTGTTCAGCTTTGCCCTGGGGGAAAGGAATTTTCTATTCAAAGGTCTGTTTCATCATTCAAGGCTGATCTCAACAGACTGGGAGTAGAGCAGAAGATACACAAAAGGTAACTACCATCAACGAACATCAGCGACCATCAGCTCCAAACACCACCCCTGGCATGGTCGGAGACACCTGGCCTGGGAAAGGAGACATAAGAGAACCAAGAATGAGAACCTAATTAACATCAGAGGTGAAGGGATCGATAACCAGCAGGAAACCAAGTACTAAGAACTGCACAACTTGGGACCCATGAACATTGAACTAATGAATTTCTATGGGTTTTGACTGTATAAGTAGCTGAAAAAATTTGGTAAGGAGTCGTGTGTCATGGAATGATTTTCTCTGCACACCCGGGCTATCTGTGGATGAAGTGATTTTTGTTGCACATCCTGGCCAGATTAAAGTAATGCCTTGATTCTCTAACACAAAAAATGTTGTTGGAGAGTTTTTGTTTTTCCCGCAGTTTCAGAGGTAGCCCCAGAAGTCCAAAGTCTTCTAAAAAATGCGAAGTCAACACAAAAAGAGAACAAATCCAGAAGCTTTCCAAAAAAATAAATATCCCACCCCCCACACACACACTTCTCATATAAATTATATTCAAGCTCAGTCAGCCACTTTAAATTTATAGGTGGAAATCCAGCCTCTCCTCTCTCTATGCTTTTCCCATCTGGTGCTTTCTGATGCCTCCTAGTAGCAGTGTCTACCTTCTTACTCTGCCTTTGCTGGAATTAGGAAACAACTAAGAGGATTTCTCTTGGAAAAAGCACTGAATTTATCCCAGATGTGGGATCAGTCACATTATGGAAAGAATGGAAGCAATCTTTTGCTTAAGCTGTCATTAAAACAACGTCTGTGTAATTTTTGAGCACATCATCCTTACACTAAACACTAGTTCCGATGATGAAATATTTAAACCTTGCTCTCAGAGGATCTCTAATTCTGCCTGTGGATCCCCACAGAAGTTCTTTAGACATTTCAAATATTCTATTAAGACTCCACAGAACTGTTTTTACTGCCTTTTGGTGATGAAACTCTACACCACTCTTTCCTGATGCAAGTTGAATCCCAGCAGCAGAATGTATGATTTTAAACCCAAAGGTGAAGAAGAAAGTCTGTTTCCAATGCCCTGCTAATAACTCTGCTTTGGCAGCTTGCAAAACAAATGCTGCAAGGTGAGAATGGAGTAAATCATATGAAAATAATTCCAACTACCCAAATGCAAAGCAGGAACATACATTTCCAGAATTCCTTCTGGTTTTCCTTCTGGCCTACTCTTCCCAGAAAAGGGGTGCACAAAACCTCTGACATCAGAAGAGTCCCTCTCCCCACTGTAGCCCTGGAAACCACAGCTGTTGGCTGCTGCCTGCACTGCCTGGTGGTGCCAGGGCATAGATTGAAGAAAACTAATTTTCAAAGCTGAAAAATGAATGGGTTTTAACCCATACATCATTGCAGTGAGGAAAGCAAATCTCATAAACTTCCAGATTTGAAAACGTTTTTCCTTCTTCAGTTCCTCAAAGAAAGTATCTGCTGTGACCAAAAGATTGAATGTCACTAGCCTCAAAAACCTGCTGAGCTGACTCAGAGGGAAGTCAAGAGCTTAAAAAGCAGTCCTCCTTAGCATAATCTTTCTATGACATTCCTAATGGACTCAAAATTGCAATGATCAAAATAATCACATATTTTGATGTTAATAAAAGATGTCTTAAGAGGTCTTTCAGTGGAAATCCTATTAAACTGTCTCAATTTTACATGGTCTTAAACTCTGTTTATCTACATGTACTGAGTACATTGCAGTCTCAACTGAATATGCTACAATCATTAGATCAAACATCTTTCATTTAATACCAATCATTTACCCAGGATTATGCAAATAAATAAATAAATAGAAATTTAATCCTACCAAATCACCCAGCCTTATTGCCTTAGCAGAAGTTTCAGAGTGTTTCTCTCACCAATTTTTGAAAAAAATTGCTGTTCGTAAAAGATAGAACTGTGTAGACATGCAGGTCTTGGTATCTCCGTCTGTATACTTGTTAATGAAATGCTTTGGAAGTAGAAACTGGTATCTGAGGGTCTGAAGCATAGAAAAGGAGGCAATACATGAGCTAAAAATATACTAGACAAATATATGGTCACAGACAAAAGATAAATACAAAGATCTTTGTTTATGAAATCCAAGACTTACAATGATTTAGAGTCTAGGGAGGTATCACTACATGCTACTCCTGTTCTTTTGGGTTTTTCTCCATGCATGTTCTGCTGCAGTTTGGAAACTAGAGGTATGAGAAGGAACAGCTAGAAGAGTAAAATGCTAATGGCAGAGTGAAGACTACTTAGCATTACAGATTATCCTGCACTTTTTTTTAAAACTGGAAGTAAGAAATCAAGCAAAGCACCTATTTTACTAAAAAGGCAAAGTAAAAGACTTAGAAAAAAAATCACAGAAATTAAAGCCTAGAAGAAGAAAAATATGAAATAACATAGAATCTTTAATCCATTTATATGAATTTATTTTTCTAAATACAAGCCCCTAGCAATAAAGGCGAAAAGAGATTTCAAGGAACAAGTTGTTAGTTGCGTAAAAATTAAAACCCTCAGTTTTATTCAAACATATCAGAAGCAGGAATTTAACCAGAAATAAAGTTTAATAGACAAGTGAAATATACTGACTGATCTTGAGAAAGACAAGGCCATCGCATAATATTTAAATTAATTTTTTTCAGTAATACAAAAAGAATGAGGAGGAGGAGGGAGCAACTGTCTCATATTAAAATGTCAGATGTCAGAATAGTTCAAGAGAATACCTTGTAGCAAGACATCAGTACAATTTCTTCACTAGGAGAACTAAGGAAATTCAAATATCAAGTTGCTGCAATACTGACCATGGTAACCAGTCTGTCAGTCAAATTAGCCTCTCTGAAGGGCAGCAAGAGGTATCCAGATATTTCTAGGTGCTTGGTTTCAAAACTGAGACTATAAAAAAATGCTATGCGAAAGATAGGCTTATTAGATAGTGAAGTAACTATAATACATTAGAAAAGGTCAATGTACTTTATGTAAAGGGAATGTGATTTGCAACATAATTCTTGCTTCTCAAATCTGCTGGAGTCCTTTGACAGAGTCAGTGGCATGAGTGAAAAATATGTTTAGAATAGTGAGTTAAAATCTACAGCTGACTGTGAAGACCTGCACGAATATCTTGTGATATTAGCTCTGGAAATGGGAATGAAATGGCAGATAAAATTCAATGCCAATGAATGTAAAATAATGCATTTGGTGGGAAAAACACAGTAACCCTATTATAGATGCACAATAATAAGCTCTGAAAGATCTTATAGTCATTATAAGTAGATTTTTGAAAGCATCAGCTGAATGTTCAGAGGCAGTTAAAGTGGTAAATAGAATTTAGGAAGTATTATGAAAGTAATAAAGAACAGAAATTGTCGTTATGACAATATGTTTGGTGAGTCGGCATCTTCTGGATGTAATTCTGATCATCTTTGTTAAAAAAAAAGCACCAGAAGTAGGGCAGTTTGAGAGGTAGAAGATAAATCAGATCAGAAATATGGAGATTAAAAATACTCTTCACTTTGGAAACAAGATGGCTGATAGGAGGAATGTATAAAAGATTATGTAAAATCTCAAACAATACAAATACTATAACCAAGTAAAGTTTACCTTGTAGCAAATTGTTAGGGAACAAGCTTAAAAGAAATTAAAGAGAAAATCTTATAAAATACTATATAGTTTTCGTGGAATGATAAAGCTCAACAATAGGGCTAGAAGAAAAATTAGGACATTAATGTGTATGATAAGTTTCTCAAACATCATTAGAAGGAAATGTCCAGAGAACAATCGCAAGATCAAAATGTCCTTCAATGCTGGTTACCACCAACTCAGTGGCTGTACCAAGAGAAGTGCAGCTTTTTGTACTTACACTCCTCTTAACCTTTCACTTGGATTATCCACTGTACAGCACTTCTGAGACCTGGTGGGGTTTGTTCAGTTTGATGCAAGAGAGAATCTTGCCAGCATTTGCATTCTCTGTCACTGACCTCTGTCCGAAACCATACCTCTTTGGTGAGTTCACTCCTGTAAATAAATGGTGCTCCTCATATTGATTATGTGTCAATAGACAGGAAGTTTCAAAAGGCATGTAGTAATTAACCCCAAAGCTTCTGCCCAGCTTAAAATTTAAGAATCATCAGTGTCTTTTCTACAACTAGTGAGAATTCTCTGAGTTGTAAGTGTTCCTACTGTACAAAGCATCCAGTTTGGACTACATTTTTTAAAAATTAAATATTTGATATAGAAAGCTTTGTAATTCTTTTTAAGTAGGGCTTTTGTGAAGAGAATCTGTTTTAATAGATAATTTACTGATCACCTTATCTAAAACCTATCCTATTCCTCACTGAGTTTTGTTTTAAATATGGGGAGAAATAAGCCATTGAAAATGCACACCCTGTGTTTGTCCTATTGAACTTGCTAAATAAATAAATAGTAATAGTAATAGTAATAGTAATAGTAATAGTAATAGTAATAGTAATAGCTAAATAATAAGAATATATTGAAATAATATGAATTTAACTAACCTAGTAAGATTTCATTCACTAAAAGAAAAAACAAAAAGATACATAGCAACATGCATGTTAATTAAAGGAAGAATTTTTTGTATATGTTTGGGGTTTTCTTTCTCCAGATCTTTTGTCTAGTACTAGATTGAGTAACTAAATGGCTGTAATACTCTGCCTTTAGAAATAGCTTTATTTAAGTGATGAGCAGGGAATTTTTTAGTTGGATTATACTTTCCAAAGCACAGATGTATGCCTGCACATTGGAAGAAAGGGAGGTTCTTATTAGATCTGTTCTTGTTATCTCCATATTTAAATTGTCAGTAATTTAAAGGAAACATAAAAACATGGCAAATGCCAGCTTAAAGGTTCCATACAGAAATTGGGGAGCAATAAATTTCCTTGATGATGACAAAAAATTGTGGAAAGTAACTTAATCATTTGCTCTCAGGGTACAAGGAAACAAACATATTTTAATCCTATCAAGCATGTGGTTGCATATCAGGGATAGAGGAGCAAAACAGTTCTTTGCAGAGCAGTGACTTTAACCTAGGATGCAGGAAAAGAAAAAAATCTGGAATACAGCAAGAAGGAGGGAGGGAAAAGATTTCTTATGTTTTCTTACATGTAAACTAACCATTCAAGCTCATACTCCCCAAAAACGTCAATGGGATTTTTGATCATAGAAATAAGAGAGTTTCCAAACTAGAGACACTTGTACGCTACTGTAACACTTACTGGAAAAATTCACAGTATATTTTGATAACATCTTTAATGGTAAACAAAGGTCTACATTTTTTAATCTTTGTGGAGATTATTATTGAGACTGGATGATGTAGAACTGTGCAGTCTTAGAAACAAATTATGGGCAGGAATATTTTTTTTCTTTTGGTAAATTCATACTTTACATATATTTATACATGTCATAATTTATAGAGATCATATTCATAGAGCCCTTCTAAAAAGGTTAGGTTGACATGGATTTATTAGTACATTTTTTAAAAATACATTATGTTCTCTTGTTTTTGTGATATGTATTTCTTTTTAGATTGTTTTTATCGTGCTATGAAATGATAAAATATTACTGGAACATAAATATATGTATTTCTGGGAACATGAATATTGAAAAAGTAAATTTATGCTATTAAAATGATGAATCGGAAATTGTTTCTTAATTTGATAACATGAATGCAATTTTTCCTGATTTCCATTTTTTTGCTCTAGCACTGCCATACATATGTATGTATTTTGTCTTCTCAGCATCAGTCATCACTAAAACTTAATTATATTAGTGAAGTAAATACTCGGCTGCAAACTTTGCTGAGGGAGTCTCATCAGTGACAGATGTTGATAGAGAAGTGTGTGCTGTGACTATCCTAGCAGTACCACATAGCCATGTTTCCTTTATTTTGCTTTTTGCTTGAGCTCAGATGCTCTTCAAACCAGCTTTCTTACCTTACCTGTAAAGACTTCAATTTTATCTGGAACAAAAGTAGCAATTCAATCGACTGCAGTGTTCTAAACTAGTGTCATCTCCTCATTGCCTTTGGATAATGAAAGCTTCCAGATATGAAATCTCCAATTCTGTGAAAAAATGAACTCCTTAAGTTATTGGTGTCACTTTAGATTCCCAAATCCACAAAATGACAATATAATATAAAATGTCTGAATTTAGCAACTGAGTATCATAAATCACAGCTACTTAAAGTGCACCTGATCAGTGTGTTTGAGACTTCATTTGCTGAAGCTCTGAGAGCTGATTTTCTGCCGAGCTAGGTAAAATAGACAATAAAGAGATTCATAGGATAATCATCTGTAGCACAGGAAAAAACTGCTCATTACCATTTTTTCATATATGTTCACAGTCACAAGCTCAACTAGAACTAAATGAACTACATTCTTTGTCTGATAAAAAGAAAGAGTTGATAAAAAAGGGAAAGACATGTCATCTCCAATTTGTATTACCATGTTATTTACCAAAATCAAATCATGAGCATTTTTGCTTGCTGCTGTCCACTAAAGCAGCAATGCTGAATCAGAATCAGTAGAATCTTTCTGATGTTATTGTTTTTCAGGTCTTTGGAAAAGGTGATCTGCTAGCAGTTGAGGTCTATAGGCTGATCTACATAGCTGTTCTGTTCTCATTTATTCCCCTGTGCCCATTCCATGGCTCTTACTGATTAAAATGAAGTTCTGGAATAAATAACACATCAGAAGACTGAAGGACTTTCTATAGCTAGAAATTAATCATATTTTACTCATTACGCTGAATGTATTTTCCCCCAAAAATTTCAAATTCTATGAACAAACCCCAAGATCTGATTCTGAGGCCTTCAGTGTTTACTAATGTAATTTTAAAGCTACAAGCATATGAAAATAGTTAAAGACAGACCCTTTGTGTCATGCAGTTTCCAGGACTGATTTTGAGGCTTTCCCTGAATAATTGAACCAGTGAAGGCGATGCTTTGGGGTTCTTTGTGGATATTTCCACAACAGATTAGACATAAATGTAAATAATATAATAACAATGCTAATGCTTGGATTAAAACTCTCAATTCATTGTTAAATTAAAAAAAAATTAAATACCACTTTTAAATACAATTACAATGTCAGCAAGCAGTGAAAAATAAGAAGCTGGCTGAAGCTATTATGTTTCAATATAGATAAAGTAAGGAAATATTTACATTTTGTATGTTGACAACTCATTGAATATTTATCCAATGTTAAGTACAAAAGATGAGGTTTCTGGGTTGCCTGGATACACTGTGATTTTTCTCAGTGATGATCCAATGGGTTTCAGATTATTATAAAAAAAAAATCAGGAAATTATATGTTTCATTTTTGAAATACTGGTCACACAAGCATGCCCCTACTTACCTCCAGTAGATCCAGGCTTAAAGACAACAAAATATTTACTTCCTTTTCAATGCTACTTTTATTAATTTTTTCCCTGCTTGTCTCTTTTTATTTACAGTCAGTAAAGCTTAGCCTCAAATGCTTTAAAAGTTTCTGTTACATGCTTAGCTGTCTCATTTTGAGGTTTTGATGAAGGTGTATGACAGATTCAATGCACATTCCTGATGCAGTTTAAGTTACCTAATTCCAACCCCCATTGCAATGGTTCAAGAAAATTACATTTTCAGGAAAAAAAAACAAAACCAAACCACCAACAAACTCCCCATTTCCGTTCTTTATTGGGAGTACATGTACCCTATAAATGGCTGTATGACCATAAGTTATGAGGTGGTGCAACACCTTCTGTCTGCTTGGGGCAGTGGTTTGCTAAAGGCCACAGGAAGAACCTGCCCACTAACTGGAAAACCTCCCAAACCAATTTTGCAGGAATATTTGCAGGGCCTGATTCTCAGGATCTGATCACAAAACATATGCCTAAATTCTGTGAACAGCCAGATTTGGCAGGTATCAGGTATTCTCAAGTGTAAGTACAGCAGGCACCAAATAGCATACAAAGTGGTTGCACAGAGGACTTCATTAAGGTGCACAGTGGGTTTTCTCTCAGGAAATGGCAGCCAGACAGAGCACCACTGATACTACCACTGTTTTATCTAATTACATCACTTACCCAAGCCGAGAAGGCCACAATTCATTCCCTTCAACTGTCAGGAGAGATTAAAGTTTGCACCTAATAACACTTCTACAGGTGCTTCTTCATTACTTTCTTACTTTGGATTGGGGATATGCTTTCAATGAGCCTTTCCTTGTGTCTCCATATAGAGCCCTCTGGACAATGGTAACAGCATTGTCATTCCATTTGGCTCCTTGCAAAGTCCTGAAGTGTTTTCTCTCTTGCCCCTTAGGGTGGTGAGAAACTAGAAGATGTATGCCAAGAGTAGCTTTCTTCCCTTCAATTACTGATGGGCATTCAGTCCTTCAGGGCCAGGCTACAGCTAGCCTGAAACAAAATTCTGAAAAGCATGTACTGTGCATGTCAGTCCTCAGAACTGTTCCCATCTCCTGCTGCTGGGCTGTACCATATAGTGTAACCATAGCCTGAGAGGTTGCCAGGCACCTCATTGCACATGACCTGAAATTGTTAAGTGTCACAGTGAACAACTGAGAGCTTATTTTACTGGAGACACACAAGTGTGCACACACAAGTCTATAAGATAATGGTGAGTGTACTTCAAATGAGGCTGTGATCTGAGTACCCATTCCTTTCTAAGAGAATTTTCTATTTTTATAGTGGCAATTTAATTGCAGTGTTGGTTAACTTCTGAGCACTTTCTCGTCCAGCAGAAACTGTCATGATCATGGACTTTCATATAAACTGCTGGTTTGTATTGCTTGAGCTCTCTTTGTATCAGATAAACAGCAGAATTATTATCTCCAATAATGTCTCATTAAGAGAGAAGTGGTTATTAAATACAATAAAGGACAAACCAGTATTAAAGTTGTTGCAATGGTCTTGGGGTGATCATAAGAAGCATTTACATAAAACTATAATATAGACTATTTTCAGGAACACGCAGAGATAGTACTTAATTTCCAATGCAGCAGCATAGTTTGGATTTTTTATAAATTCTCTCTTCTTTGAAATCCAGAGTACCCCTTTCTAAATGTAAAACATAGTTAGGAGAGGCGAAATATAAAATATGAATAAGACCTTCCTTCCCACCAGAATAGAATACTTTGTGATTTAATCGGATAGAATAGAATAGAATAGAATAGAATAGAATAGAACAGAACAGAACAGAACAGAACAGAACAGAACAGAACAGAACAGGATGGACTGTTTCAGTTGGAAAGAATCTGCAAAGATCATCTAGTCCAACAGCTGGACAACTTCAGGTCTGACCAGAAGACAAAACGTATTTTTAAGTGTGCTGTCCAAATACCTCTTAAACAGGATTGGGACATAGACCACCTCTCTAGAAAGCCTGTTCGAGTGTTTGGTCACCTTCTTGGTGAAGAAATACCTCCTTATGTCCAGTCTAAACCTCCACCTGGTGCAACTTTGAACCATTCCCATACTGGATATCACTGGATACCAGAAAGAAGAGCTCAGCCCTTTCGCCTCCACCACATCCCTTCTTCAGGAAGCTGTAGAGAGCAATGAGGTCACCCCTCAGCTTCCTTTGCTATGAACTTTACAAGTCCAAAGTCTTCAGCCTTTCCTCACAGTGCAGACCTTCCAGCCATTTCACCAACTTTGTTGCTCTTCTCTGGACCATCCCATTCTTCTTAAACTGTGGGGCCCAGAACTGCACGCAGTACTCCAGGTAAGGCTGCACTAGTGATGAATACAGTGGGATAATCATCCCTATATTGTGCTTTTAAGGAGATAAAAATTTCTCAGACCATTTTCTTCATCATGGAACTTACTTGCCCTGACCTGTTTCAGTGAAAAATGCTGAAATAAAATATGCAGAATAAGCAATTCAATGGAGGTTATAGATAATCATAAAGAGGAAATTAGAAAAAAAGTGTGATGGATAAGAAATAGGGCAGATGCACATATATCAATCTGCTAAACTTATGTGCTGTTGTGTAAGCTCCCAGCATCCAAGAAATATTTCTGTTCACTGATGAGAAAAAGTAAAAACTTGATTCACAACACCATTCTACCTTAAGAAAATACTGCCACTCAGAATGGCTTTTTGATTTAATTACAGTCAGATCAGTGAAAAATAGATTGAAAAATCACAGACATAGGTATAAAAGTTCTTTTGCTATGTTTACTCTCTGCAGTACAGAGAGTTATTGCTTAGGTTTAACTGATGATTAATTGATGAATCAATATTTCATCCAGACTGCTCTTGCATCTTTGTGGTGATAGGAATAACGAAGTTCTGATACAGTAATTGGAACATCTAATCACTGTGCATTTCATAGCATTGGGTCAAATATTACTTGCATAGTCATACTACTACGGTAAGTAGGAGAGAGTAATACTCATTAGTATTAATAATTAAAATATAATATCAAACTGCTCTACTTACATTCCTGCAAGAGGAGGAGGATCAGATCAGAGTCTGACTTGAAAAGAATAGCTGAAGTAGGAATAGTAGGAACTTTTCCTATTTGATGTTTTTCTTTCTGAAAGTAAATTGACATCTACTGATGTGATCTAAATCACATCCAACTTGTATGTGGTTTCCATGGCTGACCAAGCCAGCATACTGTAAACTTCCTTGCTACAGACTACTTGACAGAATAAAGGTCACTTCTGGCATTGCTTTCTGACATGCAAAATCATTCTCAATACTGCAATCCCTCCTGTAAAAGCTTTTATCTTGTCTGAGTCTTCAGTTCCAGCCTTAAAAGTAAGCACTTATTCTTACGTATCTTCGTCTGCTTATCAGAAAAACAAGACCTCCTATCTCCAGAACATGCAAATATTCAAATTAAATGCATTATTAAAACAAAATATTACATTAACAGTGTTTATTTTTATGGTTGTATATATTAATTGATTAAACATTTAATCTTCATAAAAGTCGATGAGAGGCATAGTGTCACTTTCTCCAATAAAGTAAACAATTGAAAATGTAAGACTTTCAATTAAATTTAGGGCTTTCAAAGAAACCCCCTTTTCTAGATCATGGCAAGAAAACAATGACTGATCAAACTATTCTACATGAATGTGTACAGTTCAAAGAAGATGCAGATGCCCTCTAAATTAGAAATACTGTTTTTTGTTGTAGCTGAAGCTTCCCTGACCGCCCCCTGCAACATCCTCCAAATGAAATGCTAATTTAAAAAATTATGTAACAAGACAGTAATATTTTCATTGGCTATTTTATTGTTATCACAATTGGGACATATAAAGGAGAGAAGAGAGAAATCACTGTTATTTCATCTGTGTAATGCAAGGGAAGTCTGAGTGGTGGAGACCTAGTTAATTATTGGATTATATTTTACATCCAGAAAAACCCTCTATCAACAGACCATTAATGGAGTAAAGTGTCATATCCAACAGCTGGAAAAGAGAAGTGGCTTTCTGCTTATGCACCAATCTTATAATTACTCCATGCACTTGAGGTAAGAGAGAATTTGAAATACCTTGAATGTTTAAAAAAAATGTAAATACTTCTTAATAAGATGCAGTGCTTGACTTAAGTCTGTGAAACTACTTAAAAGGTAAGTGATGTTGAACTGCACTTAACTGATGAAAAATCAATGGAAAACAAAATTCAGATCATGCAAGTAAAAGTACACCCTCTAGACCACCAAACCACAGGTGCTCAGAAAATCTCACATCAGATCTCACATATCTAATTGTAGTGTGTGATACATTGCTAATGGTCTTCCTAATGGTTACACTGCCAATCAAACCAAAATCATGGACCTGATCAGGGTGGACTTTCAAGTGATACAAGTCTATTTTAAGCTGCATATAAACAAAATTATTATAATGGTCACTTCTGGTCCTGAAACCCATCAATCTTTTGTCATGCCACGGTTAAAAACAAAAGTGTGGGAATCTGTATCCTTGGATACTCTAGTTTGCCTAAAATTATGATTTCTGGACATCTTCTAATGTTCTCAAACAAGTTTTGAATCTCATGGCTGATAATGGTTTGTGTGCAGTGTTTAATGGTTTTTATTTCTCACTGAGGATAATATTTAGGAGAAGTAGAGTATTCACTACCTTTCTCCTATCTCTTCGTTCTCTTTGGTTTTGTTACTCTCTCTGTTTCCTTGTTCTCCTCTTCTCACCTTCATTTGGAGAACTGACAGGAGAAATAAGCCAAGGAAGTGTAATTTTTGCTTTGCTCTGAAGCCAGGGAGGTTTGTGTTCAACCTAATATCCCTTGGTGATGAGTTGCCAAGCCTGGGTGCTGCTGCTGAGCAAGGCATGTTCAGCTCCTAGGGATTTCACTCTCATGATTGACAGCTTCATCACCCCTAAGGAAAGTAGCTGTCAGGGCATAGCTTTGTTGCAAAAAAATACCAATAACCCCCAAACCAATAAGACAAATAAAACTGTACTTTCTAGTATGTCTGAAGGTAGCACCTCAGGTAGCTCTAGGATAACACATATTCATGCAGAATAAAAACCAGTGCCTGCCCTAATAGTACATTTATCCTGGAACATATATGATGGAAGTAAATGCTTTTTGTGAGACTTTTTTTTTTTTAATCAATTAAATATATTATTATGAGCTGGAAGAGATATCTACTTATATGGGCCAAATTCTTCACTAAGACAATGCTATTTTTACATCTTCATTTCCTAAGTGCTGCTGCACGTCCAAGCCAAAAGCAGGAAATGTGTAAAACTAAGTCTAGGGTTCAGTTCTTAAATTTGAATTTTAGACCCTACTGAAGAGCCATTTGGGTAATTTGTTTGAAGCTCTGAATTGGTAGAAATGTTATACTTTTGTGACTCAGAATAATCCTTCAGGCATCCAAATTTGGGCATGAGCATCCTTCCTCAGAACTTTGGTTTGGCTATGAATTTCTTTAGATGGTTTGGGGGGGGACTTATCATTTCATCTTAGAAGTTGCTTCAGTTTATCAGTAAAGTGACTAGGTATGACTAGGTAAGATTTAGTATGTGTTTGTTTGCTAATTGGCACATTAAAGCCAAAATAATTAGGACTGAACTGAGCAAACCCCCCCACCCATCCTTTACTGCTGCAAATAGCTAAGGAAACCGCTTAATATGTTCAATTTTTTATAACTCCTATTATTTCAAGCAAATCAGCACTTAGTGTTTTCAGGGCCATTTGTCTTTGTTTAAAAATTTTTGTTGTGTTTTGTAACAGAAATTTTTTAATGCTCATTTCCCAGTGCCACATCCCTTGCCATTTCAAACAATTATTTCAAGGCTTTGGACGGCAGTTGTAGCAAATATTTTCTCCCGCAGCATCAGCAGTGGTAGCAGCGGCAGCAGCAGCAGCTGCTGGTTCCTTGGCAGGCTCGGCAGCAGCTGCGGGGCCGGGGCTGCCCGCACCGCTGGGGCCGCGATGCGGCAGCAATGCTGATGCAGGCTGCTTCCGCAGAAGGCTTTGCGCGCTTGTCTCTGTTTCGGTGCAAGGGGCCGCAACACCCACCTAGAAGATTTTTTTTTTTTTTCAGTTGGGGCAATAAAATTGGGGTCACTGACAGGTCGTCATCGTCTCCTTCCACAGTCACAGCCTTGAGAAGACTTGCTCTCCTTGAATGTTAAACTTTCTTTGTTCAGTAGGGAGGTAGGCTGGCTGCCAAAGGGGGGGAAAAATGCTGGCTTTGCGCACTCTCACACATGACCCGTGTATTTGTGACTAGGTTTTCAATGATGCCCCGAGGAGCCGTGATGCCTGAGATTCACTGCCACCTGGAGGAGTCAAGTTAACCTGGAAGTCTCTACCTCCAGCGTTTAAACTCTTCAGAATGGCTTTCAGATGAATTTGGCACCGCTGTCAGAGAAATTAGACTGGAAGCTAGGCCTAAATATAAATAAAGTTGTATGTGTGTGTATGTGTGTTTTTAAGTCATGATTTATTAAAGAAACAGAGAATTTATATAAATAAAATATGACTTTCCTTCTCAGTAAACTATGTCCACATTGCCTTACCACCTTTAATCATGAAATGCAAACACAGCTGTATTTTTTTCCCTCCACATTCTTAATTTTAAAATAGGGCTATTTATTTAATATTATAAATAATATTCATGGGATATATAAAAAGAACAATATCTTATAAACTGTGACATTTTTGTTTACTTAGTGATTTTAAGTTCAATCGGCTTTAGTGAGAGCTAAAGCTCTGTTGTGCTCTTGAAAATTCAGATTTCAATATGAAACCTATGGCTACCTAATATTGTGAAAAAAATCATAGTGTTTTCTAGGATGATGACAGACAGTCCAAAAAAAAAGAACATTCCCTCAGCATTCTAGAGATATTGAAAGTAGTGGGTCACATCTAAGAAAAAATGTCTTCCAGTTTCCTCTGATATTTTGCCAATTAAATGTACATTCTGTTCTGATGGTATAAGGTTGTGTATACACTACTAAACTGCTTTTTAAAGATATTTACTTAGTAAATATTACAGAGTTCCAAGGGCGGTATATACTTCAAATCATGGACTGGAGCCACACTCATTCTTAGTTTTAAAGTAAGATTTTAATCATACAGTGTTAATTATTTAGCTCTGTACTCAACAAATAGTTTACACGGGAAAGTACAGGTGCCTCCAGCCAGGCATTGGAAGGCAGCTCAAATGAGCTGTGCAGTGATTTGGTCAAAATCCGTCTTGAGGTCTGCACACCTCTTCAAATAAACCTTTTAAGTGGCACGGCATAAAAAGTCTGTCTCTGGCTTATCTCCCTTGTCACATGTAAGGTGCTGATGGGAAGGAAAGTAGAAAATAATTTCAATGCATACCTGTAGGCTCCCGTTTTGCCGTGGGTGTTGTCTGAGTCGCAGTCTGGGGCAGGTCCCTGCGCATTGCAGGTGCTCCAAGGTGCTGCCACAGGCTTGGTCAGCCCGGCCCACCCACACATTCCTGCCTCCAGCAAACACCCCAGGGCACACAAGGCCTTGCAAGACTTGTGGAGCTACACAACTTGCAGGATTAAACCACACCAGTCTCCAAGTGAGCTCTGACTCATATAAGAGCAAACAGTAGCATCTCCCACACTGCCTTTCTTCTGACTGCAATAGATAAATCTATTAAAGGAGCCAAGTGTTTGAACTGATGGTGCTTTTAGGCATTTCATCCATAAATAGTCAGTAAATGTAGCACTGAAGATAATTTTCAAGGCTAAAAAGAGGTTATTTGACCTATGACAGAAATTAAAAACACTCACCATTTTAACACTAAAAAAAACCCAAAAAACCATGTCTTGCAAAACAAAGTTTACATGAAAGCAAGATAAATATATTTTGCTGTTATATTTTTTATAGAATTAATCAACAGGCCCTTTAGGAAATATTAATATTTTATTTTAAATTCCTCCAGCCTAATCTACCTTAATATTTTATTTTAGAACTATATGGTCTGACAAATTTTCATTTTGCTGATAAGAAACAGAACTGTTGAAGCATGACTATGACTATTATGCTCTTCATTGTGACACCTAATTTCTGACCTGAGTGTGCGGGGCTCTCCGCTGTCCCGGGAGACCTTGCAATGTACAGAAAAGTCCAGGTTTCCGGCCCATGCTGCTGAAGGAGTAGTCTGGAGTCATTTGTTTGTGTTCTCAAGGCAGTTTATTAGTTCCTTATCAAAAGTAGATTTCTCTGCCCCGCCAAGGTCGACACAGCAAGCGTCCAGAGACACACTGTGCCTGCCCCGGGTGAGCTCTAATCTTTTATACTAATAACTACATATTTAATGTTTACCATTAATTACCAATCTGTGCCCCTCACACCACACTGTCCAGATCTGTGTCAAACCAATCCAAAAGTGTCAACATCACCAAGAAGATGGAGGTTATGAAGAAGAAGAAGAGATAACATGCCACGTGTAAGAATTCTCCATCTTGTGCCTCAGACCCCCCTGTACAGATTTTCAACCTCCCTGTACAGGGCTTCAAACCCCCCTGGACATACACTTAGATCTTTTCTTTTTACTTATAACTACTACTATTTTTCTACCTAAGCTTTTGTGACTTGAAGTTCTTCATACAAAGTTGATAACTTGTTCCATGGATTAAAATCAAAGCCACAGGCATTTTCAGTATCAGTCCAGGGTCTCTGACACCTCTGGCAAGGCTGAAAAGCCTCCTGACCAGGTTTTGGGTCAGCCAAAGGCATCATAGGAACCCCCTGGGTTCCAACAGAGTGGAAAATTGGAACCAAGTTGATAGAAAAAACATTTTCAAGAATCAGTGGACTAAAATGTCTTAAAGAATGTCTAAAAATTGGATAATGAACATTCACTTTTGAAATTCTTCTTAAACAACTAGATTTATAATCTGGATTTAATAATTGCTGAGCACATTCTCAGCTTTTTAAAAATATACCCTGGTAAATTAAAGCAACCCTCCATCCCTTAATTAGGGCTTAATTTCCTGCCATATTTTCTGTTAAGATTTTTAACAGACATTGCTGAAATCTTTATGACTAGGACAACAACTGTAATGTCTTCTCCATAGGTAATAGGCCTTTTTTGCTTGATTTTTTCACCTAAAATAAGTCCTCTCAAGATCTTTTCTTCTTTACTCATCAGTTATCACTCTATATATTTTGTCGTATTTTGGCATGATTTTTCTTTTCATTTATTTATTATTTATTTTTTAATATTATGAGCTTTCTCTTCCTCTTTTCTTACTGGAAAGCTTTCTGATGTTTTTCTGCTTTACTCTAGGCTTCTGAATTTTGTTTGCTTCATAAATTTTTAATATCTTATTGGATATTCTTCACTCCTTCTCTTTTCATATATTTTCATGTATTTACTTTCTTTCCCATATTAATCTTCCTCCTCATTCTCTGAAGCTGTCCCTACTTGTTATGCTTTATGTTGGAGAATTGTGAACCCTTGCAATTTGCCTTTAGGTGATGTGTCACGAGGGTAGAAAGAGCAGAGTTGTATTTACAGCTACTTGAATCAATTCTACTTAATGCTGATGAATAGACAGTGCAGGGAGGGCCTGTCCCTGATCAGCTGGAGCTGGGGTCTGACCCTGCTCCCTTTCTACTCCTGGAAACCCTGAATAATTGTGCGTTTTAAGCAAACACCCTCATCTTGAGTCACGGGAAGAAAGCTGTAGCACAGAGTGCCTTCACAAAATTTAAATAAAAGGTGAAAAAAAATGCTGTAGTGAAGGAGTCTCCAATCAATTCCCTCTGCTCACCTGCTGATAAAGATATTTTGCATCAGAGAGATGAAAACATGAAGGGACTGGGGAGTTTTGAGGTCAGACTTTGTACCAATAGGTTTAATAACATTAGGAACTGAGGGGATAAGAGCTGAGGTTTTTTTTTTTTCCTTCTTTTGAGGGAGAATAAAAAGCATGTGCAACATGGTATTACCTGAATATGAATGTTGTCACTTAAAGCTAAATTTTGAAGAATAGTAGACTTAATTGCTCTTTCGAAATTTTCTAGGGGAGCTTAGATAACCACAGGCAGTTCTTTGGCTTACTAATTTTTCTTCTTCATGGGGGAACCTTGTTAAAGTACACAGGCAGGGGATCCTGGCCTGAGGTTTACTGAACAGAAATTGTTAGACATAACAAATAACAAAGGCAGAATCTGAAAAAAGGTACAGAACGTTAGAAGTGACTAGCTTTTACAGACTGGTAGGGTGAAGTTCTGTGAAAAACCGCAAGTCTGCAGATAATTAGAGGGAAGCATCGAGAACCCTTTGAGGAGTACCACCTCCTATTGCCAGCAGTACCCAGGTGATCTGAAGGACTAATTACTACCTGTAAAGTAGGGAATCCCTATCAGCTGTGTTTTCAGATTAAGCTTAATGCAACATAGCTGGGTCTTTCTTTTATATTTATGTCAGTGCCATAAATAATAAACTCCTCTTTACTCAGCAGGTTCTAGTTAATTTGTGTTTCTTGAAAGATAAGCATGCTGATTTAAAAAAAAAGTAGGAAAAATATTGGCTGCACAGATGCCTGTAATTGTCATGTATTGAATGAAGTGTTCATAAACTGGAGCTTGTGACATCAAAGATGTTTTTCTTGGGCTCGGTGTAATATTGGGCCAGAAAGTAAGATCTGGCAGGAAGATAAATCTAACTTAAAATAGGGAGAGTTATCAATAGCAGTTTATAAACTTCAATATTTTATATATTATCAATGGTCTACTGAAAGGTGTCCTTCCTGTCCCACAGAAGGGGAATCAAAATTAGATGATTTTTAAGGTCACTTCCAACCTGAGGAATTATATGATTCTATAATTCTAGGTATCTAAGAAATCTTATATTTATTCATGTGTTTTTGTAATGGGTTATGTATTTCAAAGCTGCTGATTTAAGGTCTTGAGTACAGCTCAGCTCCATGAATGGAGCTATTGCAAAGCCATTATATTGCCTGTGTTTCATATAAGGCCTGCCTGAAGCCACAATAAACCAGCAGTAATGAAACTTCTCTATCTCTAATTTATGCAAACTCCAATCTGGACCTTCTGAATTAAATGGTGTTCTAGTGACTTCAACTGTTCAGTTAGTTTGTGGAATACAGTCAGTTTTAATACATCTCTGCACTCTTGGTTGCATCCAACACCACTGATTAATTCAAGACCACTTGATTATAATACATTCCATAATTTCCATGGCTACAGAAAATTTCAAGATTTTTTTTCCTTAATCTTGATTCAGAAGTCAGAATGTTATCAGAATAATGTTCGTATTTCCTAGGCTTCTAATTAGCCTGATCTTAAAGCACAGCAAATATCTTGAACTCACCTCATTAAGAATAAAGGTACAGTTATTAAATTTTTGAAAGTCTGAATATATCTGAACTTGAAGCAGATGTAGGTACTGGGGAAATATATACTAACTCATTTGTTGAACATCTCCGTGCTTCTTATTAACTCAGCATTTCATCTTCGTGAAATGCATGTACATATGTGAACATTCTCACATTTCTGTACATGCTTATGCATAAGTATAAGAATAAAGATGTGCCTTTATGTACTAATTATTGGAGCAAGGTTAAATAATTCATGCAACAGTAAGCTTTACAACCTTCTGACTGATTATAAGATCACGAACATACAACAGCATCTTATGCTATCATTGGAAACAGTGAATGTTATTCCAGTTTCTTAAGAATCAGCATAAAGATAATAAAGTCTCTTTAGAACTAAGCACTGTAGAGAAGCATCATCATACATAGGGCTTGCCCAGGTACTTTCTTTTGAGCTTTTCTCTATGAATTATACTAACAAAGGTTGTATTATTTAACTTTTCCATTACTCATTTTCCTAACATATGAATCTTCATTTGTAACAGCTGTGTTAGTGCTTGACCTGGGTGGCTGGGTGTAAAGCATGTAAACCACTTTCAGATTTGAGAGCCATGTTTCTGTCAACACAAGTGGAAATACAGCCAGTGATCTCATTCAACTTCTGTGTGATATTATTTTCAGAGTGAAAAACCATTACAAAATGTAACACATTATTTATGACTGCTGGTCTCTGGTTGGAAAAGGTTCAGGGCTGGGATCAGAACAAGTGATGAAGGTCAAGATTGAAATACAGTCATTTTTAAGAATGCAATAGAAAGCTTGAACATCAGTTACTAAAGAGTATGGGTCACTGACTTTGCCCATTCTGGACACAGATACCCAGCATGTGTCAAAGAGATTGCAGTGCAAGGCATGAAAAAAAAAATCTGCTTTATATCGAAGGATGCAAAGCATTTTCAAGAATGTTGAATTAATTCAAATAATGAGAAAGCATAGAATAAACCAGCATGCTTTTTAAATCGATTTAATTTTCTTTCAGCATCACCTAGGATACCCACGAAAGATGCATCTGCTCACAGTTCAA
Organism: Bombycilla garrulus; assembly: GCA_013400315.1. Classification (NCBI taxonomy): domain Eukaryota; kingdom Metazoa; phylum Chordata; class Aves; order Passeriformes; family Bombycillidae; genus Bombycilla; species Bombycilla garrulus. The sequence continues at coordinate 375,818 of VXBU01012383.1, forward strand.
AGTCAGCCCAGGTGGGAAAACTTGCAGAAGTTTGGAAGCACGGGTTGTCTTCCACAGTAAGAGCAGATGGGATTTTGTTTTGGTTGGGCTTTGATTCTTTTGCTATCATTTACTTTATTCACTTATCTTTTGACCAGAGGAATGGATTTAAAAGAGGCAGGTGACAGCATGTACTGAAGTAGGGCTCTATCACTACAGCCATGTGTGACTCCTCCCTGAGGAAATCACTATATTGCAAAGAACTCAAGTAAATTATGTGGGCTTGAATATACAGAATATGCTCAAAGTTCACTGTCATTCAAAATTTTTTCTTTTTTTTTTTAAGAAAGACTTTCAGTGCTAGGAGAGACCTCTGAACTATTTATCTTAGCATGGTATTAGTGTTTATTACTTTAAGCCCCTTGTCTTATTGCTTGCCTCAGTGAACTGAATGGTATTAGGCAAATTATTTTGAACAGCTAAATATGTCTTTCTGTCTTACCTTTCCTGATCAGAGTGGCAGACAATATGGTTTTATGAGGGTGACTTTGGTCTAGAATTAAAGATATTTAGGCCTATCTGCCATTTGTGATCACAAGGGTTCAACGATGTGGATCACTACATATCTAAATAGTCAATATTTCCAAGAAACTCTAACTCCCTCAGTTTCCATAGAATGGAGATTGCCCCAATATTTCTCCAAAGAGGAATAGAAATAAACTTTGCTGCTCTCTTTTGGGAAGTTTTCTTTGGTTTTATTTGAATTTTAAGTGAACTGTTTGGAATCCACTAAGTTTAAAGGTTAAGATTACTCCTACGCTTCAGAATGACATAAAAAAAAGTATGTTAAAAAATCAGAAATAAGGAAAGAAATATGACAAAATCCATGACTCTAAATCATATTCAAGCCAGCCAAATTAATATATTACATGCGGTAATTCATCCAAAGCACCACAGTCAACACTGAAGAGATCTAAATATGTGGCAAATATAATTTTTTGATCACAATTTTTCTTTCAAATATTCCTTTACTTTGACAGTATGCCTTATGTTAATAATATGCCCATAGGATCTAATAACAAGAATGTTTAATGTCTTCTTGCCTTTATTTTGATATGAGCAATTTTTTTATTTTGTTGCTTAATAATATCTTGAGCTAAAGGAAATTCTGTGTTCAACAAAGTTTCATATAATAGAATTGAAAAAATTCTAAATCCTGTTGTTTCAATAACAGCTTATGCTTACATACCAATTTTAAAATTATATGTCTTAGTGTTCATTGAACCCTGCTAATTCTTAAAATATCATCCTCCTTCTATTCCAAGTAATGTTATATCCTGACTGTAACATTGTCCCTGTAAGGACAAACTTACAGCCTAAACGTTCACCATTTCTAGGTTAGAGGCATGTAATATAGCATATTAACTCAGGTAACTACCCCACTTACTCTGAAGTGACTGAATAATGCTTTTCACTCTAATGAGTGGTGAAGACTTGTTAAACTCATGTGGGAGTAAGTCCTGAAAAGGCCAGATTTGTTTCTGGTGGTAGTGAGATTTTTGGTAGAGGTGGTGCTGGTTTGGGTTATTTCTGTCTTCATGAAGCTTTTGCTAGTAGACCATTATGCAGGTGCTGTTAAAATATATAAAAATACAGAACATAAATATGTAAAATATATGAACTAAGATAATACAATACAATGGTAAATTTCAAACTTTATAGGCACCATTAAGATAGCTCCTGTTCTTCACATTTCTCAGCTACAATCTTGGAGTTTTTAGCTGTGCAACAACTAAAGTCTTGGAAATATACATACAACAACCTTACTGAGATAAGTAAACCAATCTACGCTGATGGAACTCATTGAGAGCATAAAATTACTTGTCTGTTAAAAAAGTATATTTTTTATGAGGATGTTCAGTCTTACCCTGTAAGAGAATGGTTTTTCAGACTTTCACATAGGTCAGAAACTAAAGCAATAAATCTGGCCATAACTTAACAAACTGCTGCTCAATGGAGAAATGTAGTTCACCACAACAGAGAAACACTGAGATAGGGAAGAAAAAGATGGAAAACTCTCAGGAGGGATAATTTGTCAGAAAAATCTTCAAAGAGAAAAGATAAAGCTGTGTGAAAAACAAGATTCATGCTCCATAAAGAATTCTTTGGAAATACTTGATTCATCTTGAAATATAAGAATTCTGACATGCCAAAAAATTATGCTAGAAGGAGTTCACTGAAGGTAGTGAAATGTTTTGTTTCTAAAAATTGATTCCAATAAAACATTTTCAAAATGTCGCAGTGTTTACATTTCAGAATGCCATTTTCTTGTAAATATTCACATAGAATATCAAAATTATTAGCTGAAAAGTGAAGTACACTCTCAACATTAAAAAAAAGGAAAGGAAATCAATTATTTGATTTGAGAAAAAAAAAAAAGAGGATAAAATTTCAGAATAACTGTAGAGATTCATCTATACTTTGAAAAAATCCAAGACAATTGTTATATTTGTGAAAGATATAACCACTCTAAATATCTTACAGTCATTGTGGAGAGACAAGTAAATGATACATTGTGTTAACACAGATCCTGACAATCAAACTGTGTGAATTGTATGCACAGGAGGTAACCATGGTGGTCATGTCCTGCTGTCCATCCGTGCACATTTACACTGAGTTTTTTGAGATTTTTTTTCCCAGAAGTTTATTTTATATGCTAGCCAGAACAATGATGCTCTCCTGATTGAATCAGTAGTATGTGGCCAGTGGAGCAACCTGGTCTGAGTTTCAAGCTGTAGGTAACAAACTATGAATAAATATGTTGTCATCAGTCACATGAAAGTCAAAGAAAAATAATTTCTCAAGAGCTGACACCTATTATTAAGCATAAAAAATTGCTGTGAACTAGCTCTCTGACACACAGGGAACATGTAACCTTGTCAAATGAGACGTACATCGAGAAACAGACATTTCTTGCTCTGTAACACCAAAAGGGGGGAAAAAAATACTCTTTCTAGAAGAATGTGATTGTGATTATTTATAATTTTTTTCTGTCTTTTCCTTCTTTGTCTTCCTGGTAAAATTGCTGGTGAAAACACACTTGGGTAATCATTCTTGTAGTTATTTAATGATTTATTTAATTAAAGTGATGTTTCATGGTCCATGTGTGGATTGCATATGGTTGTTTGCTGATATTATAATAGAAAATAANATAATAATATTAACAACAACAACAACAACAACAATAACATCCCAACCATTTTTTTCTGCTTTCTAGTTAAAAAAATTGGAGCCTTAGTACTCTTCTCTCACTGTATTTTGTGGTATTGTTTGTTGATAATAAATACATATCTATCAACAATCACATATCACTGAAGATGATAGCATGCTAGATCAAGTCTCTTTCAGATTAAATTAAGGGATAATTAAAACTTCCTGTTTGAAGGTAGCTGAAATAATAGAAGCTTCTGAAAGAGTCAGTCATTTCATAAGAAGGATGGAAAAAGCCAAGCTGTTTCTGGAATAGATAACAAATGCTACAGCAAAGGAATTTCCAAGTTGTATGGAACGTCTCAGGGGTATAGGACTAAAAAGACAGGAAAAGTGAATTACTATTTAGCGAAAAACACTGCATGAACTTCCGAAGAATGAAATCTGTCTTTTGTTGTTTATTCCATCTTTATCCGGGGAGACAGGAAATATTTTGGAAAAAAAATACCCAAAATACATTACTGAATGTAATATCAATTTCACCTCTGATTTGAAACAGATTTTAAATATGAGCTAGTCAATCACAATACAGGCAGCTCTTTTACACATTGAGGGAGAGTGGTTTCTTGCCTGTGTACTAGAGCACATCAAATAGATGACAGATGAATCCTTTGTAGTTTTCAAGTGCTTAGCAGTACACATAGGTGACTCTGGAAAAAGGAATAATGTTCCAAATAAACAGGAATTTTGGAGGTGCCCGTATGTATTGTTTTATGCACATTTTAAAATTCCACTGGTAACTGGCTTTCACTGGCAGAAAGGTCATCATGCGTGTCTGGTAAAAATTCAAAGGTAGACAACTAAAAAATACTTTGTAATAAGAGTGGTGGAGAAATGGATGGGATCTCTACATCACTGGAACTTGAAACAAAAGAGAAACTGATAAAACACAAACATTCCCTTTTCCTAATTGTTCTCAATAGAGGAACAGAGCATGTGGGACATTGCTGCTGCCTGAAAAGTCATGTTGTATGTACTCAGTGGATGTGTTGGAGATAAAGAGTATGACTGACGAAATGATGCTTATCCATCAGTTACATTTGGCTATACTTGTGTGTTGTAACTGCATCACAGCCAATGGTTATCACAAACATGATTTCTCTCTGACATGATCTATAGACAAAGTAAGCACATCAGAGTAAAGGATGTTGGACATCCAAAACCCCTGTAAGTGCAAAGAAGTCCAAAGAACACATGCTGTCATGACAATACCTCATGGATATCTGTTTTTCCAGCAGCATGATTAGTGCTGAAACACAGCAGAAAAAAAATCTTTAATTACCAGTGTCCAGCAGAAAGCACATACTTATGCAAAACTATCAAAAACTGTTCAGGGTGCCAATTTGTGTCAGCTTTGATAGATTCTTTGCATAGAACCAAATTTCATGGTGTTATGAATTGATTACTGGCTCAGCTGGAGCAGCTCTGCTCCCCTACTTTGTGCCTTACTCCAAGGGCAGGAGATACCCTTCCTCCTTGGTGATGTTAGAGTTCAGTTTGCACTCCTGTCTTGGGAAATCAAATTATTGATTATGCCAAGACAGACTATCCATGCTTGCCATCCCAGTTAGGGGGATTGATTCTTTCTGTCCTTGGCGTCTTCTTCAACCATGAATCTACTGGCTTTGCTGGATCCTGCCTTTTCATTTCTGCTTTTACATGTTGTCTCTGACAGATTAAAAAGAAAAAAATATTAACTTTTATTTCTAAAATGTTAAGATTTTTCAAAATTCTGTAGGGTTGAAGAAACATCATCTACACTGAGTCTACTCTTCAGTTCAAGATCAGTTACATGAACAAGCTATGTATTAGTGTTCTGTAAAACAGGTCCCAGGTGTGGTATCTCAAGGGACAAGTTAACATGAAAAAACCCAAGCACAGGAATCATTAAAATTTGTGCTGTTTAATATGGTTTATAAGGGATAATACACAAAAGTTTAGGTGACATTCCAAATCTAACTTTAGTTTTATTAAACTGTTATTTCAAGTAAGTAGATTGATTATTCCTTTTAGAAAAAGACAAGTATACCAAGCTATACCTAAAAGCTTGAAGGAAGAAGTCTTTAAAAAAGATGATAATTTCTGAAAGTGATCCCTATGCTCATATTTTCAAGGTTATATTCTTTGAACCAGAGATAACAGAGTAGGACCAGACTTCTAAGACTGATTATGACAGACAGCTTCTAAGCTGACCAACTATGGTTTTAGTATTTACATTAATGTTGTAAGAGATTCCTGTAGCAAAGAAGGCTTCATGAGGCATGATCTAATATAGTCTATCCTTCTAGGTAGTTTTGTTTGTCTCTAACAATGTGTAGATTAGATTATTTTTAAATCAATAAGATTACTATAAAATAGAATGAAAAACTTCATTGCATTTCTGGACAAATATTCTCTTTATTTTCATAACAAAAACATATATGATGTATAAAAACACCTTTTTCTTTTTGTAAGGCAAAAGCATACTCCATCAGCTGCTTGCTCATATCATTTGTCAGAAATCCCAATTAAATAATGCTGCACTATTTCCATGGGCAAGATTCTGTTCTGTTGTCATTAGACTAAATCCTTAGCTATTTAAATATGTTTAGCTAAATAGGGTGGTTTTCCCCCCAAATCTGACTTTACTTTATACTCTGCTTTTTGTTGTTTCAAAATACCTTCTGAAAATATTTTTTTGCCATTGATTTTATACACATACCAATATGTGTTAATTTAAACACTTGCAACTACCTTCTGGCTCGCTCCATTATCTCAGATGTTGGGCATAAACTATAGGGAATATAAACTGGATCATAGAAAAGTAATGAAAAGAAGAATGCAGAGGTGAACAGAACAGCATTCTGCCTTATAAAATTACCTGGAGGGATTTTTTTTTGGGTTTTTTTTTTTTGTACCGAAGTAATTTTTTTATTCATTAGACCTGTTCATAATGTTTTATGAAAGCTGAAATATAAGGTCTGAGAATATGTAATTTATTCTATTTATTTCTGCACAGATATTAAAAAAAATAGGCCATTTTTTACTAAGTATTGCTTGGCTGACTGTTTATTCTCATTTTTCTTGGAAGAAAATGGAAATTATCTTTTGCTTATGCAGACAAAGGAAATCAGTTTTGATTTCCTATCAGGGATGTTTTAAAACACTGCTGGAAATCACTGTAGAATATACTGTGAGTTTAAATCAGCATATCCAGTCTGATAACCAGGATGCCCTGGCAAATGCAAACAGAAACTTAAAGATTGCAATCTGAGTGGATTACTGCTCAGGTGCCAGGAAGAAGGAGATTGGATCAACCCTCTGCAAGCAAGGAATGTTTTTAATATGCATAAGTTTTTTCTTTTTGTAATGTTTAACACGATGATTATAATAAGAGATCATTAACCCTATGGAATAGTATATATGCTTTTGGAAAACCCAGTAAAAGAAATCCTGATCACAATTGGGGTCCGCGTGTCTCTCCCAATCGTCGATAAAACACCACATGTAAAATTTCAAATACGATAGTCTTAACAGGTTTTTTATCAGTATATGAAAAAGTTTCTGTATACTTAAAATATCTCCATTTGATGAAGTGAGCACTCTTCATAGCACTTGTTAGTATTTTCGTTCTGTTTTTTAGTAGGCAGACATTAAACTCCATCCTCAGAAACAGTTTCTGTGGAATTGAACACGATAAAGGATCCCAGCCCAGCAATATGTCCTCAAGTGCCTAGTTTCACTTTTTGAGTAGTTCTAGTGATTTCAGTAAATGATATGAATATATAAAATTATTCTCAATCTCAAGTACTGTAGAAACTCATCTAGGGGAAACAGCTGGTTTAAGAACTTTTCCTACATTGTCTTTGCAATTAAATTCTCTGTATAATTTATCATATTCTACTAGTACAGCCCATCTAGTCTAGTCAACTAGTTTCTCTAACACATTTAGTAGTAAAATAGATACTAATAGAGAGCTTAAATATATAGTACATTATAGTATCATGGCATAAGTCAGATGAGAGATCAGTCCAGGTTGCTCAGTGTTTTACCCAGTCTGGTCTTGAAACACTCCACACCTGCCTGACCTTTCTGGGTGACCTGACAGAGCTTTTTCATGGGGGAAACATTCCTCTTTACAACCAATCTGAACATCTCATTTTGGTTTATACCCACTATCTCTCATCCATGCATCACTGTGAAGACCCTGGCTCCATCTTCTCAATGGCATCCCTGAATGTCATGGGGACTACTCTTAAGTCCCACACAGGAAAAAATTCTCCAGGCTGAACACACTCTGGTCATCCAGGCTCTGCTTAGAGGCTAAGTGATCCAGTCCCTCACAGCCTGGTCACTATCCTCTAGATTTGCACTTCTGTTGTACAGGGTGGCTCAAAGCTGGGGAAAATGTCCTGAAGGTGATCCAAGTGCTCTGCAGAGGGACACAATACCTTCCCTTAACTGGCTGACTGTGTCCCTGCTAATGCACACAAGGAGGGTGCTGCTCACCAGCATCTCCACAGCCTCTCCAGAGAGCTGCTCCAGCCCGGCAGGCCCCATGCTGTGTCATTCCAGGGGGTGGTTTCTTTACAGGTGCAGGACTTGGCCTTCACTGAATATTGTAAGTGTCCCATTGGCCCATTCCGCCAGCCTGTCTGAGTGCCTCTGGATGGCAGTCCATTACATGAGCATATCAGCTGGTGTCCCCAGCATGGTGCCATCTGCATATCTTAGAATCTAAGGATAATTTAAGTTGGAAAAGACCTTTATAGTCATCAAGTCTAAATATAAATTTAATGCTGCCAAGTCCACCACTAAGCTATATCCCCAACTGCCACATTTACAGGTCTTTTAAATGCCTCCCAATGTGCATGTATTTGTGTGTACATACATATATTTATACTTACTCAATTTATAGCTTATCAGTCTATCAGGCATACTCTGTACATAGTATTTAAAAAATAATTTTACATTTTTCTGGTCTGATTAAGGCGCATTAAATTTCTGCTGAAGTGTAGTTGTGCTAAATTAAACTAGAACTGAAAGTGAGTAAGACTCATGCTCTCAAAATTCACATGAATTTCATCTTATTAATGGCTTTGTCTAAATGTTTTCTTTTTTTCTCCACATCTTGTATGCTACTTTGAAATGTTACTTTGAAAAATGTTGGCTTTTTCAGAGTTGGTGGAATGATAATTATCTTACCATTAACAAGGGGAATATTTAAAGCTTTGAAACAATAAGGTGCAATCAGGTCTATCAGAGATAAGTAGGAGGCCTTTTATCTCCAGGAGTCTTGATAAGGTGATTCAAATTTTTTTCTGAGAGTTGATATACCCCTCTAGTTTTAACCCACAAGCAATCATTAAAGTTCAGTGGGATATCAATGTCCCACTAGGAGAAACCTTTATAGCACATTCCCAAATTGAGTTTCTGTGGGGAATCTTGAAATATGTAGTGCCTTGTAGAAGGTAAATTGCACCTGCTGGTTTTCACTGTTCTTAGACGATCTCTAGGTGTACAGTAAAAAAAAAATTTTTACTGTCAGCAGGGTGGAGCTTCCCATAGTAGCTGACAAATGCCCTGACCTAGAAAAACAGTTGCTTTCAATTTGTCCCTGAATGATTTACAACCTTCCAAGACTCCTAAGTTCATTATATACAGGGATTTAGTCATCCAACAGGTTTTCTCATGTAAACAGGTGCAATTACATAGACCTATTTTATTTAACTCGTATCTGTAAAAATTTTGAGAAAGAAAAAGATTTCTGATCAAACGCTGTAAAGTTGGAATTCTATGTGACTGATGCAAAGTTGTCTGAAGGCTTCTTATCATCAGATGATAATCTTGATTTTCAGTGCTTTTGCACAGTATTTTCTTCCATCAAGGAACTGCTTGTTTTCTTTTCATAGTATCCTTGAACAACACTGAGTAGAGCACAAAATGATATATTTAACTCCCTTATTCTCTTTCCCTTTAGCTAAATTGTCAAATGATGGCTCATGTCCTTTACACTCCAGTTTCTGACTGCACAACCCGCAGGAAAAGAATGGAAGGGAATGGGGCTTTTCTTCTGGAGCTTGCAAGCAGTATCAGTACAATCAAAAGAGATATTCAGTCAGATACAGAGTTAAGAAGAAAGGTTATAAATGTGGTCAAAGATTACAATGTAAAACTAACAAATGAGCAAAGAAACATTTAGAGATTTGCCTGCTAATGCAGGTGGGTCTGCCAGTTTTACCACAAGCAGATAAGGAGCAGTCAGCTACTGACCCAAAAGATGTTCCATCAGCTGTAGAGATCACAGGCAGTCTTCTCACTGGCAAGCCCCTGAGCATTTTAAAAATGAAAATTATTAAGTCATACATTTCAATCTGCCAAGTGTGAATAGGATACAGCAGGTTAGGATCAAGCTCAGGAGCCTTAGCTAACAAGCTTTGAATACAGATCAAAAGACCATGTGCATGTTTGCATACACATGGTATACGTATGTATCTTTACAGGTATGGAAACTGTGTATTTTATGTTCTGGTGGAAATATATTTATTCCGAAGAACAACAAGGTACAATAGGTGTTATGACAAATTGACCTACCAATGGCTTCTCTTTAAAGAAGACTGATGCTTCTTCATGGCTTTTTTCCTATTTCTTGCTATCAATTTATTATTGATCAAAAAGAGCACATGATATTGAATCTTCAATGAATGTAAGGACCACAGGCATCAGCATATCAAATGCAGGAATGCAAGAATTACAGAAAACTACCCGTTCTGGGCTTCTATATAAGGAAAGAGTTAAACATTGCTAAAGAAGACAGAAATAAAATATTGTAGTTGTTATGTTTTTAGTGTCTCCATACTGCATTTATAATGTACATCCAGTTGCTTCAAATTTTAACACTTTCCCACATCTCTGCTTACATTCTGAACTCTTTATTATGTAACTTATTCTTTTTCTTTTAATAAGTTTTCTTCATTTTTTCATGTACTTTCTAGATTTTTTTCTCAAGATTTTATATTAAACTGCAGTTTCTGAAATATTTGATTTGCTTTCCAAATCCTCTACTTTGTTTTTCAGTTCTTTCTCCATGACTTCACTCTTTGTGCCTGTTCAGTCTATCAGACTGTCTTAGGTATTTTTAGACAGCTGGTATCTAGGCACCTTATTACTATTGAAGATATCAGAAAGTGCTGTAAATAACTCTATAAAAAGAATTACTCATCAGGAGGAATCATGCTGCAAAGATACAACCAGAGGTGACAAAAGACTGGTCATTCCAGCTCCAGTGCATTACAAACCTGCAGGACAAACAACTGCAGAACTGAATGAATGAAGCACAAATTCAATTTTTAGGAGATATGTCTTAGGTACAAATGGTGGGAGCAGATACTGGGGAAAGTATGGAGATTCCTGTTGAGGGATACACTCAGTGCTGATAGCTCTGTGAGCAGCTGCAGTGCCAGCTCCAGGTTCAGCTCTGCTGGTGAGCCCCAGACAAGAGGCCGTGAACAGGAACCAACCTTGGCACACCAAAGGGCACAGGGACCTGTGGTGCCAGCCAGGGGACCAGACACTCAGAGACACGGCAGGAGCTGAGGACTCAGCTGGAAGACCCCAGACTTCCCTGTTCTTTGACTGTGAGGGTACAAAAGCCCAGGGATTCCTTTGCTTGGGGTCCCTTCCCAGAGGTATCAGCTTGAGCTGTTATTCTGTTGTTGCACCATGATTAAATTAGTGAAAGGATACTGAAAGGTCTTAGAGTTTGCTATGGAAAGCCTGGGGTTGAGCTGGTGAGGAAAGCTCATGTGACTGTAGGAGTGTGGGGTGTGAGGAGACAAGCACGGCACCAACTGGAGACATCGGAAATTATATAACTTTCTTAATTTTTTTTTTTTAATTAATGATTTTAAGTTGCTTTTTAACAGATTGTTAGTCATAGGCGGTGTCCACTTTGCCATCAGCCTGGATTTCTTTTCACACACTGTTATTGCTGGTTTTGAGTTTTGCTAGACTAGACCTGATAAGCTGTAATAAACAAAGCCTGAAGGAGCTGAAGCTTGAATATCTGGGATCTTATATTTATTGCCCTTCAAGGAGATGCTGGAGTAGCAAGAAGATACAGACGACATAAATAAACACATTATATCATGAGAGTTGAAGACTTCCCATCTGAGAAAGGACAATAAGAACACTAAAGAATGTGGACCAATTTAGCATGAAGTGCAAGAAATAAATAACCAATGGGGAATGGAATGCAAATTAATGAAGGGAACTTTAAAACTTAGAACCAATGAATATTAATTTGTTTGCTAAAAATGCATAAATGAGTGAAAAGTCATAAAAGGTGTGTGTAGCTGGAATGATTCACTACACACCCTGTTCAGAATAAAGTAATGCCTGGCTGACTAAGACTTAAAAGATAGTGTTGGAGGGTTTCATTTCTTCCCAATGATTTGGGTGACAGACACTCCTGCTGCAAAGGCATCTCAGCCCCAGCTCAGGCAGTGTGAGTGACTGACAGAGTGGCTCCTCGAGGGACAGACAGGAGAGTTTCCTTTAGAACCTGACCATTTTGTGAAATAGACTTATGAAGTTGGTCAGTGAGGAATGAGACACAGCCTCTTCTTCTCACCTATGCTATGTCTGGATTTAAGAGGAACTTTCTGCCACATCCTTCTCATATGAGCACACAGTAACATCCTTACCAGTATGGAGAAAGATGAGTACAGCCTGAGAATTCACACTTAGGTATACACAATGCTGTCATAGGTCCAGAAGAGTAATAGTATCGTACTACATGGAGAAGCTCTCACTTCCATATCATTATTATTATCAATGGCTTTTCTGTGTGAAGTGGTAAAATGTATTTATAATGTCATCAAGGAAATGGACTGCCTCACACAAAATCAATCACGATCCTTCCTTTCCTTTTGCTACCAGAACTCAAACTGCAAAACTCCCTAATAATCTTTCTGGTTAGATCTCAGGGAGGATATTTTTTCTTTCAAATTTTTGCCACTTTAAAGTATTTCACAATAATAACACTACTCATTCATTCTCCTTTTGCTTTAGTCTCTCAGAGAAACTAAGAGCTCTGAGAAGCTTTTGTGGTTGTTCAGGACAGATTTCTCTTCTAAACTTGAGGCAACAACTGCTTCTCATCTTCAGTTTTCTATCTTGTAGAAGGGAAGGAGGAAATGGAAAAAAGCATCGTGGGTTTGAGGTGATATCAGTGAGTATTTATTACCTGATAAAATAGAACTCAACAGCCTGACAGTGTTGTTTGGAAGCAAGAAATTAGAGAACCGCCAGCCCTTTTGGTCAGAAAAGCCCTGCAGCTGCTCCCTATGTGTTTTTACATTGGCGATGCTTCTAAAAGTTGTGATCCAAGTGTAAAAATCAGACCCAAAAATTCTCACTCAGTGAGCATGAGTTCAAAAGGCCCTGTAGAACTTCAGAAAACTATTGATTCATCCAGTGAAAAATCACAAGGAGGATAATATCTGACAGGAATAGGTTCCCAACACCGTGTCAAATTATATTTTGCCCACACACTCACACACACAAAAAATTGATTCAAACCGTTTAAGGCAAATTTCACTGAGAGTTCCTGTAAGATTTCAGAAGCATCTGAAATCTCAGTACCACATACCTTATTATAGTCTCAGACTGAAACAGAGAAAAAAAGCTCTTTGTAATCTTATTTGATTTTCCAGCTTTGAATTAAGTTGTTATTGAACTGAGTTAGCTGGAAACTGAACCCAAGAATTTATGCTTCCTGTACATGCAGAAGAAGAAGCCTATGTGAAAAGATAGCTTACTACTCCAATAAAATATTTCCAATAATTAAGCTAATGACTCCTACTTCACTGTCATTTGCATTTAGAGCAAATTCTTACTGCTTGTTGTATTTTATTTAAATCATAATTAAATTAGTCTAACTTCATACTATTTAGAATTTTGCATGTCTCCCATTTTTATTTTTAATATCTGTTGAAGTTCACCTGCTTATATATTCATTAGCTCTTTCTCGGTCCCACTCTACATATTTGTATTTTTTGTTGGTTTTTGATTGGGAGTTTGGTTTCTATTTTGTTTTGAGGCTATACTTCCATATTGCTGTTTCCTAGTTTGTTTTACTGTGAGATGTTGCTGGAGTTAACCTTGAAAATTTTAAGCTAAACTTGCCCTTTTAAATAAAAGACGACCATGGACTGTTGTCAGATCTTGTGTGCAAGGGCTTTGAATGGCTGAATTAATGGTATATTGAACATTTTCTGGTCCTTCCACAGACTCCATGTGATGCTTATATGCTCCTAAAGGAGAATTACCATCTGTTGAGTGGATATTTTCAGTCCAGAGGGCGTAACATGATTCTGACATCTGTGTTGCGGCACAACAGAGTAAAGTTTATCCACCCAATAGATTTTGTGAAGTACAGTGGGAGGTTATGTGGGAGACTTGAGGCTGCAGTCTTCTGGGATGATACAGAAGATTTTCTAACAGGAAAGAAACCTTCTTCTGTCTTCACCATAATTTCTTTTGGTAATTATTGTCCGGAAGTCAGGAAGGACATTAACAACTGAAAAGAGAGAATAACCATGGCTTGTCTTGTTCTCTGACCTTGCTTTATTCAGCAATATTAAATGTAACTATCTTGAACAAGAACATGCTCTGAAATAATGCTCTTGAACACTGATGTACAGCCATAGCAGGAAACATTCTCAGTGACTTCCTAATTTCTAGCCTTCTTGCACAGATACATTTGGATAGGCTCTGACATGTTCCTAGTATTGACATAATTTTCTTGAGCTGGCAACTTTGGACCAGCTGATGCTGTGAGTCTGTGGTGGTTCTCACTGTCAGCCCTTGGAATACTCCTGTCCCACATGGACACACATTTGCCCCATTCAGCAGTCAGAATATCTGCTTTCTTTCTGGTTTTGGTAGATATTTTGTACATTTGGGACGGGCTGTTAACATTCTTGACTAATGTTGCACTGAAGCAAAGAGTATTGCTTCTTGCTATGTCTTCAACTGGGCATGCAGTATTTCAAGTATTTCAATTGCCTGGTTGAGAGCCTGCTTCAACAACTCAAAATGTGCACAAAGTTCATACAAGCCTTTTCCTGTTCAAATGTGGGATTTAAGCACTCCATGCCTTGTCAAATGTCTCATTGAAAATAGGATGTACTATCGCTTGTACTCCAGGAGTTTGTTTATTTAAGTCTCTGACTCACTGTGATTTCACAGTCTGAAACAATCCACATATTGGTGCTGTTTTTAAGCTGATACAGAAATTGGTCTATCACTTGGCAATTCTGTACTTGACTAAGGATAAAGGCAAATGTGGCAAACAATCCATATATACTCCTGGTTTTGTAGATTAGGTCACACTAAACATGCCTAAGACATGCCTGCGCTGTCAACTCCACAGGTCGCTCTCATCTAATGGAAGTTACACAAACTGCCCTTTCCTGCTTCTTTCATGGCCTACTTCTTGCAAAAATCAAAACACCCTAATTTTTGCTTTCTGTTCCCTTCCTATTTGTGTTAAAGCATATAAATTTTGTAGGTCTAATCTAAAACCGTTCCCACCCAAAATGTTCGCACACTTAGTTCTGATCTCAATGAAGTAATGAACTGCATAAACGTGTTCTACTCAGACTTTTGTATCAGTTAAATCAATCAGTGCACAGGAAGATGTAAAATAAACTGAATGGAAACATAAATGATGATGGTAAGGGGAATACCAATTTTAGGAATGTAGAAGGGAAAAAATGCTCAATCTACATAAAAGCCTTGGAGGGTTACATACAATTAAATATTTATGAAATGCAACATGCTTCTGTAGGAAAAGGATAAAAACAACCATACAATATTGGCAAATCTTGATATGTCAGATGGAAAAGCACTTTTTTTTCCTTATATGCATATTACACGTAGCAATAATCTCTAGAAAATGTCTGCAGGCCCCTTTTTTAACCACCACTGAGAAGAACAGGAGCATAAGATGTACCTCCTAAATTGCAACCAGGAAAATGTTAAGGAAAGCTTCCAGTTTGACCATCCGCAAGCCACTCTGGGAGTCACACTCTGGCACTCACACTTGCACCACCTGAGCTGGGACTGAGATCCCTTTGCAGCAGGTGGCCCCAGTGACCTTGTGGGTGCCTCACTTGTCTCCTTAAACACCCCACACTCACAGAGTCACACCAGGTTTCCTCACCAGCTCAACCCCAGGCTTTCCATAGCAAACTCTAAGACCTTTCAGTATCCTTTCACTAATTTAATCATGGTGCAACAACAGAATAACAGCTCGAGCTGGTGCCTCTGGGAAGGGACCCCGAGCAAAGGAATCCCTGGGCTTTTGTACCCTCACAGTCAAAGAACAGGGAAGTCTGGGGTCTTCCAGCTGAGTCCTCAGCTCCTGCCGTGTCTCTGAGTGTCTGGTCCCCTGGCTGGCACCACAGGTCCCTGTGCCCTTTGCTGTGCCAAGGTTGGTTCCAGTTCATGGCCTCTTGTCTGGGGCTCTCACCAGCAGAGCTGAACCTGGAGCTGGCACTGCAGCTGCTCACAGAGCTACCGGCACTGAGTGTATTCCTCAACAAAAACTCTCTGATATGATATAAACCCAGAATAATTATTTAGTAATCTCTATTAGATTTAAACAACATGATTTGTGAGATTTTATAAAAGGCTGTGGTTGCAATGAAACATTTTTTTTCCTCATCCACTGAGAAAGTCTGTTCAGTGAATATTACATTTCCCTTTGTGCTGCTTCAATTACACTCCACTTTGATTTCTCATTTCTTGGCAAACTTTTAAATTAGGGCTCTATTAGCTTGCTCTTCATCTAACTGGTGGTAATTAAATATGTTTTGGAACTGGATTTCCTCTTGAACTTTTTATTTCTGCCCGGTAAGTTTTTTTGTGAACAATTACTTTGATCAATCACTACCTTATTTAGATCTTCACTTTTCCCCCAAACAGCGACTGAGAAAGTACACCAGGCTTTTGGTGGGCATGACTGGAATACCAAGGTGTTAAAAATTGTTTGTAAAGTAAGACAGATTGGCCAAAGCAGGAGAGAGAAGAATCAGGCTAGGTTCAAGACGTGTGTGTCTTGTACAGCCTTTTAAAACTATGTTTGCTCTGTATATCTTATGTCATGGCACTAAGGCAGAAACATTGAATTTCAAATGTGCTGAGTGCGTTTGTGACAGTTTTTCTCATTATAATGGAACTTAAGTTTGGGACTGTCAGAAGGATTGAGTTCCCTGTTCGATCCAGATGCTTTTTAGCTGAGCTTCTGTGGTTAAAGATTTTTAAAGATGGTGGAATGACTGCAGACTTGAATGCAACCTTAATGTTTGAAGTCTTTCAAGGTATGTGCTAGGTGTTGGGCTAGTAAATTCTTTCCATCATTTTACTCTTTCATGCATAGCCCACAGCAGAAATTGAAGTTTCTTATTTTGAATATTCATTTCATCCATTTGTATAATTCCAGAATGATGGAATATATCTATTTTTCTGATGTTAAAAGCTGGATATTAGAGTGAACCAGATATCAACCTACATTGTAATTATTTTGTCATCATTATATATATTTCTGCTTAGCCTTTTCAGACAAATATTAATGGGTTTATTTCATATCATTGTTAATTGAGTTCCATTATATTTTGCATTTACTTTTTCATAAATTCTGTTAGAAGTTTTCTTTTTGCTCATCATCTTTATGACATCACAGGCCCCGTTGCTTAAATTTGCATTGGGGATAAAGGACTGTAGATACATTTTCTTACAGAGAATGACTCTGGACATGTTGACCTGTGGATGAATGGATGCATGTGCTTATTACCTTGATTAAATACTGTACCCACTTATGTCACAGGAACTTTAACTTTAGAACTTGATGTGTGGAATTCTTCAATAGTGATAATATGTATTCAGATTCATTACTAGAAAATAATTAATGAACTTAAGAGTTCATGTTCTAAGTATAATTTAGAATAGGTTAAAACATGAATAACTACATTTCCATTTCCTCTTTGATGTACTTAATGCATCAATTTCAAGGAAGAAACTTACGTAAATTTCATTAATGCTTCTGAATATATGCTTTTTTTTCAAGAGGCCTAAGAACTCTCAGAAATTGCTGGAAAATGAGTATAGAACGATCATCAAAAAGCTCAGAAAATCAGATTAAGCTGTCTATTGTCTCTGCAAGTCCTTACAGGTGTGAGAGGAGTCGTATTTTAAGGTTTTCCTAATTGTCTCTCTCCTGGAATACACCATGAGTAATTATCATAATGATCAAGTAATTCTTTCTTAAAGGTAACAAACAATTAATTGAAACAACAGCCAACAGTAAATCTGAAAAGTATGAAAGAAGGAGTCCCTATGATTGAGCATTCTCATGAATTTAATAGGAAAATAGATAATAAATCATTAGTTTTAGATTCTTGGCTTGTTATTCATAATCACAAAAATATTGTCCTGGCTGTAACAGTCTCCTCCCAAGATAACACCCTGGAATAGTTGCTGCAGCATTATCTTCCAACACCCATCCTTCCATTCCCCAAAAGTTGAAATAATTTGGAAGAGCAACTAAAATCTGATGGAGCCATACAGGAATTACACTGCATACCAACAGTCTCCCCATTTCAACTTATTCAGTGCAATTTTGATGCATTGCTGTGTGTTACCAACTGTTCCAGTGAAATTTCTATGTGAACCCACTGTTTATAGATAAACTTTCATTATTTGCTACAATAGTGTCTAGTTGCCATCTCCGAGACTAGAATGCTATAGATGCTTCTAATTAAATGAGGAACAGCTTCTGTTCTTGGAAGGTTATCATCTAAATAGAATAGATGGGAAAACAGTAGAAGAAAGAAGTATTGTTAAGTACTTATTAAAGATGAGCAGCTGAGCCACAGACTCAGGAGAAGTGTGAATAATAATTTCTGAGGAAGGACTGAAGAAAAAACACCCCAAGGCTGCATGGACTGAAAACAAACTTCTTTCTCATCAAAAATGTAAAAGTATTCCTTTTATATTGAGAAGTATGTTTTGTGCAACACACAAAAAATGTTTTTTTTTGAGGAAAACTGTGAAAAGAAAGCACTAAATTTACAAGATGTCACTCCTTTTCTAAGGAATATGTTTTGGTCTTTTCTACACCTCATCTTACAGAAGTCTCCTAGAATGAATTTTCCCTTGACTCTGCACTCCATCTTACCAATCAAGTTCCTAATCACAGTAGCCTGGGGAGTATTCCCTCCCTCTAATAAAGGGGAATGAAATTTTTATTTTTATTTTTTTCATGCTGACTTAAATTCTATTTTATATAATTATCTAAGACATA
>VXBU01012383.1:394682-472611 GCA_013400315.1 Bombycilla garrulus
AAAAAAAAAAAGTTCAAAGTCTTCCAGGACGAGGGGATAATTTAGAGAGGTTTTATTAATTTCAAGGAAATTTTATATTATATAAATGATGGAGTCTGTGTTTTAATGGATTAGGGAATGTAGGCTTTACTTTTTCTTATTGTCATGAAAAAGTTTTTAGGGTTCAGCACAAGCTATTTTGATGTTTCCAAAAATTTTAAATCATTCATCCTCCTCCAAATGAAACTTCTGGTTAAAAGGATTCATTTTTTTATTTATGAGAAGGTAATTTGCTCAAGTAACAAATGAAATTTCTGTTAGGGACATGAATATAGGTATGAAGCATGAGTTTCTGTGCCCTAGTCCATATCTGTTGTTCATTGCTCATTGAATTCAAGGAAGAAAAAATATGGCAGATAATTTACAAGGAAAAGAAAAAAGTGGCATATAGNTTTACAAGATGTCACTCCTTTTCTAAGGAATATGTTTTGGTCTTTTCTACACCTCATCTTACAGAAGTCTCCTAGAATGAATTTTCCCTTGACTCTGCACTCCATCTTACCAATCAAGTTCCTAATCACAGTAGCCTGGGGAGTATTCCCTCCCTCTAATAAAGGGGAATGAAATTTTTATTTTTATTTTTTTCATGCTGACTTAAATTCTATTTTATATAATTATCTAAGACATAAAACTCTGCTGTTTCTGGTCATTATTTGAGTTATTATCTCTCTTTTTCAATGCATAGGTAAGTATTCCACATAAGATGTAATGGCTTCAGCAGGAAGTAGTGAAAGCAATCCACATCAAGCTGTTATGCAATACCTTTATAGAATAGTAAAAAAAAAAAGTTCAAAGTCTTCCAGGACGAGGGGATAATTTAGAGAGGTTTTATTAATTTCAAGGAAATTTTATATTATATAAATGATGGAGTCTGTGTTTTAATGGATTAGGGAATGTAGGCTTTACTTTTTCTTATTGTCATGAAAAAGTTTTTAGGGTTCAGCACAAGCTATTTTGATGTTTCCAAAAATTTTAAATCATTCATCCTCCTCCAAATGAAACTTCTGGTTAAAAGGATTCATTTTTTTATTTATNATTCAAGGAAAAAAAAAAATGGCAGATAATTTACAAGGAAAAAAAAAAAGGGGCATAAAGAAAAAAAAAAAAAAAAAAAAAGGCAATTTAATGAAGCTTCACCTCATTCAGATTTCTCACAGATGTCAGTTTTCATTTTCATTATCTAGTTTTGTGTTCCATTTAGATTTTTCATGTCATATCAAAGAGATCACGTTTGACTCCAGAACCAAAATGCTGCATGACTAAGGAGTAAGAATCCTTTTTATCTTCCAAGTCTTGAATGGCATGAAATTTTGTTTCCAAGGAAACTGAAGATTTTACTTTGGTAGAGGCCACATGACAAAGAAGGTGTAAAAGCCATCTTATAAATTGTCCCTACAGATGTAAAAGCCGTGTATAAAATTCTTTGGTTTAACATTCCCCTCCTTCCTGCCATGAAACACAGGTGAAGCTCATTTTGCTCTTTCTACATATACAAACTGACCAATGCAGTAGTTCTCTAGTGCAAAAAATGTAACAGAACTAGAATTCAAGTATTATTGCTATCCACAAAAGATAAAACTAAAACCAGAAAATATTCCTAGAAATCACAATGAGGCCCATTCTCCTCTATCATAATAATGACAAGGTAGGATATGTCCACCCTTGTGAGTGGAATTACAGTCTTGCCTTTATAGCCAGATTTTTACATGCTAGAAAGGGCCATCACCAGTAAGAACCCATGTCAATGCACTAAGGATTAGTGTTATATTGATTTATATTGGCTGAAAACTTCAGAAAACTTGTGGTCTTCAGTATTTTTCTAAAGAGGCCAACTTTATAACATATCACTAAATGCCACTAAAGCCAAATTCCTAAATGTAAAGTAAAATGATGTTCATATTTTCTGTCATCTCTTACCAGTAGTAGACCTTCTTAGAATGCTTTTTTGCTTTCATACAAAACCTCTCATCATTACTTATGCCAGTTGCTTCAACTCCTGTTGATTACTCCCCAGCTGGTTCCTAAAACCAATTAATTTAGCATTGATGTTACAGCAGTCATTACAAAATGATAAGTGAGAACCTTCATTTGCACTGCAGCATGATGAGATCATACAGTACACTTTTCTCTTATTGCTATTTTTCCTTAACCTCTATTGTGTTCTTCAATTTACTAATACCTCCGATTTGGTGAGACAAACTCTTGGATGGAAATTCTCCCTGTCTCACAGGAGCAGCATTGAAGATTTACACCATTGCTGGAATCAGCTGTAGAATCCCAATCAGATAAGCTTGCTTGAATTCCTCTAAATTTAAGGAGGCCTGTATATCTTTTTTTTTCCCCACAGAAAAACTAAAAGTATGTCACAAAACATATTATTTCTGAAGAGTGAGCCACTGGATATGAACTTGGCATTCTCCTAGTGAGTGTTCCCAAACTATCAGCCCATTATGCCCTCTTCGTTCTGTTAACTGCTTGTCACAGTTGCATGTAAGTTTATTTCTAGTATTGGTGTTAACTCTTAATTTAATTAACTCAGAACAGGGAATGACAGTCCATAATGGGATTTAACCTTGTGAACAAGCATTAACTAATGAGTGAAGGTCTTCAGAAATTCATGTCCTTACAGGTAAAATCTGCCCTCTAAGCTGCTGATATGGTAGTGATAGGTATCAAACCTACTTATCATTCAAGCCAAGAGCCTTTATCATTAGTAGCCCTGGGAGTAAATATCCATCATGTAGGTTTTATTGTCTGCAAGGGCTGCTTTTATGTGCTTAGTTTTAGAGGTCTCTTTAAAACAATTTGCCTTGCATTGCAAAGAGGGGAAAAGCATTACTTTTCCTATTAGGTGACAAGACCTATATTTTGAAATCTGCCATCTAGACCATACCACTCATAGGTTTCACTGATAAACTTCTGAAAGCAATGAGTACCTGAGACTGAGAGTAGAAGAGACTACAAAGCAAAGAGCATTAGCAGTTTGAGTTATTGGCTTGATTATGTTTGGGATACATGTAGTTCTCTGAATACCTTAGGGAAAGATATAAATCTTGGACCTCTGCTCTTCTCACTGGAATACACTCAGACATTAAAATCTATTTTCTTATAAAGAGTCTTTGTTTTCTCATTCTATATTTTAAATGGCTCTTTGTGATAAAAACAAAAGTGCACCTTTAGTCCTAAGCACTCTGATTAAATGATCCAGATTTAAATCTCTTCCAAAAATTGTTGATTGGACCTTGAGTACCAGTCTCCTATAAGCTGCTGCTTGTTTCTTCTAGCATGGCAATCCATTTTATGAAATTTCTGAAAAGAAACATGCCATATGAAATACCATTATCAATAAATGAAAGCACAGTTTGAATGAAAATAATGACCCTAAGTCATTACTGCTGTCTGTGCTCCACTTGGTCCTGCCAAAAGGTTCCATCATGTTGCATTGTTATTATAACCATTTACTTTTTCTATAAAAAGTTTCCAACTCAGTTATTTAACAGTATAAACAAACAAAGAGAACATAGCTTCAAGGCCTTACAAATTTTAAATCCTTCTTTAAAGGGAACTGCTTTCACCTCATGCTCCATTAAGGTCTTCATGGAACAGCTCATAGCATGCAATATATACAGGATGCAATACACACCCTAAAAAATGTCATCACATGATAGACTATTTATTCCAAAAGACTAACTTATCTAGTGATCTCTTTGTTCCTTTCTTTATTAGCTCAGTGCATCTCTCAATCTTGGCACTGCACAAAAAAGACAATGTTTTAAAGTGTTTGCAGAAGGGCCTGGCTGACTTGGCTCAATCAGCAGCACAGGTGGGACCTAATTTCAGGCAATACAGTGGCCTCCTATAACACAGAAGTCACAATATAATTTTATGGGAATAAAAGTTCCAATGAGGCACTCACGTGAACACTGTTATTTGCTATAATTTTAAATGCTTTTTAAAAAAGATGTTCCACCATTCATATTAACTTTATTGACATTTGCTGTAGCTATAAATGAAACAGTTAAAGAGCCGGAGGCGTTCTGAAATAATTGTCAGCTGAGAAGAATATGGTAAAGCTTGTGAAACTGTTCCCTTTAGCGATTTCAAGACCTGATTCTGAGACAATGAAGTGTATCTTGTCCTAGACAAAGTGTGGAATAATTTCTCTGGAAAATGCTTTGAGAGGAGATTTGTGTCATGATGGGTAGAATATGATTCAATAATTCAGTAGTTTTGTGGCGGTAAAACATATGAAAGGAAATGGGAAGAACAGATAGAAACTGCTATTAATCTTTTGCAGATTTCACTTAAGACAAAAGTCAGATCTTCACGCAAGTGAAAAGTCCATTCTGAGGCAGCTAGGAGGAGGTTAGCCAGCATACAGTCATACTATTCCAGAGTTTGCTAAAGATAACCTACATGTCAAAAATGGCTTCAGCAGGTCAGAATTACTCTGTTTTATTCTCAACTACAAACACCTCACTTCACTTATGCTTAAAGGAGTGAGAGTAGTGATATCATGTAATGTTCTTGTCTCATGTATGTTATTTTAGTATAACGTAACCCACTCCCAGACCAGGGACACAGTATGAGCTGTCCCACTTGTTCATTCCCCATCAAACTGTGGAGTGACTCTAAACTCCCTGAATTTTTAGGAGTGTGTTTATGGGCCAGCAAGGCCACAGACCAATGCTATTAATAAAACTGCAGTATTAAACTGCAGTATTAATTGCAGTTAGTAAAACTGCAGAAACTGCGGTATTGTATACATAGCAGCCTATACAACTCACAACTTGAGATCACCATAAAAAGAAGCTCTCCAATCATGACAATAAAATCCACCCATAAGGTAAGTCAAAAATGTCAAAATGTATGAGAACGTCTAATATATTATTTGTCATATATTAATATCACAGGGCAGTTGGCTTTTCTATTCAGGCCTTTTAAATTTTTTTAGATGCAATATAATACTTATCCCTTTTATCTCCTCAAAAAAAAAACCCCACACCTTTCTGAGAAATTGAATCCCTAGGGTTTTATGAGAAAGTTTCCGCCTTTCATTATAGAGGTCAGAAACCAAATGGCACAATGTTGGCAAGCCAGGGAGAAGCAGCATGTGCTAATCTTATCACTTCAGCTTTCTACCTTAGGCTGCAGCAGAGTCAGGGGATAAAGTACCTAAAGTATGCCTAGAAGTAATCCTTGAAGAAAAAAAAAAACCAAAAAAACAAACTTTGGGTTTGCTCTTGGGAAATTTCATCAGTTAACATTTCACCTGTTCTGCAAAGGCATCATGCCTTCACAGAAAGCATTTTCAAGTTCTTGAGCAGAAGAAAAACAAGCAGAAGGACTTTTTAATATATACATTATATACATATGTGTGTGTGCATATGTAATCATATGTGTGTGTGTATATATCTATGTGTATATATACGTATGTGGTTTTGATTCTGGTGATGGTAAGTATAGAAATACTTTAAGGGTCAGTTTGCATGTGTTTTGCTATGTAGGGAAGATGAACTTTTCATAAAAATTAACGAATGCTACAGTTAATCATTTAAAGCAGAATTCTATATTAATGGAATCAATTAACAACATCAACAAATAAAATTCCTTTTTTTAAATAAATAGTTTATGTTTTTTGTGGATGCGTTGGAGGGGGATATTTGGGTTTGATATTGTATAAACATATAAAGAGAGACTGAAAAGCAGACCAGAATTTACTTATGTCCATATGGCCCTCTTTAGTTAAGAGTAGAAAAGAAATTACAATAATTGTTACCTATCTTCTCTCTTCAACCAATACAATTAGAATTATAACATTATTATAGAAGAGAATATATTCATCAAATATGATTTATGAAAATTTATGAAAATTATTATTCTCTCTTCAGCAGTTTTTCCCAGATATTGTTCATCATGTATCTTGATGAAAATGAAGGTAAATTGTTTGCAAAAGCATGAAAAAAGAGGAAATTGTAACATTTTTCTGAATGTGAGTTGTAAATTGCAGAATTGATTTTTTTTTTCCTCAATCTTTCAAGAGTTTTCAGCAAGGACAATTCACACAATCATTTTCTGACATCTCTAGGTTTAGGACAAAGGACCAAATGGAAAGATGTTTGCTTTAAATGAATATGACTAAGCAACAGGGCTTGAAATAAAAAAAAAATTCTTTATGAAAATAACTAAAGATATCACAGGTTACAGCACATGGAGTAAGAAGATTGATAGACTGCAAACTATCAAGATAAGAGGAAATTAGCTCCTAAAGGATCCAATAGTTCTGTCTGCCCTTGCCAAAATTTGGCTATGACAAAATTAATCAAATTAAATTGAAAAAGGTTCCATGCTCTGTATAAAATAAACCCAAAACTCAATACATAAATGACTCTAAAATTCTCATAATGGTAACAACAAGGATGCTTAGAGTTTATGCTACAAGTATGCTAAAAAGATAACACAGGAGATATAATTTAATGATTTCAGAAACCTAAATGGATGATTCTTTCCTTCAGATATAAGACTCTATGCATACAATTATGGAATGAAACAACATAAACACACTGCTCCTGGGTGAATAAATGCAGAATCTGGGTACAGGTCCTCATTCCTGATTAACCCTCTCCCGTCTCCAGAAAAGCAGTTTGGTATTCTCCCACAAAACCTAAGTAGGATATTAAAGTTTGTAGCTGTATCTGACTAGACTTAATGCATCTTCTCTGCTCCATTGTCTTGCCAATGTAATATGATCCCCAGTATCATATTTTTTCATATAGACACAGAAATATTTATTTACAGTACTGCAGATCCGTGTCTCCCAATTCTTTCTCCCTCTCTATTTTTTTAAAGTTCTTTACAACAAATCTGATTTTCCCTGATATCTAGTGTTAAAGTCTTAGGCAATTAAAAAAATAACTATAATCCAGTGTAACTAGTTACACTGTAAAAATCTGGTTTCACTCTACATTTACTAACACTGCTGATCTCTCACGGTGTCACTTTTCCCATAGAATATTTTCCTACTTTACAGTTTGTTTCATTGTTATACCTGTTCTTTTTCCTGTATGAAAAGCCCACATAAAAATTATGCATAAGGAGGAGAGAAGGGTGACTTACTGGAAGATTTGTGGTTGTTCATGTCTGAGATTTATATTCAACAGAACAGTGCCTTTACCATAAAGTACATCTGCATTGCCCTTGAGTAAATCACCTGCTGTGTGTTGGTATACTTGGAATGCTTACTATGTTGCTATTAATTTAATTAATGAAAGAGCCAAGCACATTTTAGGATCAGGCCTTGGGGGCATTTCTGAGTTTTCCATGCAAAATAGACTCTCCATGTGATCTGTGATCCTTATTCCTACCCATTGCCCTCAACGCAGTCTCTCCCTTTGTGATCAGGCAATCTTCTTGTGCCTGATGTGAAGAGTTTTCGGAACAGCAATTGTTCACACACCACTATGGATATTACACTGAATTATACATCACGCTCTAATTTAAACTTAGCCTACTGATATATTCCCGCTTTGTAATCTCGATAAACATTCAGTCTGTACCAGGCTGAGCTGTTGTTACTAAAAGTGCTGTAGCTAGTGGGCTATCATTGCTGTTTGCTCTCACAAATATGTTCTCCATTGAAGCTTCTTACTGAGACTATATCCCATTCTGATTTTTTGTGGCTTTCCTATCTTCTTTGCAATATTTTGACTTTTTAAAAAACTTGGTGGACATTCATCTACTCTGCCCATTTCTCCACACTTTCAAAACACCACTTCCTTTTCCATTCCCTTCCAGACATACAAACTAGCTGTTGGTTTATGGCTTTTTGTGGTAGACAAAATCTACTTAAAACTATGGATGAAATTTTTACTTTTATTCAATTACAAACAGAACTTAAGCTTAAAATATTTCAGAAATAGTTGCTATCCCTGGTAAATAAGCTCAGCAATAATTCTTTGACATCAGAGATTTTTAAAATATCCTGGTTCAAGTGCTTTCATATACACTGTAAGTACAGATGTCAATCTTATTTATTATATCACTAAACTCAGATATTCTGACACATTCCATTTAGTTACAGAAATGCATGACACAGGCACTTTGGGCTTTCATACTGACACTAATTTTTATGTCCATGATTGGCACATCATACTAAATGTCATCTTTTTTTCTACAATAACAGTAACAAAATTAATGCATGTGTACTTGGATTTCTTGAGTTGATCCATATGCAAAATGAGTGATTTCTACTTCCTTGAAAGATATGTGCCCCAATGGTTTGTGCCTGAATTCAGACTTTGGTAGACTTGAGTTACTTCAGTACTTTCTGAAAGAAGACAGTGTCATGCTTCAGAATTTTTATCTGGCTACTGCAATAAGCTAGGTACTGTGTCTATTAATTTATCTTTATATTTAATCTCATTTTTTATTATAAGAAAAAAGAATACTGATATTTCATTTCCTCCTGCTTTTCATTTCATTTTCCATTTGAACTAAAATTATTAAGAAGTTCTGACAGAGAATAAGAGTAGGTCAATGTCTTAAATGTTAAGGTAAGATAGATCGTAGCTCCTAATAATAGTGCTGGGAGAAAGCTGGGAAAATCACGTTAGAAAAGAAGTTTCCTAACAGTAAATTCTTCTTATTCCCTCTAGCAGACTTGTTAATGAGCTACACCACAGCTGGAGCACAAAGCATAAGGCTAACCTACGGCATTTACTATTTTTGGCTGCTGGAATCTAAGATCTATCTCATTAATATGTGGGAAAATTTTCCTTCTGCTGAAGGTTTTGCAAAAGAACCCTACTAAGGAAAAACATGTGAATGTGTCTGTACTTCCCTTGGTTTTAACTTGCAAGCAAAGCTAACGGTAGCCGCAGGAACCTCCCTGCCTCAGGGTTTTCTTTGGGCATAACAGAACAGAAGAACTTATACTAAAGGCAGGAGGTTTGGGTAAGATGTAAAATGCACTGGGATGGCAACATCGGTGAATATCAGACTGAAATTCTTTAGAACAATTGTGCTGAAAAAATGATCATACTTCCCATCAGCCTCAACTTGGCCTCACCCACATCAGAGAATCCAAACCAAACAGGTAGCAACTGAACCCTCCACTGCATCTCCTGACAATAATTTCACGCAGATAAATAATTATTACACAAATGTATGCAAAACTCTCTTCTTTTTTTGCCATATCTGTCTATCAGATGTGTCATTGCCTTTTAACTTTGCAGTGACAAATAAGAATATCTTTTTGTATATTTTTTGCAAGGACAGAAATAATGAATATTTATAACAGATTGGGTCTAGAGGGCATAAATTGCCATTTGGTTAAATTGTACCTAAATACATTCAGGTTCTTTTTTTAATTACTTATTGTTTAAAATAATCAATTTAAAACAATTGCATGTATTACTTTCATTCCCTTAGTCTTGATACTTATGCCAAGCCCTTGTTTTATTATATAAAGCATTTCTAGATACTTATGCTTTTCTTTTTTTTTTTTTTACTAGAGTAGTTTCTTGGTGATCACTCTTAATTTAAAGCATAACTCTATTAAAATTTAATAAAAGTTAAATTCTAACTATCATAAGAATAAAACTCTTTCACAAGTTTTTCATACTGCATGCTTTCCCTGAGCCCTAGCTATGCCAATTTTCTTTCTTCTGACAGGTAATAAATTAACTCCTTTATTTTGTTGTTAAAGAAAAGAATGAAGATTACTCTATTACAAATGCTAAGTGTTAAAAAATTTCAAGCAGAACTTGGAGTATGTGTAAAATAATATTGATATTTTTAGAGAACTACTAAAACGGTATCTAGTTCTAACAAAGATATATTTGAAGAGATGCACACTATTTTTTGACTTTATATACCAATTTTGTCTATGGCATATGGACTTGCTTTTTATATAGATTCCCCGGTAGTAGAAATGAAAAAATTTAATAAATACTGGCAAATCTGACAACACATCCAGGCAATCTGGAGAATAAGGTGTATGGGACTAGACTTAATGCATCTTCTCTGCTCCATTGTCTTTCCAATGTAATAGAAAAATCCAATAGCTGTTGGATTTTTACACTATAGAGAAGAAGTTGCAACAAAATAAAAGAACTTATTCAAAATCACGATTCTTTAAATTTTTTTTGTTGATTTCTCCTAAAGGAAAACAGAAACCTTGACTGGAATACAATGAAAATGAGTGAGTATATGTGTTGTAAAAAGAAGCACATTAACTATAGAATTGAAGACTCTTCTAGTCCAAGTAGAACCCAAATAAGAACACCCATTACATTAAATGAGAATGCTCGAGCTTTGATGTTTAACAATATGAATCCAGTACACATAATTTCAGAAATCCTGAAAAAATAGTTGTAATTATTAGATGGAAGAAAAATAATTTTCCTGACATTTTGCTTAGTGGAAATAATGTTAACAGTTAAACAAAAATGCATTTTTAAGGATGATTTGTGAAGGAATGCATAGTAGTTTTTCAAGCCCTCCCTGGTCTACGCAAAGAAATGCTCATGGAATTAAGAGATTGATCCTTTTGAACCTGATAAATAACTATTCACATTTTGAAGTGTCAGCTTGCAGTTCTTTCCCATGCAAACCATAACTTTGAAAATGCAGAGTAACCTAAGTTTACAGCATAGACTGAAAGTAAATTATTACTTCACTATAAAATTTAAAACATTTTCCTACTCCTGCACTAATAACCTTATGATTCAGAAATGACATTTAAGAGGTATGAATCCCTTATCTATGTTTTTGTGTTCAAAAACATATTTCAGCACTACTAACTTCCATGAAGGCACAGAGACTTCACAGAAATGAAAAAATTAATCAGCCAAGCATCTATTTGGGGGTATGTCTTTATTTCCTTCTTTTTATTTTTCCTTTCTGGAGTTTAGTCTTACAAGACATAGTAGATTGTTGTGAGATGCCTCACTCTTCCAGGAAAAAAAAAAAAAAAAAAGCCAAGGGATAGTCAAAACTAATACCTTAGAATCCCTGCTTCCAACCATCTTAGAGCCTCTCAAAGAGATTTAACTTCTGGGATAACAGAAAATTAAATTAGAACTTGACATTACATAACAAGTTACTACACCTCCTAAAGTGCTGAACTGAAAGATATGATCCTTGCTTTAAACATGACAAAACAAATAAATCTCTCACAAATCTACTCTTCAAATCTATTCTTTGTTTGGTACTTGGCTTAATAATTTTTATATGACTGAGGTGCACAACGACATTTTAATTTTTTTCCCTTGGCTTCTTACTGCTTAGTTTGACATAAGGAGAAATATTCAGAACAAAGAGTGGCTAACTGTTAAATTGGGAATATTGGGTATAGAGCTCTGTATTTAAGATAATGTCAGAAGTTCCTTCCAGTTTGGAGATGAATACAAAAATGGCAGTGTGATATATTGCAAGTTTCACTACTATAATCGCATTTCTGAGATAGAAAAGACATCGTACTTGACCTAGGAATGAGTGGTATAGTGGGTGTCTCAGCAGTCTTCATGGTGGCCTAGCTGCATTCTCATGGTCCTTGAGACATTGGCTAAAAGATTTATTTCCTTTGGATAAGACAAAATAGAGAGAAGAGATTGCATATGTTTTTGAACTCAAGAGTGTGTGAATGAGTCACTAAATTTCTTTCTCAAGACAAAGAAGGACTGAAGAAGCCAAAGATCACATGGAAAGAGTGCAACAAAAAGGATGGAGGAAAAAACAACCAAAAACAAATTAAGAGCTAAAAGAAAGCAAAATATTTGATGAAAAGGAGAAAAAGAGAATTAGATTATAAAGGAAATATAATGTGATCAGTGTTATGGAAGAGATGATCCATCGACTAGGGAGTCAACTGCAGATGTTGGTAAGTTCAAAGATGGTGAAGAACAAGCAAGGAATGCAATTCAGATTCTACATTGCAAGGTCTATAGGCATCTATTGAATTTAGCTAATATAAAGTATTTCCAGATCCTTTATAAATAAAAACTGATCATCTACGGAGAGGATGATCCCCTATCATCCTCTTGCTATAGAGGATGATGATCCCCTCATCATCATCTTGCTATAGAGAAAAGAAAGATGTAACAAAGGTATCAAGGTGTAGCGGGGAGGTACAAGGTGAAGCTGAGAAAGGGATTGGCAGCCCCTGCAGGGGCTGGGATGTAGGCCCAGGGTAGTGAGGAGTGCAGACCAGAGCATCACCTCACCAGAGCAAGACCTGCCCTTCCCTCTCCCCTCATACTCACCTGCAGTGTTTCAAGCCGTCAGCTTCCTCTGCTCTCTCACACCTTCTGAAGCAGACTGAAGAGTGGAGTGGAGACAAGCAACTCAACAGGTAAAATAAGGTTACATCTTACAATAATAGCAAGATAATGCATGAAGCTCATACTCTTATCCTGTGTTTCTGTGCCAGGACCATTTAATATTCTTTTTCTTATAAACTTATGCTTTAGTAAATAATTAACCTAATTCATACCATGCCCAAAATATTTACCTTTTGTTTAAAATATGGACCAAATCCTAGCCTTATATCTTTATTTCTGTGATATACCTGATGTCTCTTTCAAATTAAAATTCACCATTCAATGAAGTCACTTGTTAAAATAAAAGAGCTGGCAAAGAAAAGCAACCTCTAGACCTACTGGAGCTACTAACTCTTCTGTCTTCTACCATAAAATCTGAGGATAAGAGAAAGCACGAGGCCTTGTGGAAACTCATTAGACTTTCTTGGATTCTGTCTTAAAACTATGTAGAAAAACTTTGGAGGCTATATACAAAACTACTACATTTTTTGTGATGTTGCCAGACGAGTTTTTCTGTGCCATCTATATTTATTGCAGTCTTCACTGCATGCAGAAACAGCTAATGTACATTTACTGGCATATCTGTAGAAAAAGTTCCTTGTTATATTGCTTACTTATTTAAATGTCTAGTGACAATACAACACCATATTAAGATTAACAATCTACTGATTAATACCAGAGAGCACATTTGCAATCAAATGGTCTATATCAATGAGGCATATGGAGAACATTTTGTACACGAGTTCAGCAGTTCATGGAGTGGTGCCATTATTCACATAAAACCACCCGTTATTCACCTCATGAGCCCAATGTTAGTGCTTCAGAAAGCTTATTCTTATATAAAACACTGTTTCTCATGTTTTGAAAGACATCCTTTTTAATGGTTTAGAATCTCCACATTGGCAGTCACATTTGACCACCCTAGGAGCCAGAGTGCAATACAATACAATATTTGCTCCATGATTATAGGCAGAGAACTACATAAAAAGGTCAGTGGACATTTTGCTCATTATTCAGATGAAGAAATGAACAACTGCTGTGTTAGTTTGGAAATGAAAATCACTGTTAACACAGTACAATGCAGCAGAGGTTCTGCTACTTCTGCATTTCTGATTTCATCTCTAGGGACAAGTATTTCTTACTGTCTTCAGGCACAATTTATGAAACATGTTGCTTTAAAAAGAAATCTAATTAACTTTTTTTATAAACAGAGATGGTTCTATTATTTTTTTAATGTGCAAGGTTTTGAATATTGATGTTTAATTTTTAATTATTAATTGGATAATATATTTAGCTTTAATCTCACTGCTTTCTTGTAATACTTCATGGAAGGCAGATTTTAGGAAAATAATTATTTAAAAAAGGAAATAACTTTAAGCATAAAGCATGCAAACGCTGTGAAATCTATTCTATCTGTGTTCATGATCTCAGTTGTTGCAACTGGTTCTTTTCTATATGACTGAGAAACATATGAAGCCTGTTAGTAAAAAAAAAGAGCTTTCATATACATGAACAAGCCAAATAGCTCCCTAAAGCTTCTTTATATTTTAAAGTTACGTATACACTATTTGCTGAGTCTCTGTGCTCCTGCTTAAAGGTGTCTGGATAGAGTCCCAAATGAGGGTCTGTAACATCAGGAAGAATTCCTTGTGCTTTATCATGGAGGCTACATGGCAACACCTGGTAAGACTCAGCTCCACAGAACACATAGCTTAATAGCTGTCAGGCAGGATCTTAGACCTTTTCTCAAGTGCAGACTTAAAAGGAAAATAGGCACTTTTATATTCATGACCCAGCTGGTGCCACTCGGCAGCTTTTCTGTTAACCACTCACTCTTCTGCGCCTGATCTCAGCTATAAGAACACCACAAACCTTATATTTCAAAGGGCATGAGCAATGGCTCTCAGCACTGAGCACATAAAACTGTTTCTCATTTAGAAGTAAGGATGACTATAGAAAAATGTAATTTTGGTCAGAACACTGACAATAAATGCTGGGACTTTCTACAGAAGCTTTAATCAAAATGAAAGACATATACAGATTCTTGAGCAATAATGCTTGAACACTGAATATGTTTTTGAAAGATATAGAAATGGGGGTAGGCAAAGAAATTATTGTAGTAGGAGAAACTGGCAGCTGGATCCGGTATTACAGTGAAGGTTTGGGAGCCTGGACTAATCATGACTGAAATTTTACCTTTTTTATTACCAAATGCTGTAGCCTTCTCTAAAGTGTCATAGACATTACATAGTTTATTGCATACGCACTTCTTTGAATTTATGTTTTCCTTACATTCAGCTTTAGCACTCTATTTCTTTCCCTTGTGTCATTAATAATGACATTTCTCCTTCTTTGTAATTATCATTAGTAATTGATCGCACACCTTGAAGAAGAATATCTATGTTTTGGTTTCAGGGGTTTTTGAACACTGAGCGGGGCTGGAGGCTTTATTTTTTGCCCATTTGATCAGTGCAATTAACATAAAAAATGGTGTACTTCATTGCCATACTTGAATAGGTCAATTTCCAATTCAATCTCAAGGTCCTTCCACTATAATTCTATATAGGTCTTTGTGAACACATAATTAATCTAAAGTGTCATAGTAAGGAAAACCTGCTTCTACTGGTGTCTTCTCTTTGATGGAATGATGCATTCTCTGCTGCCTCATTTACCTATGCAATATACATCCTCAAAGAATAAAAATACAACTCTAAGTTATGTGCTTGAAAAAATGTTTGTTTATTCTTTAACTTTCATACAGACCAAATAAAGAGTACTGGAGCTCTTCATCTGCAGCACATCAGCATCATAATTTTCTTTTCAGTGCTTAATAGTGATTTTCTGATAGAACTAGTCACTTAGAAATAAGTATTGATTTGTTCAGATAAAATGACAAAGACAAAGTGATGATAGGATGTTGAATCCTTGTGATTATAGCTGCTTTCTACAGATAGAGCCAAAACACTCCAGATTATGGCACACAACCTTGTTAATGATTAGAATTTGGACATGGCACAACAAATCTGGTTCTTTCAGGGTACAAATCTGAATACAGGCGGAGCAGAAGAAGTCTAAATTCTGTTCAGATCATAAGAGACTTTTTTCCTCAGTATGCTGTTATGCTGGAGGGCCAGAGCAACATACCTTTAGAATCACAGGTCAAACGTTTTTTTTAAATTTTGTGTTCCCCTAAAATAAAAGATATCAAAAACCACAGAATATGCTGAGTTGAGGGGACCCACAAGGAACATTGAGGGAATACTGAGTCCAGCTCCTTACCCTGCACAGGGCCATCCCCAAGAGTCACAGCTTGTTCCTGAAAATGTTGTCCAAATACTTGAATTCTGTCAGGATTGATGCTGTGACAGCTTCCCCGAAGAGCCTGTTCCCGTGCCCAAACACCCTCTGGGTGAAGACACTTTTTCTGCTATCCAACCTAAACGTCTCTCGATACAAGTTCAGGCCATTCCCTCAGGCCCTGTCATTGGTCCCCACAGAGAAGAGAGCTCACAACCTCCCAAGGCAGTAGAAGACTGCAATGAGGTCTCCCCTCAGTCTCCTCTTCTCCAGGCTGAACAGACCAAGTGACCTCATCCACTCCTCATACAGCTTCCTCTCAAGGTCCTTCTGTCGCGGTTACCTACAACCATAAACCTTATTTGAGACAGATGCAGTACACTTCAAACTTTCCACATGCAGTATCACACAGCCTTTGGCTTCCTTCTACAGGCAGCATCACTCAGCCCTTTTCCTTAAGCAGCACCACACAGCCTTCAGAGGACTAAACTTTACCCAGGCAGAACAACACAGCCCTCCGATTTCTTCCTGCATGACTGGCTAACTCCTTTCTGTATCTCACATAGCTGCCTTACCCTGTTTGCTCCTCATATAACATTGTACCTTCTCTGTTCCTCATCCAGCCTCCTGAGCCTTTCTCCTCTCAGTCCAGCCAGCAAACTTGGACTAACTGAGGACCAGCTAACTCCCTCTTTTGTAGGGCTCTGATTGGTTACAGCTGTTGCTTGTTAATGGTAAGACATAATTAGTATAGCTGCCCATATAGTTTCCCACATCCTTTGCCATCTTTGTTTCCCTCCTCTAGACATTCACCAAAAGCTTAATGTCTTTTTTTTGTATTCTGGTGCCCAAACCAGCCCCCAGCACTTGAGATGAGGCCACCCCAGCTCAGAGCAGAGCAGGACAATCCCCTCCATTGCCCGGCTGGTGATGCTGTACCTGATGCACCCCAGGACAGGGTTGGCCGTCCTTGCTGCCAGTGCACTGCTGCCTCATGTTCAACTTACCACCAACCAGGACCCCCCAGATCCCTTCCTATGGCACTGTTTTCCAGGCTTTCATTCCTGAGTCTGTACATCCAGGATTACCCATCCTGGGTACAGAACCCAGCACTTTCCCTTATTGAACTTCTTATGGTTGGTGACTGCTCAGTCCTCTTATCAAGATCTCTCTTGCAGGGCCTCTCTGCCCTTGAGGGAGTCAAGCTCCTCCGAGTTTTGTACTGTCTGCAAACTTGATCTGTATCCTTCCAGTCCTGCATCAAGTCATTTATGAAGATGTTGAAGAGCACAGGAGTAAGATGGAGCCCTGCAGAACTCACCAGTGACACATATATACATATTATATATTTTTTTTAATTTATATATGGTCTGGTCTGTTGCTTTGCAGAAATAAAGATTTTTCTTCATAATTATAGATATACAAAAAATGCATGAAAAAACTAAAAATACAGTAGTAGATTTTCTTCTTTTGATTACATTTTCAATTTTAAAGTTTTGCATTTGGTTTTCTATTTTTATAAGCNACCACCAACCAGGACCCCCCAGATCCCTTCCTAT
This sequence comes from Bombycilla garrulus, assembly GCA_013400315.1. Taxonomy (NCBI): domain Eukaryota; kingdom Metazoa; phylum Chordata; class Aves; order Passeriformes; family Bombycillidae; genus Bombycilla; species Bombycilla garrulus. Next base: position 411,898 of record VXBU01012383.1, read on the forward strand.
GGCACTGTTTTCCAGGCTTTCATTCCTGAGTCTGTACATCCAGGATTACCCATCCTGGGTACAGAACCCAGCACTTTCCCTTATTGAACTTCTTATGGTTGGTGACTGCTCAGTCCTCTTATCAAGATCTCTCTTGCAGGGCCTCTCTGCCCTTGAGGGAGTCAAGCTCCTCCGAGTTTTGTACTGTCTGCAAACTTGATCTGTATCCTTCCAGTCCTGCATCAAGTCATTTATGAAGATGTTGAAGAGCACAGGAGTAAGATGGAGCCCTGCAGAACTCACCAGTGACACATATATACATATTATATATTTTTTTTAATTTATATATGGTCTGGTCTGTTGCTTTGCAGAAATAAAGATTTTTCTTCATAATTATAGATATACAAAAAATGCATGAAAAAACTAAAAATACAGTAGTAGATTTTCTTCTTTTGATTACATTTTCAATTTTAAAGTTTTGCATTTGGTTTTCTATTTTTATAAGCACTCTGATAATATTGGGTCCTAGTTCTTCAGTTTTTCTTTTATTCCCTTTCCTCTTGGTATATTTTTAGGGCAGGATATCCCAATTCATGATTTTGTCCTAAAAATACTTTGAAGACTGTGAGTGTCTGAGCTTTTACTATATGCTTTACAATGAAAAGAAATTCCTATTTATATTTGGAAAGCTGTTGTGGATTTGGCTCTTTAAAACAGAGTTTAAAAGGTTTATTTCCTGTATTGGTTTTACTTGCTTGGGATGCAAAACTCCCTGGAACTCTGAGAGCAGCACTTCATAAATTAGATTTACTATTATTGCTGTTTTTCCCACAGTGAAAGCTATTGTTAGCGACAACTGAATTGCAGCCTTAAAGCTCCCTGTCCAATATTATAATGTTCCAATATTCTATTTGGGCTCAAAGATCTTATGCTTAGGTTAAGCTAGAAATTTTGATTGACTGGTTGACTTAAACTGGTTCAGCTATTTTTTTTTTTTTTTGGAAATCATATTCTACAAGAATCTGTATACAAACAAAACAGCATCTATTTACAAAACAGGATGTATTTTAAAACACTCATTTTCATTAGAACACACACAAAAAAAGGGAAGAAATTGAAATATAAAGGTCAGAAGTTTTGCTGCTGTAAATATTGTGTTTCATTAATTTAAATTAAACTTTGCCTGTTCATAAACATTTGTCCTCAAGTGTCTCCTACTGGTATGTCTCAATGAGGAGTTATCATTCACAACGTGCTGATCTTAGTGGCGAGTGGGAGTCAGTGCATATGTGTAATTGTGATGGATGTCACTTGAAACTTAAGTCATATTTTTCACAACTTGAGTTATTAAATTAAACTTTTGAGAAGTTTGCTAGATGTCTCATTGCAACAAAAGCATAACTTCAAACTGGAAGTTTTAAAATGGTACTTTGTTCTCATTTCATTATTACTTAATATTAGCAAGAAATTAAAATGTTTCACTGTAATGTGAATATTCTGTGCAAAACCATTTAGCGCATAGATCTTTAAACCTAATGTTTAAATTAATGGATTCTTAGTTAATGAAGTAGCATTATTATTTTATAGCTGAGATTATCTGGCACACTGTATTAACTTTGTGAGTCCTGTGTGATTTACTGTATTGCTGTAGGCCGCCTAAATAGTTAAAAGGAGGGTATGAAGATTGTTACAAGCGAAAGACAGGGTGACAAGCTGACACAAGTGAGCCTTAAGTGTCCTATTTCATAAAATTTCAGAAGAGGTGGGAAAACTTTTCAGGGAGAAATCAGTTAACTGCCTATATTTAGTGTAGGAGCTTTTGTGTAACACAGCAAAGGTTTCCTTCTTGATAAAGTAATTATTTAAAAATAGTCCAGTTCACTTAAAATCATCTCATAAGTTCTTCTACTTAAAAAAAATTAAAAAAAATAGGAAAGAGTAGATTAATAAGTGATTAATAAGAAGAAAGTGATACAGATCCTGTTTCTTTCTCTTCCTGCCTGGTTAGGGCATTCATCTTGGTTGATGGAGGCACAAAATCAATTTCTCCCCTGCTTGAAAGGTATTAATTCTATAGTGTAACAAGGACTCCTTCTTACAACACTCTGATGTATATTGGAGTGGTTACACTCAGTATCTCCCCTTTACTGTGACCCCGTAAGTATTGGATATGTATCAAGAAGACCAACTCTAGAAGCTGATGGCTTTTACAGTATTTCATTCATTCCCCCAAGTTTGAAAGACTTTGCCTTCTGAGCCCAGTAGCCTGCATTAACTGCAGATCCTGAACAAGTGCTGCCTTTTAAATATGTTTCAGACAGATGTTTGGATTTGAGACATGAAAACCTTTTTCAGAACAAGAATTTCAATTAAATATGCCCCACAGTCAAGTTGATGTGCTGTTGTCTCTCTCAGCCATTGAATTTTTAAGTAGAAAAGCATCACCAGATGAAATTGAAACTAGCTTACCCCAGAGTTTTGTATTATAAGGCATTTAGCATACTCTGGAGGTACAGAAAATCTGGTAAGTCAGAGGGTAACTGAATTTGGGTCAGGCACAATGGGGTGTAGGCATGGAGGGATATACAGAACACAGGAATATAAGAGAGAAAGGCTGTCATTAGCTTCACCATATGTATCCTTCAGTTCTATGCATGGTCTTTGATCAGGCTCTTTGTAATTTTCTCCCTCCCAAATATTTTCAACACAGAAATAAAGTTATTGTTTCCTATGACAAAAAAAATGTTTAATCCTGTCTACAGTTATTTTCTTTTTACTTTAGAAGTTCTATGTATATCATTATATCTCATTTTGCCTGTATGTAAAATATATGTATATATGCATATATAGTTACGTAAACATATAAACTGAGATTTTTTTTCTCATTCTTAGGACCATGTTACATGGCATTTGCTTTTTCTGTATGCTGTGCCTGATACCTTTAAGTAAGAAATGCTTCGATTAGGGGAAAGTCCCTGAATAAAAAGGGAATTTTTTAGTAATTTGTCAAATTTTTTTTGTCATTTTAGTCATTTGTCCCATTCCCTGGCATTGCTGCTGGTGCTGGCTGAATTTTCTGGGAGGGGAAGTTTCCCCAGGGCAGGATGTGTCTCACAGGGGAGAGTGGGCATTGTAAACACTGAGGAATGATGAGATGAGTAAAGGGTGCCACAAAGGCCACTCCGGGACACAATATGAGGAAAAAAGTGATGTTCCTGGAAGCAGACAACATGGTGTGGAGCTGCATGTGGATTGGATGGTGACAGCTCAGGAAGTCCCTGAAGGGCCTCCAGGCTGAGGGAAAACCTAGAAGAAGCTGCCTTTTAAGGGTGCATGTTTGGGATGCCTTTTATTCTGTCTCTCTTAACTACTTGCAAGTTGTTCTGCTGTAAAAGATGTTTTTAACACTGTTTGGTTTTGCTCAAGCAAAAGCAGGATTCTGATCTTAAAAGTCCTGGTAGCTTTTTGGAGGTAGCAGGCTGCACAATTGGATCCATTAAAAGCGGTGGCAAGAAAATGTACCATCATAAGGGAACAAGAAACTGCTTATTATCTGCTGCACACCAGTTTTATTAGTCTCAAGGCTATATTAAAGAACATATAAGGAACCATGCACAATCCCAACTCCTTTACTTTTTCTAAAGAGAAGGAACATGGTGGGCTGAAAGGCTGCTAGAAGAGTGAAGTGATAAGCACTTTAGGATGACCCTGTCAGACTGGAATATGGCTAAGCAACATTAAAAAATTCTAAATAATACAGGTGCATCAGCGATCAGCCCTCTTTATCCTGAATATTTGATACCTTTGAGGAATCAACAGAACATGCTGTGTTTGGCAAAAGCTCTGTTAGTTGCTTCAGTTAACTTTTGCCACAGTCATCCAGAAAGGAGCTCTTTAAGGGAAGGAAAGCTTAATCCTCCTACATTAATTCAAATTTGTACCCAAGTGTAACTCAGATCTTTGCCTGACCGGTATTACTACAGAATATTCTGTTGAAGGTCATGCACTGCAGTGGGGGCTCTCAGTGACACCCTGCAAAGAAGGGGTCTTGAAAGAAGTCTTATAGGCTGGTAACCAGAACAATAACTTCCCCAAACACTTTCAGCTGATGAAGAGTCCAAATTGTCACATCTGCTTGGTTTTCTTTTTTTCCAGTGTACTCTGTGGATATCACCACTGCTTTCAGAAATGGAGGAACTGAAGAGGAACCTAGTTCTGAGCAGAAATGCAGGTGCTTTTGCATGGGGCAGTTGACATGGGGCCAAGAGGAAGAGAAAGAGAGGGCTGTGTCATGGGAAGGAGGAGAAAAGTTGTTTAACTCCTCACTTGAACTAAATCACAAAAGACAGATCACAAGACTGAACATGATCAGTTCTCACAGATCTACAAAGGCATGTAAGCTTCTGGGGAAAAGGGTCTCTTGAATTATTACTTTAAATATCAATCAGCAATATATTCAGAACCTGTGATCAAAGGCAGTCCCCAAGGGTTGGTACGCATCTGTCTGACACATCATCCAAAGTGTTTTAATTACAGATCAGAAATCTTGTTCCTCCTGAGGGATAATGGAGGAGATGCAAGTTCATGTGGAAATAAATCTGAAAAGCCAACAGGGACCCTTGGAGATGGGTAATAGAATCCTGGTCCTTGGCTTCAGGAGGAAAGGCTGGTGAAAACTCGGGTCCTAACACCCTTCAGGTGGTGCTTTGACTGCAGGGCTCCCCCATTCCTTCTCTCCTGGGAGATGCTGCCTCAGCAGGGGCTGGGGTTCATAGCCTGGTAGTGTTGCCTGTAAAGGCTGACCTAAAAACAGAGACTAGGCAGAGCAAAAGAATAAAAAGGTATTTATTGAATGGATACAGCTTGGGCCATGCAAGAACCCCTTGGCACTACACCCAAGCAATCCTGTAATGGTCCCAAAAAAATGGATGCCTGGTCACGAGGTCTCACCCTTTTATAAGCTCTGGTCGATTAGCATATTGGAGTTAGTTGTCCAATTATAGCCTCAGGTTATGAAGCTCCATTCTCTTTGTTCTTTCTCTCTTCTTCACCATTCTCTTGGGCCTAAAATTTGACCTTGGTCCCCAGCTAGAAAGGAATCGTTTTGTCTATCTACCCTGTGAAGAGAGCTCACCAAGCCTCAATATGAAACCCAGAACCACACATTAAAAGAGCACAGAGTCCAAAAAAATATAAAAGCTAAAACTTAAGGCATCAGTAGCTGTGCAGGATGAGCAAAGAGCTGGAGTTCTGCAGCAACCTATAGCATGCAAGAGAAAGTCTTCTCCAGTTGTGTGCCCAAGAAGTTTCCTCAGCATGAAACCTAGGCACCACACTGGTGTTTCTGCTCCCAGACTGCAGAGCCAAAACACTGCCTGCAGCTATGCATCTGCTAGGGGCTCACACAGGGGAAGGTGTGCCACCTTTTAATCAGTGACATGTGAATAAAAATCCAATGAAATATCAGTTTTCACAAACATTTCTTTCTGATACATGTTGCCAACTGTTTTAACAACTGCAGATGTTTCCAAGTTTCTGCAACAATCTTATGTATCAGCCTTCTGTAGCTGTTTTAAGCTACTTCACTAATGGTAATGTTCATGTATAAATATATATTTATAAAAGATTATATGGTTCAGAAGGCTAATTTTACTTTAAAAATATTAGCAGACAAAATTGGAAATACCCTATCAGTTATCACAATAGTATTTTGTATCTTTATATTCAAATAAAAATTCCAAGTTTGTTGGTGGGTGAAAAATTACAAGGCAAAAGGAAACAGACTGTTAATGGCACAATGGATGTGATAATGGGCACCAAAGAGGGTTCTTGATGTGGCAGGTGATTGCAAGAGATGAGCAATATTTCCACAATATTAGAGAGAGAAGTGGATGTGTTCCTTTCGCTTGTTTGTTTTTCCCATTTGAACAGATGCTGTTGTCACTTGGCAAAGTACCCCTTCATAAGGTCAATTCCAAAACATTAGGATTGCTCCTCTTGATTTATGCTCTTATTGTTTTCTGCATAAAAAAAGCTATGGCCTCTTCCTTCCAGTTAATGTGCCACTAGCTTAATTTTGAAAGTGGAAGAGAGTGGAGGAGACAGCTGATATTAATGAGCTGTACTAACAACATTAGGAACTGACTGGAACTATTTATTAAAAATAAGAGTAAGGCTTTTTTATATGCTTTCGAATAACTGCAATAAGTAAATCCAGGCTAAAACCAGAATTTTATGTTATGTGCCTATCTACATATAGCTACTATACCCCAGGAAAAAAAAATCCGCTCTGAATCTGCATTCTGTGTTCAATTCCATACTTCTAAAAAATTTGAAAAACTAAAAATTCTACCTACAAATGACTTGTCCATTTTGAAAACTGACATATGACTTATAGCTAAGGGAGACTTTTTAGTTAAAATTCTGCAGTTTGATGGATCTACACTCCAGGAATTACTTTGTCTGAGGATAAGTCTATTTCCTCCTCCATTTTTATACTATTAGTCCCCAAGTGGCCCAGTTAAGTGGCCATTGTGCTAGGTACCATACATTCATACATATTCAAAGCAGGTACACTTTTGTATCCACAACAGCAAAATGTTGTTAAGATGAGAAGAAAACAATATGCCAACAACAAAGATATTCATGAATCTAAAGAACAGCTAATGGTAGGGAAGAAAACACCCCAACAAATTCACACTATTCCAACTCATTTGAAGGGAAGCAACCCTGACATCTTCAAAATAAGGAAACTGGGGAAACCACTGGTCACACATCTAAATAGATGTCTAAATCCTGGTTATGACATGTATTTATTTCTGTCTTAATATCCTGTGAGTTGGAAAGATAGCGTACTATATTGTTAAGTTCCATTTTAAGCTGCTACTGCTCTTAATTAATTGCATTCTTGCATTTCCTTATGACTGTCTTAACTATTCTGCTCTTCACTATTTGGGATTGAAAGGTATTTTTTTAAAACTTGTGTTATAAAGACTTCACTCAAGCTTCTTAGTTTTGGCTCAAAGTGATTCCATTCCTCTTCTTCCTCTTTATTGCCCTCAGACAGATACTATGTCAGTTTGGGCCTAGTCCTTCCAAAAAAGTGTGAATCTTATTTAGCAAGTGCCAGGAAGTATTTGTTCAAACTGACCATGAACAGGCTTTCAAGTGCTTTCAAAGAATCTAGGGAGGGGACCAACTTCATCATTATCCTGAACACAGTAGAAAAGGAGAGATCAACGTAATTCAATTAGTTTCACTGCTGTGATTTCAGAGCATTTGCAGTGTAAACAAGAGCAGTATCTGACCAAGTCTTTCAACCTACAGACACGTTCACTTCTGCAGTTACAGTACAGCACTAATGGCTGATGGAAGAGTCCCTTTTACTCTTCGACACAAAATTTTCACAGGTAGTGACAAGGAGGTTGTGTATTGAGAAAGGAAGATGCAGATGCTAACGAATGCCTTTTGCATAGGTGAAATTGTTTATCAATTTAACTTTTATACAGAAAAAGGAAAGAGATCCAAGTTCCAGGGTGGAGGCAAGGAAGAGAGACCCAACTACTCTGTCCTGACACTGCAGAGGAATCTTTAACCTTGGTTGGAAGGGTGAATAAACTTCAGTGGATATAAATGAATCAAAGCTTACTTAGAGTTAATGCAGAAATCCCCTTTCTCTAAGGCTACATATATAGTGTTTTGATAATTACAACATATATTGTGTATTATAAAGTTAAATTTTACATATAAAAATCATACCCTTCTCTGTAACTGTAGAAATAAGAATATTTTTTCTATTGGTAATTAATTCCCTTAGTGTGTGCATTTACACAGGTTTAATTTTAGAATGAAAATCTTATTTTTCACACTAGGCTTAGTGATTAGTATATTTAGCATGTAATCAAATATTCAAATGTGTGTTCATGTGAAGTGGTATTCCAGACCTTAGGATATATTGATATTTATTCCAGCTGAATACCTCTTCATTTTGAAGAGGTGATAAAATGTTTTGCTCTTTAAATTAATGGCTAAGTAAAACTGATGTGTATCCAGATCCCGTGAAGAAGGTAAGTGAAATTTTCCTTTCTATAATAGAGAGATGTTAACTGTTATCACAAGCAGTTATTATTATGAAACCAAAGCATGCTTGCCATGACTTCGGAGAAGAAGGCATCAGGGAAAGATCTTCAGCTGATAGCATAAAAATCAATTTAGAAGTAGATTTTAAGCCTCAAACTAGGTTATAAGCAGAATTAATCTGTTACAGCACAGCTTCAGAAAGCTCGTGAGTGAAGTGTTTGCTTATCCACAGAGAGAAAAAGTAATATACTTACACTATAACAAAAATGAGATAATAAAAGTATGTGATTAACACATGGGTTTCTGTCAACAATAAATATAGACTTGCACAGTAAAACCAAAGAAAGTCTGGATTGACTCAGGCACAATATATTCAAAAGAGAAGAGCAAATTTATTTAGCAAATGAAATAGCAACAACAACCAAAATTACAGTTGCATGCCAGCAGTTAATCAGTGTCTTATGCAAGTCATTCAGATATCTCCTTTTTCAAGCAGTAAAAATTGCTATGGTCATTTGAAGATTGATGGCCTCAAGGTGATTCCCAGTTAAGAAAGGAAAAAGAAATTAATTACAGATTATATAATCCCTGAGCATGCTAGGAGTCCAAACCATGACATTGCTCTCCTGTTTTTTGTCATTCAACCAGACAACAACAGCTAAGCAATAATGGTAGAGGCCCTTAATCTTCTTTCAGTGCTGGACCAACACCTTTGCCTTGGGCTGAAACAGGAATTGGAAAAAAAAAGAAAATCTAGTATTTTTTGTTACTTGGAACATACCTGCTATCTTTACTCTAATATTCACAGCTAAAAATTACCATAGAGTTACAATTTTAACATCTGCAAAAATATATCTTTACCAAGACGTATTTTTTAAATTTCAGCTTATCAGAAACAAAACATTCCAAGTGCTAAATTAAGCTTGTAGGCTATAATGAGAGATTTTTACTCACCCTTGCTTATCCTGTTACAAATAATACCTGAACTAAGGTAATCAGGTCGTCTAAAATAAGTGGTCTTGCTGTGGGGGAAAAAAAATGTAATGTATGAAATAGATTCTAAAACTGTGGTTGCCAGTATCTCTGAAATGGAAATAATGCTAGTAAAGCAGAAGTAGTCAAAATACATTAGAAATAATTTTTATATGAATAATGTAGTTACATTATTATCATTTATATGTTGACATTAGCACTACCATCTAAAAATGGAAATATTTCTTCACCAAATTGTCTTTTCTGATATAAATCTAGATTATTTCCAAGCCAGTTATAATAGAGACAGCCCATGCTATTTAGTCCTCTCTATTGCAATTCCAATTTTGTTAACAAACGAATGCAGTACATTCTTTAGGAGAAAAAACAAAAAAACCAAACCAAAACAAAAAAAAAACAAACAAAACAGGAAGGCAAAAAATATATAAACTTATGAAATGTAAGAAAGCATCAATATGACCTGTATCTTACAGTCCTAGTCAGCCATTCATGAGCTTTTTGGAATTCTAATGTTTGGCAGAGATTGTTTTTCATAAAGATTTCTATTGCTGGTGAAATTGTAAATTACTGTAAGTAAGAATTCAATATTGCTATATACAACATGGTGCAAAGTTATTAGAGTATCACCTGCAGATAGCATGTTATAGTTTTAATTCCTTTTGGTTTCAAATATACCTACTAAGTTCATTACATTCTGGACTTATGCTGAATTTTAATATGTCATTAAATCAATAATTTCTGTCTGTTCTAATATAATTTTGTATGACCTGGAGAAAGTTGATCTTAGCAACTTGTGTGGTGACCATAAAACTGATAGTCACAGCACCAGCAATGCAAATCCCCATGAATGTGGAATAAGAATCAGTTTCCATCAAAATAGTTTGGCATTTTTTTCTGAAACTCAAGACATTCACCAAGACATGAAAAAGCAGAAACCATATGACTGTTGTCTGACTTAGTTTTAAAGGTCATGAAATACATTTATCATCCCTAATATCTTTTATGTTTCTGTAATTAAATTATACTGTTCATGTGTTTTTCAGACAGTCCTTTTATGAAATCCAGGGAGGTATAATGAAAACTATTTATAAGGGCAGAATGACAAGATTATTAGAATGAATGCTGTATGAACTCTACAGCTTAAGGGTGAGTGAATAAAATTTTCCATCAATGATATTTATAATTATTACAGCTTTGCTACTTTAGGAAAGAGTGAACTACTGAAGTATGTTTCAGTTTTGACTCGCCACTTAGTCAAGTATATTGACAGGGATGAGTAGGAGAGGAATAGCTCTGTCTCCTCAGCTGAATACACTGGGCATGGCCAGAGAGTGGAGCTGTTAGAATCTCTGTCGTGGCACCCTCACTCCCTGCTCTGGTCCAAACTGCAGCAGCCCAGGGATAGGAGCAACTTTTATCAAATGGCAATGGGGACTGAGTGCCAGTCCTAGTTCCAATTGCTTCCACATCCCCTCTTCCATGAGTCCCTGGAAGAGAAAAACACGAACCTGCCTTTGTTTTTGTTGTACATTTCATAGAAGATCCTGTAAGAGGATTATGTTGGAGAGGAAGTCCCAAAATATTACATAGCAAATGTTCTTACATCCCTAAACTACAATCAATTGATGAAGTCCACATCAAGAAACTAGCAGTATTCTGGTTCTGTTGAATGGTTCCCGTTCTGATACACATGAAGAAATAAAATATGTTCCATCTGAAATACAGGATTTTGGTTTCACACTACCTGAATTTGCGTAGTGATCTGTTTGTGAGGTAAAATTGAAAACTGTGCAATAGTCCAGCCAACACACCTGAATGGCAGCTACTAGACTTCTGAGGATTTTTATTAATAGGTTGAAGGCCCCTGCATAGAGAATTTTGCAATTTTATCAGTCACATGGTTAGAATTCTTTTCCAAAGCTACTTTTCTCTTGCTAAAATCTATTTGTTCTTTCAAATTTTATTAAGCTTTTATGTATGAATTTTCTCTCCCTGTGCTTGTATTTTGTATGTGCTTGCTGAGAACAATACAATGCCTTTTCAAGCTCTATATTTTGCTAGACTAAACAAGCTTAATTCTCCCTTCAGCATTTCAATAGTCCTCAGCAGCTGTTCTGTTGCAAATTAATCTTTCTTGAATATAGGTGGCCAGCTTTATATATAGTATTCCAGATGGAACTTCAGCAGGTACTTGTATAATAACTGTAATGTTTTGTAATATCTAATAGAATTACCTTACTTTTTATAGTCTTTACACCTTCTTAATTGTATATTAGTTTAATACATATTAGTCATCCTGTAAATTGGTATAATTTCCATCTTGTTCAATGAAGAACTACAGCAGGCACCACGCCTCAAAATACCTAGACTGCATCAACAGTCTTTGTTTTCCAATGCCTCTTTGGACAAAAAAGTTTCCATAGTGAAACACGTACCGGTAGGATATATTTTTCTAGAAACAAAATACAAAAAGAGTGTATATAACAAAAATCAGACCTTTTTTTTTCCTCTCTTGTGCCATGAGGCAAAATTTGTGGAGAGAGAAAGAGAGTCTAAGAATGTTGTATTAATCAATATTATTAACATCACAACATTAAATAGGTAAGAGTAATTGCAGTCATTACAAAGTGAACATTTTTTATGTAAAAAGAAAGAATACACCTTTAACTAGTGTCCTTGTTAAATGTACATTCTTTCGGAATAGAATAACAATACTATTTTACATGAAGATACACATTAAAACTGTAGAAAACTATTGCCCATTGTGCTGTCAAAAGTTGTACTTTTCCAAGACTACAATGCTTCTATGGAAGTATTCCAATTTCTGACCAACTCTATTATAAATACAAACTTGGGCAGCTGAGGAGTCTGAACTTTCCAGATACTAAGCAGCACTGTTCTCCAAAGATTTTAATGTGAGTGGAATGTCTTGCAGGGTTAGATCCTAAAGGAGCTGTATATCCCTCTGTAATATGTACAGGATAAAATTCCAGTGCTGAATTAGTCTCTGGACTGACAGAAATGAATGAAAAGGCTCTGTCAAAGTAAGCATACAAGATGGACATTGTCTTTTGAATCCACGATCTAGAAAAATAGCCAGTTCCACACTATTACATTTATGGCTTGAGGGATCAACACCCCTTAGTCTGATAAAATACATAGGTACAGGAATCCACATTTTCACCAGTCAAGACAGCTTGTGCAAGACCTAAAACTACAGTATTCTTGGAAGTTTCTCTTAAATGCTATGCAAGAATAAAAGAGCTATCCCAAAAGAAAAGTGAAAACTGCATATAAAATATTTTCTACTATGTAATACAAGCCACATTTTTTGTTGTTTTCATTAAATTGAAAAAAAAAATCCAGTTATATGCATCTGAAAAATGAAACTGGAATGAACATTTAAAGAAAGCAAACGAATAAAAATCACTAATGGTGAGGAGATGGTGCCATCTTTGAAAATATTTCAATATTATTCTTCCCTTTGATTTTTTTCAAATGCTTTCAAGACATTCTATAAATCAAGCAAGCAGTTATTTTCTGGAGTGGTAGATAAACACAGTATTATCTCTAACATTGTATGACACACGCTGGCTTTTACATAGTGACTTATGTAAAAGTAAAATTTGTATCATTACATTGTGATTTAGTAGAATCTTATTTCATGAGTATTCTTGTTTGGCCAGATTATAAGCCATTTATTAGCATTCATATTCAGTAATCCACATGTTTCACCCCACCTGAAGATTTCAGATCTGCAGCACTGTCAGCTTTGCTGCGAGCGCAATATGGAAGTAATCTATAAAAGTACTGACATAAAAATCTGATTTAGAATGGTGTAGCTGAATGTTCTGAACAATTTAGAGTCTGAGATAAAGCACTCTAAGTCAAGGTGGTATTTCTGGCAGCTGCATTGAGTACTTTTTGTAGGATGCATGAACAGCCCAGACCTCTTGAATCACTGCTGCATGCTACCCAGACAGATCATAGCTGTGCTGAGTGGGCATAGTCTGTACATAAAGGCAACTCAATTCATTCCACAGCTTTGTAGTCCAGATCAATATAAACACTGATATATCTCCACCACATTCTCAACACTTGTGTGTGACAAAAGCAGTCTCCCAAAATCCTATAAAAAGGGAACTCCTCTCAATGGGATGAATCAAGCTCAAATGTAATGTTTTCAATTGTCTTACATTTTTAACTGTTTAATCAGCACTTATTTAATATTAAATAAAGTAAAATAATTTGAGAAATGAAAGTCTTCCTTTCTTCTCCCTCCCACCAAATCCAGGCTGTTACCTAACAAAGTGGATTATCATTGCTATGCAGTGCAAAACAACTGATGAAAATGATCAGATGATAGAGTTTAACAATGCATAGTGAAGGATGTTTCATTTTATTTTATTTTAGAATGCCTTTTATGATAGCGTGTTCTGGCAGATCATGTTGATTAAACAAATGATAATGCCATGTTGTAAAACACTGAGATTCCTGGTACTTTATGCAGAATTAGCACTAAAAACTGAACTGGACTTCTCCTTTCTGAGCACAGTATTATTGAAAAAACATCAGAGTGCCATTATTATTTATTCTCTGCAGTAACTATACAGTATGCTGTACCTAAATTTGCAGAGAGGCAAAACAAAGTGAAGCCTAGTCACCAGCTTTCTGATCATAAAGATTTTTTTGATCAATTCTTTAAAATTCTGGTGTCGTGTGTGAGTTCACTATATGGAAAAATGCTTTTATGTTGCTTCAGTTCATTACTCTGTACTGATCTTATCACAAGAATGTTATTAACTCTTTTTTTTTATAATTAGTATTGATTGTGTGTTAGTCTGTGAGCAAGTAAAATGGCCTTCAGTTCCAGTCTGTAGAAAACCTACTCAGAAATTTAATAGATATTTCTTTTCACATCTTTTAGCTCGCTTAATGGTGCGTCCCTCTTGCACAAAGCACTTATTGTAGTTAGAAGGTGATGAGTAAAGGAGGCAACTAGTTTAACCATTGTCCATCCGCAATTTTAGTGCTTCCAGCATTTTTAATGCTTCCAGCTGAATCTTTCCAAGATGCTTTCCCAAAAGGAAGACACAACTTGTGAAGATTAAAGAGGATGTGAATATATCTCTCGAAGGCCCAAAGACTATTTTACATTTGTGGTTTGATTATTTGTATTGGTTCCTGTCAATGTTCTGTCAAATCTACCATGGTCTAATAGTGAGAGCCCAATCACTATTCTTCTTTCTTTTCAGGAATGCCTCAATAAGGTCATCTTTGAAAATAAAAAAATATTTAGCTCAGAATAGAGAAGTCTCTGAAATAAAACACCAGATTCGAAGATTCCTGAATTTCAACAGAATTAATCTCTGACTCTTAACTTTACATCTCAATTCCATCATGACACTATTGAAAAGTGTATAACTCATCACACAAAACAAAAATCCAAAGACAGTAAACTGATAAATGAGAATATTTTACACCAAAGGCAGAAAAAAGGAGAAGAAAATGTAAAAAAATAAGTAAAAAAATGCAGGTAAAATATTATGAAGCAAGGCACAAAATTATTAGTACTAAAGAAATGCCTCATTTTTTCCTTTAAAAGTTTTACATTTCTTAAGTAGAAAATCATCCCACTACAAATATTTAAAAACCAAGGCACACATCTAATGGGTTCATAATAGATGAGGAGTCTGATAAAGACCAAAACCCAAAACTTTGAAAATAGAGAATAACAAGGTCCTAAAATTATGTCTGTCTTGCTAAGCATAGAGTTGAAACATTATCCTAGAAGACAGTGTCACTTCATTTAAATGTCAGAGGATGGCAGTCACCTGTTAAACCAAGCCAACATTTTCACTAGGAAGAAAACCCTACATTATATTTCCACAGAAAATAGACATCCAATGAAAAAGAATACTAATTAATAGAAAAAACACTTTAACAACTGTGTTTACCACAGATGAATATTTCTTCACAGGAACACCATAAACACCATATTTTTACAAATGTATTTTATACGAACATAATTATTGAAGAAGTCTAGTGGATACCCTGTGGATTTGGAGTGACATTCACACCTCTTACACTGGAACATGTCCGCAGTTTGCATGTACAAACATTACTAAGATTCTTTCTTCCTTTGACATCATAGTTGTTCCACACAAATAGTGATCAGCTGAGGCAAAATGCTAAATTAGCATCTAGCTGGGCAGAAAAGTACCCTGATAAAAAGCCAAACAGATGACAGAGGTAGAGAAAAAATGATACAGCAGCATATAGCACAGATATACTTGTGGGGTTTTTTTGCAGTAGGTAGCAGTGATAGATAGGCACTGGAACACCTGACTGGCCAAGTTCCCTGAGGGCTCGCTGCAAATAGCTGACCTAATTGCAGGTGCTCAGATTGCTGTTAAAGTCAGCAATTGCCAGCATTTTCCAGAGAGTAATACCTAAGGAATTTTCTTAATTCCTAATTGTGGTAGAGTGGATTCAAACATTGTCTACAGCAGAAATTATTTATGTTCCCTTTATTAATACTAGGAGCATGCTATTCTCTTTTACTCTGCCAGCAAAGTGACTAATTTCCCAACAGAAATATTCACATGTGGTAGGAAAGAAAGAGTAGGAGCTGCCTCTCAGCTGGTGTCATGTGATAGCAAAAAGCAAGTATAGAGTCACAAAAGAAGACAGGCGACCCTCCAATTCTTTCAGTCTTGGTCATGGTCTTCCAAAGTACATAAAAAGTACTGAACTGAAAGCCCCAGGTGAGGGGCATCATGTTTTTATGAAAATCAGTTCCATATCAAATATAAGAAATTAATATACTTTCTCAAGAAATGTAATTTTCTACATTCACTGTAGATTTTATGGCTAGAGGGGGTCGCTAAGAGCATTCATTCTGCATAAATGAATACCAGAGAATATAGGGGAGTTGTTATCTCGAACCCATAGTCTGGATCAGTTAACATAGTTTAGAAAAAAACCAAATTATCTTGACTGAAGTTCTGCATAGAGCTGAGGGTACACCTGCTCTATAGAAAAAAAAATATTCAGAGAATATTTATTCTTGCTCTTAAAATACATGTCTTATTTCTGGTCTTGGATTGTATAATATTAGGTTGGTTCTTGATATGTCCACCTGTAATATAAACAAACAGCAAACAACCAGACCCTCTTCTAAGCTCTTCATACCCAAATATTTCTCTGTCTTGGAAAGGAACACTTCTGTTAAATAGATTTGCTAATAAATAACTGATTTGTTATTTTATCCTTTGGAAATTCTATCCCTTGGAAAAATATGTCTAATACAATTTGCAAAAATTAGAGAAAAATAACAGAAATTATACATGGAGATTCAGAGATTAGAATATTCCTACAAGAACCCCAGGTTGTAGAAGAGATATTTTCCTTGAAATGAATGCCAAACATTCCTTCTGGTACTAGTTAATCCTAAATAGTGTAAGCACATGATTCTTGTGATGGACACTTTTATCCTAGACAGTTCAAGACAAGTATGGGACTGAGATGGAATGAATGGTGTTTTGATAATAGGATGGTGAATCTATTAGGAAGCTGCCCCTTTTCCTAAGGAAAGATGAACTGGCAGGCTATTGTCAGAGTATCGGAGATGAAATGTTTTTCCATTTCTTACTTTCATGTTTTCACCTTGTGTTGTAGCTGTTTCTGTAGCTGCTTCTCTTGCCATCCACATATTTGCCCTCCAAATCCCAATACACAGGAATGCATCATATTACCTCTGCGCATTGACATTGTTGCATGAACACTCATTGGTACTGCAAGCTGTGAGACTGGAGACTTTTCCCTTTAAAACATTAGGCTATGTAGGGAAAACACTTGAAAGTATATTGAATGAAATGTGATGAAGTGGGAGTTCCTAAAAGTTGGTCTTCAGAGTGTGGGGTTTTTTTTTCTTTCTTTTTTTTTTTTTTTGCAGAAGTGTGGAATCAATAATGCTGAAGTCCATCAGCTCCAAATAATCCAGTGTGACAGGAAAACCTTAGCTTTTAAAAGTGAATAGAGTTTGAAGATAGATACTAGTGGCTAGAAGCTTCTGACACAAGATTATGGGCACTTAGATGTCTATAATCTGCTGAGAGAACTGAGACAAAGAAATTTTAAAGGAACAACCAAATTTGCAGAGAAAAAATGCACTGTGTTCTTTCATTATTTTCATTTGAATTGATAAAACCACTCTCAAGATGAGTGATTGCAGTGGTTAAAGAGTATGGGAATTTCAACTGCTTAAGTTTAGTACAATATAGGACTCAAGAAAGCATGGAAATACAAAAATTAATCAGCTAACAACAGTATTTTTATCCCACTATCTGCACATTCAGGCATCCTCAGAGAACAGGTATGTCCTGAGAAGTAGAATATAAAACCATGAATCAGCTGCTAATTTTTTCAGCCAATGAAAATATTGACTGAGCCATCGTTCTTTGATTTTATACTCCAAATATACTTGCATTCCAAATCAACTCCAATTAAGTAAAAAGCTTATTGAACTCAGAGCTAGACAAAGGAATCTGCTCAGCCTACGTATCTTCAGAATTTATAGACTCAAAGCAGGATTAGTAAAATACCATTGTTTCATCATCATCTTATGCCATGGAAAAATTTATTCTTTATTAATTCATAGTTATCTATTCCCTTCAGGCTTAAATTGAATATTTTTCTGTCAGTTTTTTAAGCTGTTATGATGTTATTTACAGCATTTTACTAAGTAACACTATAGATATCAGTGCCTGTAACAAGTAAACCAAATTCTTTCCACCTGAAATAGCTTTTGCTGTCTGAATCAGGGTTCTATATCTACCCTGATTTAAGTTTTTTTTAGTTTTTAAATACCAGTCTGATATAAAAGTGAGTACTGAATTCTATAGCACTGCCTCACTGAGGCAGTTAAATGCTGAAATTAGCACTAGTTTTCCCATCAAGAACTGTAAATCTAGTATCACGTGTGGTATTTGAAAAGTTGATTGCTGGCTCAAGTGTCTTATCATAAAACAGTTTTCAATTCAGTATACTGACATTTTAATTTTTCTGTTCTTTACTGCTCAGAATTAAGGAAGGGGCATCATTCCAAGCTATTTCTCCAATACCATTAGGAAGCAACATGTCTTTTGACCTCTGAATTAAACTGCAAATCTTTTTATATACACAGTATTTTGCAGTGCTGAGTTACTCCTTACATTAAATCTCCAGCTGGTTTACTTTCCCACTGAGAAAATGCAACCACTTGTTCAGCAAAAAGTAGATTATCATGAAATAAATTACTGTTTTTCAAGGAAATTAAAGGTTTATGGAACACCTTGATTCAATATAGAGCTTCATTCTAAAACTCCTAGTCAGCTCAGCACAAAACATCTTAATTTATTTTTATTTATGTACATAACAAGTAATATCAAGGTCAAAGTTTCTTTCAGGAATTAAATTATGTGAAATTGCTTGGAGTTTATTTACTTCTCACGGTCACGTTGAAGGTAGGCTATTAAGACTACCATATGTGCAACCATTAAGCATCTGACCAAAGAATTTTAAAAACGTCTTCATTTCTATTAACTTTGGACTTAGAACAGACGTGTATTTTTTACCCAAAAAAGCACTAAGTGTGATCAAGGACGCATAGATAATGATCAAATGGGTGTATTTCATAATCATGATGGAGTGCATACAATTCACAAAAAAAAAAAAAGGAGTGTAAAAGTTTGGATAGGGAAAAAAAAAAAGGAAGTGTCTCACTGGAACTCCCAACTCAGATGGATTTTTTTATCCATACAGAATAATTATTTGAAACCTTAATGGTAATATTGCAATAATGATTTACCAAAGTTAATGCAAAAGTTGCAGTTACTTTTCAAGGAGGTAGGAAGAAATACATGTATTATTTCCCTAAGTAACTTGACAGAGTAATAGCAGCCAATAACTGTTTTCTTTCTACAAGTTTGTGATAGACCCACAGTTGAGTCATTCATTGTCTCTCTATTGTCTTTTCAGCAGGGAGAGCTCCATCCTTTTTTCTGCCTTTCCTCATTCAGGAGCTATATGGTGTCAAGCTTCTTTGAGCTCATTTAACCTCTCATGGCCACATGTAAGCCAGTCAAACTTACATTCTTTAGTGTCTAAAACATTGGTTCAGTAGCAAAAGCAGTGATAGGGAACAGGATCTGTCCCAGATTTTATACACATAAATTAAGAAAATAAAGTTCTTTGTTAGGTTACATGCATGGGGCAGTAGTCCCATAAATAAGGAGACAAGGAAGTGGATTGCAGTGCCTGTTCTGTGGTTACCATTGCTGTGTGTGTTGCTAATCTATTTTAAATAAGAACTGCTTTCAGCTAAGGCAGGGAATGTAACGGAGTAGCTGAGGTACACTTTTAGAGCTGATTCCCTCTATTCTATTTTATGTTCTGCTGTGTACAGATTCTTTCCATCATATACTCCAACTTAGTGTAATTTATGTGTGGTCCCAAGAGATTGCCCATAACAGAACTCAATATGCATATTTTGTCACCCGTTTAGTTCTGAGTTTTTTAAAAAACTTTTTTTTAAAAAATCCATGCGTCTATAAAGAGCAACAGTCTCTGTTAATGAAACCACAAATAGGAAAAAAAAAAGGGATTTCTTAGGTGCAATGTAGAGCCAATTCAACACTGAACAAATTAAGTGTGTTCAAAGGTTTGATGGAGACTCAACATTCATGACAAAGTTTGGCAGAGGCATGTGCAAGAATCTATGTCGTCTCAGAGATGATAGAATCAAATGCAACAACATTTTTTGGGCTTATGAAAGCAGTGCTAGCTGTGGCTTGGCTCTGCATTAATGCAGTTATACAACTGTTGTTCTGTTTGGAAGGATGCATGAACTGATTTTCCATTTTGCAGTGGATATTCCTACAGTTAAACTACATCTGGTCCTGAGCTGGTGAAATCCACATGCTGCTGTACTGTCACACATTGTAACTGGCTCTGATTTGCATTTGCTAACCTGACTGCTGTATAGAAGCAGTATGCACACAGGAACTTATCTGCAACCACAGGACATTAAGAGGGCTTTGATTTTGTGGTTTTGATAATGTGACATTTAATCAATATCTCTCTGCTAGGGTCTTACCTGTAGGTATCACACTGGCAGTAAGGGGTTTTCTTATGGATAATCTTCTAGTATCTTAATGGGTACGTTTCAGTCACTTAAAAGACTTAAACCAGGTGGTATTTAAGGTCTTAATTGTCTTGTGTGTGAGCAGACAGTCAATGCCTATCACCACATAATTGTTCATCCATGGAAGAGAAAGAAGATCAAGGAATGGATCTGAACACCTTTAGCTCCAATAAAAGTCTTCACGTACAAAAGAAGGTATTACAAAAGATTCATGTTCTCTCACCTACTGCATTCACACAAGTTGCTGACTATACCTTACAGAATGCATTGTTCTAGAACAAACCTACCAAGGCAAAAAACATCTGTAACTTGTCAATACACAGATAAAGACAATAGAAAAAAAATCTTTTGTTTACTGGTAAAAATGGGGCACCCTGCAGAAGCCCTCTCTTCATCAGTCTGTGGCCAGTGACTATGCACCACACAGCCACTTGCTCACTCTCCCTCCTGCAAGAGAGGGAATTAAAAAATACTCAAAAAATGTGATACAAAGGCACTCACTCACTGCCTCCTACAAGAACATTGATACCCAGCCAGCTTCCATGCAATGGCTACCTTCCCCAAGATATATTCTCTTCAGATTTTATTGTTGGACATATCATTTATGCATTGCTTTGGTCAGTCTGGGTGTGTTCTGCTTGTGCCTCCTTCAAGCTCCTTGCCTACTTGCTATGGGGGGCAGGGTGGGAAGCAGAGAAAGCTCTTTGTGCAAAAATTATTATTTAGCAATAAACCAAACAGCTAAGACTGTTTTAATCACTTATCCAAAACACAGTGCCATAGGGGCTGATATAAAAGAAATTTACCAATTTCCAGTGAAACTCAGCACACAGCCTTATTCCTTCCCTTTAAAAAATATGTTTTCCTTGTACTTTATCTCAGTGCACCCATTTTGTCATTTAGCCATATTAGCAGGGCAACATGAGCATCCTAAAAGGTTCCAGGGCCATTTACACCTTCTGCAGGTGTTCCACCTATATCTAGAAAAGTGAGTGATATAGATCACTGCATCAAGCTGTGCATCTCTGGTTAAGACAAATTATTTTTCTCTATCAGTCTTGAAAATGCTGCTGGAGCTTAAATAAAGTGGACTTTTAAAATTAACACCTCATGGAGCATAGAAAAGGAAATGATCTTCTAGAATCTGGGAAGCTAAAAGCATCTGCAAATATCACTTGTTAAGTCAAGTGTAGTTACATATTGGCCATTACTCAAGCCCAGTGGCATCACATTAATCTGAGGAATTGGATGTAGATCTGAACCAGATATTACATTTAGCTTCCAGAAATCAATACAGAAATCAGATATGCTGATAAGGTTCCGGAACTAATGTAATTAGGCTGCAGCATTCTCTGTGTAATGCTATAATGACTAACTGTAGCATCTCCCATAATTTGCCTTTTACTATATTCCATAACTGTTCAAGATCTGAGTCATCTGTAAAACTCTTCCAGGTCCAGGTGTTTCTGTTACAGAAGTAATCACTTCCAAAAGCTTTTAATTATCTAACTTCTCCATGCTACCCGAGAGCTGACTAACCCCAAAAGATATTTCTGATACTTCCATCATAATTCTGAGGTTCCAGCAGCTTCTGAAACAGACCACTTGCCATATATCTTCTAGTTTCACTGCTGTTACAGGATGAAACATGATAAATCTGAGCCCTTCACTGTTTTCTCACTAGCAAATTCTCTTGCTAAATATTCTGAGACCATAATATCAGAAGACTTTGGACCAATACTTCATCTTCAGCAGGGGAAAACAATACCTGATGGCCCATTTATGTATCAATAATAAGGATAATCTTGTTAAAGGCTTGTTCTACATGATACTGCTGACTGTAGTTTTTTTTCCCAGTAGAAAAATTTCATACTTTCTTCCATCCTAGTAGGTGTTGCACAACATTCTGATTTGTTATAGTCCCTTGTTTCTTCCAGGATTCCTGTGGGTCTGCAGTCCCTACAAGTTTTCTCCAAAGAGTACCACAGAGAGTGATAACCCTACAAAACCTTCCAAATTTTGAAGATTTTACTGATTCTTGTATCTACCAATTATTTGCTTTTGAAACGTTTTTGCATTTAAACCACCCAGACCCAATATCACAGGCAGAAAAAAAAATTCGCTTAAATTATGAACACTAAGCAGATAATTGAGAGTATGTGTAAGGACAGGGTAAATATCTGAAACTGAAACACAGACCAGAGGAACCTCATAAAGGAGCAGCTGGTAAAAGTTGAAGGGGTGTCAGAATTGTCTTTGCAATGATGTTGCAAGTACTTGGGGCCTCGATTACCTGAGGTTTGGTACTTGGCTAATGCAGTAAACACACCCCTGGGACTGTCTGCTCACTCCAAGGGAGCAGCTTCAGACTACGGCACCACTGAAGGACTGGTAGCAAGGCCCATAGGCTCCAGGTGAGAATAACCCAGAGTTTAAATCTTTCTACTAAAGCCATTTACAGAGGGGAGTGCTAGAAATAGGATGTGTCAGAACTGAGTTTTGTAAATCTCAGATACAGCCTGAAGGCATCTCATTCTCCTGACACAGATACTTCCTGGTTTTTGTCTGTTTAAACACCATAATAATTACCTCTGTTACTGATATCTTAGCTTGCAAAATATCAGAAAATACATTAAGCAAATTCAAAATTAGTTTATCTTTTTCTGAAGCTGGAATATCTTCACAGGGGTGAAGGGAGAAAATAGATGCTTAGCTATAAATTCATAATCAGTCATAATTTGAATTCCATGTATATCCATGGGGACAAGCTTTAAACAGCAAAGATGTAGTTTGCTAGCCATGAACTACATAGTTATACACTCCAAAATTACTGTACAATTGTCTTCTACCAGTGCTGATTAAAGCTGGACATTGTAGTTCATGTTATCGGGACACTTTGAACAGTTTTGTTTACATGGTTTTCCACCCTGTTAACTGGTAAAGCATTTGTGTAACAATGAGGTCTTCTTCCAAGCTCGTTATTCAAAGAGTTTTCAGATTTTCATACTTTTTCAAGGGAAAAAATAAAGCATTATTACTCTCTATACCTGGTAAGATTAGAGAGATGTAACAGTAAGAGGACTGATATAAATAGCTGAATAACAAGCTAGGGAGGAGTTTCCATCTCATATGCCTTGAACAGTAGTAGTAGTGTGAACTAAGTTCTATTAATGGTGCAAAATTCTAGTTTCAATTACACCTGTGCAACCTAATAGAGAGAGTAGCAAGTGCAAAGAGACTTTAGCCTTGTAGAAGCTTTTCTTACCAGTAAATATAGGACAGCCTGAAAGGATATATGGTGTCTGAAATCTCATGATGAGGATGCAGGTGCAGGGCTGCAGCTAGGAAGATTTTCATTTTTTTCTAGAAACTGAACAAATATGATACAGAGTGACTAATCATAAGAAAATCCTATCATATTGCTGTTGCAGTGACAGAAGACAAGACTGTTCTACAACTCAGGAAATAGACATAACTCTGTTGTAATGTGGGCATTGTACTCCATCTTAAGTTATCTAATTTATGTGTCATGTCTCAAAATCCACATCTGCTGAACTACAACATCGTCACTTCAAAATCGGCTTGTTAGATGAGAGTGGAATAAAACTTGCTTTTTATAAGAAATAGCAAGCAGTAGCCTGAATATATTTTGTAGACCCCCCTGAAATATGTCTGAAGAGTATATTTTAGAAACTCACACAGAAAATAAAGACTGCTGTACCATTAAATAAGGAACTACACTGTAAATCTGTGATACTGTTTTTATTATTAAGGAGAATTTCCTTGAAGATGCTTGAAGACTGAAAATGGACACTTACCTGCTGAATCAGGCCTAAAAAGGAAAAATTACTCCTGCAGTATATGGATAATCATTTGCTATCACACATTGCTGGAATATTTCACTTAAAAAGTTATCTAGAGAAAATATTCGTGAAGTTATTAACATTTTTATGGAACTCCCATGACAGCACTGCAGGAAAGTTTTGATGCAGTTGTTGTATCTTTCCATAGAATCCTGCACTGTGGATTTCAAGGTTTTATAGCAGTTTTAGCATTCACTTAAAATATAGAAAACACGTTTTACCAACTTCTGTTTATGGTTGCAAGATCTCACTGTAGAGAGCTTTTAACTACAATCTCCAAGTGTTCAAAATAAAATAAAAAAGGATTCCCATATGTTATGACTTTTAGGAGAACATGATTTTTAAAGGTGTAAATTTAAGAGTGTTGGGTAAATAGAACTATTCTATTTCCTGGAAATCAATTTTATTTTAGAGAAAAATGTGTACATATTGATACAAATTCCATGTAGAAACAGCCAATTACAGACAATACTACTATCAAAAAACAGACCAACGTGGAATATAAAAAAGAATTTTAATAGATATAGAATTGAAATTTGAAATGCAAGCTCAAAGACACCACATAGGAGTGACATAAAGAGAAATGTATTTAGACAAGTATTCACAAGTGAATCTCACACCATAGCCAAGGAAAAGTGCATGGAAAGAGCGGCGCACTCAGAAGCACCTGAGAAGCCACCTGAGCACACTGCCAGCCAATACCACCTCTGCTCTTCCCCACATGGGACTGAAGCATCCGTACTGAAGGTCACCTCTGGTGTGTCCCAGCCCCACATAAGGCAGCTGTAGCAGCAGTTAGGGTATGCAAAAGAGCTGCATGAGCCTCCATTCACACTCCCTCTTTTCATTGCTTTGGGAGCTGCATTTAATCTCATGCCACGGCTTTTCTTTTTTACTTGGTGTATTCTAGGCATGTGTGTTCCTAACTTTCCGCATTACTAATTCCTGCTTCTCCTCATCTTGGCTGATCTGACTTTCTGGTTTGACCTCAAACCTGTCTTGTTGCTAAAGATTTTTCCAAAAGTCTCTGAACTATGGGTGTTCCCAATTACTGCTATGGGACTGGCTCTGCTAAAGTCCCTAAAGGCTGTATTGTTTGCTAGTGAACCTACCAGGCCATCATTCTCAGCCCCTGGCTTGTCCTCTGTTCAGGAGCAACTCAACCCTGGACATTACCTCCCACCTTCCCAAAAAGCATTTCAGATGTGTATGAACAGCAATCTTTACAGGCCCTACCGAACTGGGGGGACCCCAACAAACTTCAAAATTACTAGGAAAGTGCCAAAGGTTTAGTTCTCTACTACAACTTAATGTGGAAGTAGAAGCTGATCTGAGTGTCAAGCTGTAAGTAATATGTCAACACATGAGGTCTTTAGTGTCCATGAGATATGCTGCAAGATAGAAAATGAGAAACACTAACATCTAGCTGGGATTTCCTTACCTCTTTTCTCCCTTAACAACATAATTATAGAACACAATAGCTTGGAAAAGTATTCTTACTATAATTAGTCAAAGGTGATACCACAAAGGTATCATAACACAACATGTTTATTTTATAGGCGTAGTTATATAGATCTATATAACTAAACAGGCCTCCAAGGGCTATACTTAGATATAAGAGCTAAAGGATTCATCCAAGTGTTTGTCATAATACACCTAAATGTTTAAGGGCACCTCAGAATTTGTGGATATAATGCTGATATATGGAGAGAAATAAACTTTTACATAGAACACTTAAACACTGATATTAGCATTATAATACATATCTCAAAGGAGAGAGACTTTCTGCCATTATTAGAACATTCTGAATGATTGACATAATTATGTCCTGTAGATTTTTCCTAAAACAGCTGGAAGTACTCTAATCATTGCAGGCAAAGGGTGTGGTCATCTATTAATAGGCTTTTAATTGTAACATAGAACTGTGGTTTATAATAAAGACTGCAGCAATGAGTACTCAGTAATGCCTAGAAGCTAGATTCTGTTTAGCTAGTTATCAACATATTACTGAAAGTCCTCTTCTTCTAAGTGATAAAGACACTCAGATCTAGGATGCATCTTCTGTCTGCAGGAGTTGTCACCCAACAGTAGGTTTATTAAAGTCTAAATAAGATCATATGATCGGCTGGTTTACTACCAGAAAATGGGCGTGAAGATCAAAGGGAAGCAGAAATCTGAACAAGCAGTGTATAGGCTCTGCACACAGTCTTGAGTTATATTTCAGCTGAATTTTGCTCCTTAACTACAGGGATCAGTCATCATTAAAACTGCAGAAAGCCAGCTGAGCAAGCCATTGCAGTATTAGCCTAAACTCACCCAGCTGAAGCCACAGCACTCGGTTGCTGACATTTCTTTTCATTCATCTGTGCCGCTGTTACTATTCAATAGGCCACCCACTGTTTCCTTGCATATTGCTGTATATGCACACTGGAGATTATGCACCATCATGCTCTATTTCTCCAAATTTTTCTTTAAATAAAGGATCCCTAGGGCTTTCAAGCTGCATGGCTTTCAAGCAGTATAAAGTTTGGATTAATGGTGCCTATAAACTCATCTTTTCTCTGATAGGTGTTTTTCAGTTTAGCATGTGCATAGTGGCTAAAATGGCAGGTTCCCCACCTGATACCTTTATTAAGTAGTACTGGTGTAACCATAAGTGTTGGTTGCATATCAGAAAGATTCAGGTCACAAGAATATTAAGAATGTGTTGAAAGTCAAAAATACTGAGTGTATCAGACAATATTCCTGAATATTTTTTTTGGTTTTGCCATGAAGAAACTATTAGCCTGGAGCAAGTATAGAAAACAGGCTAGACTGCATTCATTAGTCTGACAAAAACATCTCATGTTTTCAGGAGACGACTAGTTAAATATGACTGGTATTATGTTATTACTAGTACTAATTAGGCTTAAAAAAAAAAAAAAAGAAAAACCAAAACATCTAGTGCTGTAAAACACCTTTTTGTCATTGCTTTATATTGCACATTACACTAATCCTTACCATCAATTTACAAAAGCAACTTTGCAGGCCTATTGCAAAATTCTGCAGAAGTTATACCATAAAGTGATGCAGCTCTTCTGGAGATTTTTCTCCTGATTAAAAAATGATTAGCATATAAAAAGTAACAGCATATTGCCAATGGTCTGCAAATGTATAGATTAGAGATGTTTCCCTCCCTGGTCCCCCTCCCCCTAATCTGTTTCAGCCATCATATATGGCTCAAAAAAGTGCAGTAGGAAAGAAATTCATTAATGATTTCTGTGGGATGATTCGTAAAATATTTAGGAAATTTACATTATTCTAGTAAATTTCCTCCTCCTAATATAAAAGTGAATAAGATTTAATAGGTAAGCTAGTAGTAGCTAAGGCTCTTTATTTCATTTTCAAAAGTCACATAATATTTATCTATGCTTTGAATTCTAAGTGCCTAATTAATAGGATTCTTAATGTTTTAATATTATTTAGACAGAAGAACTAAAGATTTCTGTCCATTAAGAGGAACATAATAGCCAAATCACTGAAAGTTCAAGCTTACAAATTATTTTTGTCACCATACCAATAAACACATCTTAACACTCTTGGAGCGTACTATTTTCTATAGAACTTTCACTTTTTTACTTCGCTTTCCTGAGACTTTCTAATCTCTGGTATAGGCTATTTTTTTTGTTTGTTTGTTTTGTTTTGTTTTTTGTTATCTTCTTATAAGTAAGAATTTAACTCCATGTTCTTTTGCTGATTTTTCATTTACTGTTCTAGACATAGAGACTTACTGATAATGCTAGGAAATAACTGAGAAATAATAGCCATTCCCAAAGGAAGATGTCACGATCTGCTTTAACATTAAGGTGGAAATCGTGATAGTTGGAGGGGTCTCGAGGTGAAAAATAAGAGGCAAACAGCAAGGGATTATAATTTCAACAAATCAACAAAGCACTTTATTGAGTGCTGATCAACTCAGTTGTGCGATAGAGGGGAGAGAGAGAAAGAGAGAGAGAGGATGGGATACAGCTACCAACGGCGAGACAAAGTCCTCGTGGTCCAGCCAATAGATGCGTCTTCTTCCGTGGGGAGATCTCAAGAGTCCCTTCGGAGAGTCACAATTTTAAGTCTTTTTCCAAGGCGAGTGGCCTCTGGCCAAAAGGCAGGGAGGTTTATGGCCTATTGTGAGCAGGCCCGTAGCTGATCAGCGCAGTTTCGAGGAGCAGGTATGTGCTGTGCCGTGGCAGTATGCATGCTGTACTGTGATGATACCTGCATGCTAGCCATCCTGCCCAGAGCACTGTACCGCAGAGCAGAGCACTTACAGTGATCAGCAAACATCTCCCCCCTCAGCCAGGCCAGGCTGTGTCTTGTGGGGTCTGTCCCAGTCCCTGTCCCGAAGATTGGGAGGCAAAATGAGATCTTCAGGCCGACCCTTACAGAAGGCACAAAAGATGAAGCGGAATAGGAGAAGGGTTTGTTAGGATCAGAGGCTTGGAAAGGAAAATAATAATCTGATAAGATTAAAGTTATGTAAGGCAGTCTTTAGGACTGTGAGAAGATGGATGGAAAAGAGAACTCAGATTCAGGGAAGAGTTATGGGATTGGGGATTTTGAAAATGTGAAAACTAACAAGGAGTTTGGAGTTTTCCCTAATACATCAAGAGCAAAATCAGGGAGTAGAGCCTGAGAGCAGATGAAGGAAGCATGAAAGAAGCCCAGCCTTCAGAAGACAAGAGGCTTTCAGGAAATTTTAGGATGAAAGACTTGTTTACACCTGCTCTGTAAGTCTGCAATCTTTCTAGACTTTAAACCACTGAGATATATTTCTAGCTAAAAGTGCTGCAACCTGATGAGCAGACACAAAGAGAAAACTGAAAAAAAGCATGATCCTACCCTAAATTTGCATAATACTGCTGTTTGATGATGCTCTAAAGAAATAAGAGCTGATCAATATGATCAGTGAAAATAAGCTTGATGTGTTTTGTCTAGCAAAATGTACTATAGACAACTCGTGCAAACACAGGCTTTATATCTTGTCTCTAAAGGATGAGAGATATTTCCATGTCAGTTGTATTCAGTGAAATGTTGGAGGGGACATAGCTTTCAGCAGGAAGACTTGAATCCAGGTATCTGTTTTATTGAAGGTTTAGCTTATTGAATAAATTTTCTTTGATTTTTCATTTAAATTAAGGAACATAAATATAACTATTTGTCAATGATTTTTACACTATTTATATTTTCAGCATAAAATTTTGAAAAAAATTGATTTTAAACAGTATATATCATACTGAGAATGTCCTGCACAATTCAGAGAAGCTTCTAACAATTATAATAGTCCAACAGTTATAATAGCAAAACAGTACTTATCAAACTGGTGTTATGATATGAGGGAAGGAAGAGTGGATGATATATAAAGCATTGTAATGTTTTTTTATCCAACTGTCTTTGTTTTGCAGCACAAAGATGTTCAATTTCTTATCTGAAATAAGAAGAGGAACAAGAGCTGAATCTTAATCTTAATTACACAAATAATTTCTGTCCCACTTGCAACATTTTTCCCCCTAATAATCCTTGCTAAAGTGCAAGATGCAAGGTTTAAAATTCTCTTGCACACCAATTTCAAGACTTGGACATTTTTCCCTTTGCAGTGTGTGTTTAATAAGAGTGGAAATTAAGACATTGTACAAGTCTGAAGTAAGTTGCTGGGTTTCAAAGAATAGTAGAGTTTTTTCCATATAAAGATGATTAAAAGTAATTCAAAATTTCATGTTCTGCAAGAGGCTTTATTGAATCTGTCAAATAACACATTTTAAAGAGTCTTTTTCTTGTTTATTCTATACCTTAATCTGACAAACTGAATTAATTTCTGATTAATTTCTCAGTTTTGGAGATCCTAAGGAAAATTTTATATTTCTGTTAGCACAGCCTGGTCTGAATTTTTGTATTCTGTTTTTTTGTATTTATATGTATATTTTTATTCACATTTGTTTTTCAGCTCCAAATATGCATTGATATGAACTCCAAATAATTTCAGTTAAATACTTATTCCAGTTTCTTTCCTATAGATATGTAGGACTTCTAACACTTCACCACCACCAATTAATTAAGATGAAATGTTAGTGATTGGGACCCCAAAAGAATTTGTGTACAGGTCTACAAAATAGATATTTTGGTGTAGTACAGAATGTTGTCTTAACAGGACAGGTGGCGGTAGTCAGTGCACAGCCATGCTTAAATGACAATAATGAAGAACAAGAACTCCAGAGATGTCGAGAAATTATGTGCTGAAAGTCTGTCCCAATGATACCACTTGAACATCCAAATTTCCATGAGTTGTTCTGAAAGTTTAGTGCTTGATCTCCATTGTACCCTGCTAGTCTCCAACTCAAGGTGATGACTTAGATATGCTGGATACACATTTATGCACATCCCACTGATGAGAATGACTTTACAAAGGACAGAATTTCAGCCCATGTTCATGTCCCAGATTACAATGTAAAAATATTCCAGAAGGTCTGTATTCTATCTCCATCTTCATGAACTGTTAAATTCAGGAGGGGCAGTGCTTTCCTTGCCTCCTCCCCCGGACTATCTCCTGTTAATGGGCCATCAGTGCCTTGCCCCATGAGTCACAGATAACTCCCTCCAGGAGCCATTTCCTGTTTAATGGGCCATTAAGGAGCCACCACATGACTCATAGAATGACATCAGCCCATTGTGAGATGCTCCGCTCAGGGGGAGGAGCCAAGCATTCCCACCTGGATATAATGTGGGCATTTGGACAAAACAGGCATCTGCCTTCTACTGGATTCCCAGAGAAGCAGCCTTCTCTCCCACTGGATTCCCAGAGGAAGGACCAGACCCTTCCACATCACCACTGGATCATTGGAGGAAAACTCTGCCCTTCTACAGGGTCTCTGCCTCAGCAGAACCATCTGTCACTCCAGGAGGACTACTGGA
This sequence comes from Bombycilla garrulus, assembly GCA_013400315.1. Lineage (NCBI taxonomy): Eukaryota > Metazoa > Chordata > Aves > Passeriformes > Bombycillidae > Bombycilla > Bombycilla garrulus. The sequence goes on from VXBU01012383.1 coordinate 442,939, forward strand.
GCCACCATTCAAACTGGACTGCTACCAACACCCTGACTGACAGGGTGTCAGGTTGTATTCTGTCAGATTTTGTTTTTTTGTTTAATACTGCATCTTGTTCTAATTTTCCTATTAGGTTGTAGTTTGTTGGTTTTTTGTTTTACTTTATTTTGTTTATACATATTAAAGAACTGTTATTCCTATCCTCATATCTTTGCCTGAGAGCCCCTTTGAATAATTTGGAGGGAGGGGGTTTACATTTTCTACTCCAAAAAAAGCTCCTGTCTTCCTTGGCAGGCACCTGTCTTTCAAAACCAAGACAATGTTCACAAATCTGTTCTCACCAGAAATATTTAGCTTTGGATTTAAGGAAGATGTTTTTACAAATTCAGCCCTTGAAGGGAAAGTCGGTGTTCTAATTCTTTGTGACTAGCAAGGGAGTACGTAGAGATATACTAATTGTGCTGTGCTAAGAACTGGGTGAGAGGTAGTAGTGTTTAATAGTGAATAGGAATTAAAATTTGAGGGCTTTTTTGTTATGTAAATCAGCAAAGGACGGAGAAAAAGTGTTCTACAATTCTTTCCTTCAAGGACTTCGCTGTATTTGTAGGAAGAACCTTATAGGACTATTGTGCTATAAAATCCATGAACATCAATTCATTTCCTGAAAGTCCCTTTGCTGTGCAGGAACAATGATCAGACTGTATTGCAGTGCCAAGCACCAATTCCCTCACCAGACTCCTTTACAGAGGCTCATTTTCCTGCTGTTCCCAGAGTATGGCCTTCTTTCCCCACTTCCTCCTCTCAGCTTGAGCCACTCAATAGACTGAAGAAGCTATTGTTGCTGTCTGTTTTGGAAAATGGCAGATAAAAGCTGGAATTTGCACTCACCACAACTCTGAAGAGCTCAAATACCACAGTTTGTGTGGTGCAAAGCAGGGTACCCCAATCTTTGGTTTTCTGCTCTTCTATTTTCAGAGTATTTATCTTTTTTTTCTTTGAGAAAGGACTGTGCCAAGATATCACTTATTTTAGGCACACAAGTGGATCTATATGGCTATAACCTTATCCAGCTGAGTTAAAAGATACTGTTGTCGTTGTGTGTGAGAAAATGACGGTCACGTCCCCTGCAAAAGGTGGGGTAGCCTGTACTCTACTGACACTAAAATCATAGCTACAGGACTCTTCAAACTCCCTCTGAACACAGACTCTGGCCAAGCTGTGACACCAACAGCTGTTAGCAACCATATCCTCCAACTCTACCAAATACCCTTTTGAGCCCAGCTTTAGCTCAGAACCAAATAAAACCTGGAGATGACACTCACTATCTTTATTTCTATGGGAGAAATCAAAATAAGTTAAGACTTGGTTCGTTGAGGAACAAAGCATGGTCTGAAATGATCTGAATACAGATAAAGACAGAAAGATTATCTCATATCACATCACTGAATATTAGATGAGTTAGATAAGTTTTACTGTTTTTAATTTGAAAGGAATGAAAAAGAATTAAGTAAATGTTAAATGTTATACCAAAGTGAGTCCCAAGAAGAAGATTTGTATATTAAATGGTTATTAAAGACCTTGTAAAACTGAAGGCTTTAACAGTGGTATAGAGATGGACTGAAGGTGGGAATGTTTGAGAAGAACAGTAAAGGGGTGGATAAAAAGAAAAAGGATGAACTTCAGTCAAGAAACTCCAAAGTCTCACTTGCCATTTCAAAGTGTTTTTTTCCTGCCAGCATACTTTTACTAAGCATCAAATGGATTTCTATTTATAGATCTTCCTTCACTGATTTGTGTGGTACTTAGCCAGCAACTTTGAGTAACTGTTTTATATCTTGTTGCACAGTTTCAGTGCTGGACACATGTTTAGTGGTGATACAGCCTATTGATTGCAGAGAACACATCACATTTCTTCTATTTTATTTCTGTCTCATAAAACTAGAACTTCAGTAACTTTTTTGGAGAAAGGATATCTTTAATATGGAACAATGAATCCTAGGTGGAGAAATTTTACTTTGATGAAATAAGTTGTTTAGGATGCTGTTTCATAATATTTTGTTTCCTTCATATCCCATACTTTCAGTAAATGCTGACAGGTACTTTCAGGTCTCCAGTGATTATCTTGAAACATTCCCAAGAGTCTGGCAGCTAACCATCTCCTATAGATCTCTGTTGCTCTCTTAATGTGCCATTTTCAGCTGTCTACTTGGGAAGCTTCATTTCCATATGCTCCAAATTCTAGCATTCCAAATATACTTTCCTTGCTGAAATTAAAAAATCATTTCATCTCAAAAGTTTTACACATAAATATGATTATTCTGAAGAAAAAAATCCTAACAAGACTGAGAAAAAACTCCTTCTATATTATTTTAAAACATTTTAAGACATTGCCCTTCATTTGGTTGTGAATGCCCTCTGTAACATGTTGATTTCAAAATGAAATTATTTCAGTTAATTACCTATGCCTCTTTCCTGAAGTAAAAGTTCCTATTTATTCTCCTTCAGCTTGAAATACTGGGAAATGGCAGTGAAATTGCAAGAATCCTTATTACCGAAAACTGCCACAGTATTTGTTAGCACATGGACATAGCAAGTTTCATTGCTACATATTGCAAGTGCAGAAGAATTCCATTTAAAATTTCAGCTTACTGCACAAGAAGCACAGAAGAAATGAGAAGTTTTACTCCTGAGATCAAAGAGATAAAACCCATATAGCTGAAAATCATTGAATTTCCAGGGACTGAATATAGGTCCTTAGTGAGTGTATTAATTAAATGTTACTGGCAAAGCTGCAAAGGTATTTCTAAGACTATATATTCGAGCTGGCATCTCTCTATAGCATAATGTTCATGGACATATTTTCCCTTGCTAACTTTGGCTTGGTACTGAGAGTGGAGCACCACAAATAGGGCAGCTGATTACCACCAGAAAGTTTATTGTTGTGTTTCGTAGATGTGTGTCTGCATGTTTAAACAACTAGAACTTAAAAAAAGCCAGTGTTAGCCTGCTCCCCCATTGACAGAACTGCCACACATCTGGGCCTTCCCATGCAGTTTTTCCTATGCAGGATTGCTTTGGATGATGAGCTTGAAGCGTGTTTTGGGATTTCCACATGTACTTTAGCTCAATGTCCTCAGGCAGCTTCTGTGAATTCATGAAAGCCTGCACATATTCACCGTGTGGTCTCAGTCTGAGGGCACACACACCACACAGGGGGTGTCCTTGGGGGCACTGACACTGCCTGTGGCGTTGCAAAAGAGTAGCTGACCCAGTTAAGCAGACACAGCAAGGGTCAGAGGAGTGGAAAGAAACTCAGATGTGCTGCACATGTGAAGTGAGACTACTGAGTCTGAAGCCTTGACCTGACTGCACTATGTCACCTTAGTTAAGCCATGTCGTGGCAAAACTGAGAAGGGGTTAAACCATTTTTGGCATATAAAGGCTATCACAGAGGAGAGAGAATGAACTGTTCTCCATGCCTGTGGTAAACAGGATGAAAAGGAATGGCCTTAAGTGGCAGCAGAAGGTTTTCAGACAGACACTGGTTATGTTTTCTTATGTATCAGTTCTGCAAAGCACTGAAAATCATGTCTTAGGGAGACTGGAATCTTCATTACTGGCAATACTTGATGACAAGTTAAACAGGCACCTGTCAGGAAATAGATCCTGCTTTTCAAAGGACACTAGGTTAGATCATCTCTCCAGGTTCCTTCTAGTTCTATTTTCTTATGATTGTATGCACAGTAAGTCTGACATATCCCAAAGGTTTCCAATTACAGTGCATGAACAGACCATCTGTGCAAAACAATCTCAATATGCCTGATGCTTCCTGGAAGCATTTTACTTACTGAAACAGAAACATAACACTTACATCCATTTATACAAATGTCTGAAAGAGTCAATGGGCAAAAATCTCATAAAAACACTAATCAAAAAGATGTTTTCTTTATTTATTTGGCATCTCTTGCTGAATTTAAATAATGCCTGATTCTCACAAGGACTGTGTATGCTGAAGATGCCCAACATGCTGCAAGTGTTAAGGTGCAGCCATTTTCTTGAAAATTATCATAGGATCCCATCCCATGCACTCATAAAGGAAAAAAATCACCTTAGTTAAGCCTGTAAAGCACATGGACATAGTAAGTTACATTCCTGTATCTTACAAAAAGTTATCTCACAAAAATATTAAATATCTTACGGTAAAGCAGTATTTAAATGAGTTTTTAGGATCAGGTCCATAATACTATTAGGTATTTACTGTACTGAAACAGTTAGTTCTGTTTAGGAAATGTATCAAACCAATTTCTTTAAACATTTCCTCATAGAAGGAAAAGAACAAATCTAAAACTGAATTGCAACACTAATAGATGGTATTTTCCAAGCTGCCTTTAATTGCAGTTTTAACATGATAGGCAGTAATTTGCAAACAGCTGAATTGAATGGTTGGACACGGAATCAAAGCCTTTAAGTGTTTTGAAATTCCTCAGCTTCAAAAATATGAGGTTTAAAGTGAAAATTGCTCCTGGATAAACCACTTATAATGGAAGGCTTCATAGGCAAATACAATGTTATTATGGACATTTAAGAACCAGTGAATCAAATATCAGATCACTCAAGACCACTTTTGAAACTTCCTCAAAGTGATAATCATGCCTCTGCTTATATTATTTCTGCAGAATTGTGTTATTCTTATAGCCATTCATATTATAATAATTTTGGGGTTCATACAGCATACGCAAAGAAAACTTATCAATACATATTGAATAATTATCTTTAAAGCCTATTTGCTACAATTTTAATATATAGGTAACATAGCCACCTGTCTAGTCAAAGATTGGAATTTGATAAAACAGCTCAATCTTCTTAACATGAAGAACTGAAGAAAGTGTATGAAGATATCTCTCACTTCTTTTTCCCTTGTTTGTTGCTATTGCTGCTGTTCTTTCTTGATAGTAGTTGGTGGTACTGATTAGATGTGGGGTAAGTTCAGAGACAGAAAAACATGCGTCCTGTCTGGTGTTCATGTTGCAATAAGTTTGGCAGTCTTGGAACTTCTTTCTTTGTAAATGAGAAGAACTGTGATAATGTAAGATAGGAGTTAGGGAGAGTTTAGAACAGATTTTGAGCTCAAAAGAATGAGTCAAAAAAAAAGATGAATGATACATAGAGAAAGAATAGGCAGGGGAAAGTTTGCCTAAGCCACCTGACATTGTTTTTGTTTTATACTTACAGCTGATCTTGTTAAAGTTCCACATTGTAAATTGGGCTCTGCTGAATCATCATACACAGGAAGAAAGATATTATTTTGGAATTTTGCTAGCTGAGTTTCATTAAAAACCTAAAGAGTATCAGATTCATCCTTCAGCCCTTGGGAGATGAAATGGAGTTCTATTCACAGAAATATGCTGAGAATCAAGTTTTCCAAACTAAATGTTTAGTATAAACTTTTGATGCATAGGTATGTTCCAAAATTGTATTAAATAAGCTAGAACTAATATTTTTTCAAATTCAGCACAATTTTAAAATGTGCTGCTTTTAAATAATGAACATTTTAAGTAATATAATGACAAATTTTAAATGTCTGTTCCCTCTACACAATAAAACAGAGAAAAGTCAGAGGGTTGAGATATGGATGGAAAAGTCTGGATATGAAGGCAGTGAAGAAAGGCTAGAAGAATAAAATTGGCATGGGTTAATAGCATCTTGTTGAGAAGGTAATGAATATTACCATACGTCTACATTCAGCTTCTAAGATACGTAGATCTGAAAAGAAAGACTGCCTAAAACAAAGAACAAAGGAGATGCACAGAAGAAAGTGAGGGACAGATGGAGCCAAACAATAGATTGAAGCCAGTAAGAGATCCTGGCAAGAAAACAGAGAACAAGTTGGAAACATTAGACATCAAGATCAAGGGACAAAAGCCTGTGAGTACAAGCGTCCTGCTCATCTAGCAGAAATGCCTAGTGACTCATTCACTTAAGGCTGGAGGCAGAAGACTGCAGGCACTGACAGCTCCTAAGGGGTGCAAAACCAGCACATTGTCCCCAGTTGAAAAAGAACTCAGGAAAGGTGGTGAGGACTCCTAATAAGTTAACACTTTTTTTCCTTCTGCATCCTGAAAGAGACTTTCATCTGGCATCTAAAGCACTCCTGGGAAAGTGGCTCTGGTTCTGGCAGTGGATGAAAGCTGAGACTTAATCTTTTTCTTCCCAGGGACCATTAGGAGAGGGAGTAGAAACCTCTCCAGTAACACAGGTGTTGGGGAAATGGAGGTGAAAAGCGCCACTCCGGTCAAATCAGTGGAGGGGAGGAGGAGGAAGGGTAAGAAATCTTTTTTAGGGGACTGAGGTGATGGATAGTGTTGCCTGAGGGAAATCGAAGAACAGTTCTTGTGCCTGGTATTTCTTAATAACTCAGTTGATTCCTACTCAGCATGTTGGGGAGCTATATCCCATCCCAGGGCACTGACTTGCCTCAGGCTCTATGTTGAAATTAAAGCTCTCTAAAACAGGTGCTGGGGTTAATAAGAATCACTTGCAACTGTTTCATTCAGGAAAGATCTTTTCTTTTTCTTAATCCCCTGCTAAAGTTCAGAGACATTGCCTAAAGTAAATTTGGGTGGTTTTGTTGTTGTTTTTGTTTGCTTTATTGCTGTTGGTTTTGGTTTTAAAAAAAATCTGGTTTGGTTTTGCTTTAATTGGTGAAGTGACATGTCATTTACTCAACGATGAGAACAGCTGAATATTTTGACTTATATCAAGCTTCTGTGCGTTCCAATTTGAAGCAAGGATGGCACAAATATATGTTAACTGTCCCTTTAGACCAAAATTACCTGGCCAAAAGACATGACACAAAGGATGGTGACCAGGACAGAATCTGATCTTAGGCAGGATAAATTTGCAATCTCAGTGGCCAGGTCTTAGATCCTGTGAATCTGTCTTGTTTCACTAAATAAGAATTTTATCCTATCACAAAATGTGAATGACACTGTCTTCAGTGACTTCATAGAACATTTTACTTGAATATTTGGTGGTAGGATAATGCCTTAATATGATGTATTTAGATAACTCAGTTTGGATAAAAGAGGAGAGAAATTTATGTCCATGCTGACTTTAGTTACAGAGCTCACTGATACCTCTAATGTAGTGTAAATACTGAGACTCTTTGATTGATATGCTGTGTATTGGTGAATTACTGTTTAACCACTGGTCTTAGTGGTTTTTATATATCTATTTCTTGATATTTTGCAAGTCTTAGATTGGGAAATTTAAAAATTAGGGGTTTTGTTGGTTTTTAGGGGTTTTGGGGTTTTTTTTCTGCTGCTGCTATTGGTTTTGTAGCAGCAAGGCAAAACGGAAAATAAGGTAGTTTCAGTTGGTAAACTTAAAATAGCCAGATGAGAAATCCACGTCACTCCTATGTATGATTGAAGTATTTGGTCTGTTTAGGTACTGCTTGTGTTAGGATGACATTAGTTACTGCAAATTGGCAATCAAAATAGACAAATCTGCAGGAATAAAAAGAAAGATTAAGGATGTAGTGAACAATATGTATGTCTCTGCCAGTCATAACACCTGTTAAAAATATTTGTTAGATGCTCTCATCAGCTTTGCTTTCATCCTGTTATTCTGTGATAGCTGATATGTAATGAACAGTCTTTTAAACTTTCTTTTAAAATTTATCTCATAGGATGAGTTAGTTTAGACAAGAGGTAAACCAAAGGGCATGCAAGAAGTATGCTGAATAAAAAAGAAAATGGGGATATAAATTATATAGTCGGACCCTCACTCATAAAGAAAATATTAAAAGAATCTGAAAGACAATACACTATAAACTAAGTATATTTGCAGGAGAAGACTAAGCACTACAGATGGCATGGACATGATCCCTCATTGAAAATATAACCAAGTTTCTCATTGGCTCTAGTGAGCTTTAATCTCTTGTGACATGAATTTGGAAGCTGAAAGTGGGAATGTGAAAGAGACTTGTGCCTAGTTAGAGAAGAGCACGCGTTGTTTCACCAGGGATTAATTTTTGCTTTATTTCTGCCAATATAAGGCTTTGCAATTTCTCAGCTGAGAGCTGGAGAGATACTTCCTCTCTTTGAATATAACAGTGAAGGGAGAGAGGTTTCTAGATTCTTACCAAAACACAGGTCTGTTTGTCACCAGCTGGAATGCCAAGATTAGATAAAAGATATAGCACCAGAATTTTTGTTGCAAGATATCATCCAGCCAATTTCAGAAAATAATGCTTATTAGAGCTTGTCTGATCAGATGGAAAATGTCCATTGGGTAAGGCAGAGAAGGTAATTAAAGCAGGAAACTTTTTATCATCAGTGAAATTTTTTTGACCCGTGAGAGCAAATAGAAATGCGACTAATAAATCTTCAAGGGAGTTAGAAGAGAGCTTAAAAACTTGGAAGTGTCACAAGAGAAGGTATTGCTTACCTCACACCTTATTATTTGGGCTGAGCTCGGCCTATGCTGGCAAAAAATAAAAAAAAGCTTAAAAATTTAAGAGATTTGAGAGGTATATATGTAATTTTACACATGACCATAAAACATGCAGAGATAAATTAAACATTCATGATAAATGAAGCTATGGCAGCAAATAAAACAGGATTAGACATCAGAAAGATGTATAGTTACAGGTGAGAACTGCAGGTAAGTAATGCAAATAGTGAAAGCTCGGATGGGACACCAAAAGAGCAAACAGTACTTGAATGGTTTATGCTCTCTTCAGGGTTTCAGATATTAAATAGTGCCACCAGAATTAATGAAAGCAGTTATTAATGTGGCAATCATGATATAGCACAGCTACTCCCTGACACAACTCATTCTGGGAAGGCAGATACAAAAGTAAAGATGATGAATACCATTGCAAGTGGTTCTGTATCAGATGCAAAGAATAAAATGATAGCCAAGAATAAACTAAAGCCTGCTTAAAAAAAATTAATTTTAGGAAAGGTTTATGAACCAGGCCGTGTTTGTGTAGTACTGTAACAGAGTCCCTGGATTGGATAGGAAAAAAATAAAGGAGGAGAATACATACAGTATATTATATCATTACTGAAGACCTTAATCTCTTGACAATGCAGTCACAGGTCTCTGTATTCTGGAATCTCATAGCTCACAAAGTTTTCATCAGCCAATCAATAATGAAAAATAATGCCAGCAGTAATTTCAGTAAGATCTTAAAATGTGATCAAAGTTGTGATCATGGGCATGCAAGAGGGATGGGAGGAAAGTGGTATCAACTATCAAAATTTTATTTCTGTTAAATAGGAGAATGGTAGGGTTCTGTGATAAGGTTTTGAATTTCAGATGCTCACATTTTGTCACTGAACAGAGCTGGTTAGTATAAGTAGAGGAACTAAGAGCCTAAGAGCTTGAATTTAGAAGAGGTTCAGAATTTCTTGAAATCAAAGAAATCTGATTTCTTAATAAGTTAAAAATGCTATCAGAAGTTTAAATGGATTCCAGATCTTGCTTCAGGGCACGATAGGATTAAAGAATGAATTTAGAAAAAGGGGGATGAAAAACTTGATTTCTTTAAAAAAACTTGAATGTTACAGATCAAGACTTGCAGAGATAAAATAAATATAGCCTAAAGTAGGACTGATCATACATTATTAAAATTAAGCACTCTACATACAAAAAATAAGGTACACAAATAAAAGCAGAATAGGGAAAAAGTGGTCATTAACAGTTCAGATGATACTGATACAGTCCAAAGGGCAAAATGAAACCTTCATCTCATTTTATCCTAACAGGGGAAAATGGCACATAAACCAGACTGCCAGAACATTAGAAATGAAGATAGAGATATTACCATTTCCAAGTTGAAATAATCCTCCAAGATTTTGAGGACCAACTAACCCTTACTAGGAAATTCAATGAAAAAACCCCACAACAGTAATGAACAAATAACATGTCTAATTTGGTAGTAAGAATTTTTAGTAGGTCAGCATGTTCTGGGAGGGAGAACCGTTTGAACTAAATGATGATGCTAGTGGATAACAAGGGTTTTGCACAGATCACAACAAAATTAATCTAAAATTAGGAAGTTTAAGTACTGCAGGACTGGTGTTCTGAATGAATGAGGCTACCAACTGGAGTATAAGAGCCATAAAAACCGGTACAAGTCAGTCTAAGAAGAGATATATTGAGCTGTCATATTCCAGGACTAGACTGCAGAGGCCCCCCCTTCTAATTCCTGATTATTTCAGTAACTGATAATTTTTCCAATAATTTTTTCTTACACAATTCTTCCCTATTCCATGATGTTTCAGAGTTTTAGATGTCAAAATGAATTATGCAATGGAGTTCTCCTTTGTCCCCTTAATTTTGACAGACTTCAGTGTTTTACCTTAGACATAACTTTTCTTGCAAAATTACCTGGATTATTCAAACACTCAAAGCAAAAATCAGTCAAAACTGGAAGCAGAAAAATCAATCTGAATTGGATATATAGCTTAAATGTATTAAAATCCGAGTTACAGACTTTATTCATTTTTTCCCATAATTTTCAGGATCTATTACTTGAAATTATTGCAGAAACATTTAAATCCATTCAAGCCACCAGTACCATAAAAACAAAGCAAAAATCCTAACCAAAAAAAAAAGAACAGAAGCTACATAATATGAAGACTAAATTCTTTGCTCTAGCAATCAGTTTTGTTTCAAAACATCCTTAGTTCCTGCTGAGCATCTTTAGCAAAAAATGTTAGTGCCTTGGTCTCTGCCTGGCCTTTGCTGTAATTAGTGCTAAAGTTCTGTTCAAAGCACCTCTGAACAAGCTGTCATCCTCCATAGCAGCTTCGGTCTTCAGCAAAGCTAAGCTTCTCTTCAAAGTATGAAACATCAAACAAGTCTCAGTATTTTCAGAAACAAACTTTAGTTTGATGCTCCCTGTGCCTTTCTCCCCACAACCTAAGCACTCTTGCAGTTAAGCGAAAACTAATTCCTTCCTCTGGGAACTCCTACTAAGGACTGGGAATATTGCATGGTTTTGATTTTTTTTATGCTGCAGAAGCCATAAAATTTCAAAGACCCTCCAGCTAGTTTTATTAAGTAAAAGGACATCACTCAGCAGTCCTGAAATTCTAGTTCAGTGCACATAGGGGAGGAAAAAAAGCTAAAGAAATTCAATAAAATGTCTCTCTTTAGTTATTTAAGTTTCAAATCTCAGGTACCGTATAAAAGTAAAGCTTTTCTGCCTCCAAGCTATCTGCATAGAAAACATTTGTGTTTTGTTTTTTACCTATCTTTGTTAGACTTGTTAGGAAATTTCAGCAGCAGGGATGGAGAATGCAATTAATTTGTTGAGAAATATCTGTGCACACACACGGGTTTTCAGATCCATATGCTGACATGTAACTCTACGTCACTACAAACTACAGATGAAACATTTGTCAGGCAATCACTAAGCCAGTAAATTTTCTTTTGGCTTGCATAAGGTCCTTCATCAGTCAGATGAGATCAGTGCAATTCATTAAACATGGCACATATTTTTCTTGAATCATTAACCAAGTGATATTGTCTGGCAGTACATTCAATATATCTTGCACTGAAACTTAGACTTCATTACTTGTTGATTGTTTGGAATATTTTACTTTGTATGTCCCCTATATTGTTCAACACATTTTCCTCCAAATTTGCATTTTTGTCCACTCATTTATTTTATGTCCTTAATTTAGTTTTAGCACTTTTCAAAAAACTTGCTACTTACCAATGACTATTTATCACCTGGCCTTTTTAAGATTATGCCAGGTTTTAAAAACATTTCTGTAACTCAGAGTTGCTAAGTTTTCTTCAAAACAAGTAGCCTATAACATTGGTGGTAGAAATAATAGCAATGCTCTTAAGAAAACCTACAGGAAACTGCCATTATGCAAACTTTTGCTCCCCAACAATTACAGTACTTTTTTCCTTGACTTAATTAGGATCCTAGATGGGCAAGAGTTTGACTTGCATAAATTTTCATGTTTTTTTATGTAGTCTAGATTTAGAGGTAAGAAGATCCATATATGTTATAAGCAAAATAAGTCATATAAGAAGCCACATACAAAATCATTGTATGACATTTATGGGTTGCTTTACAGTAGTCCTGGAGATGAGAATGCTGATCATTCTAACCTAATATATTCTGCCTGACAACAACCAGTGTAAATTTGAAAAAAAATGCAAGAACAATGTGGCAACCTATTTTTAGAAGCTTTTTTTCAGTTCTCCTCTGTCAGTCCTTGCACATGTCCTGAAGCATGAAAATATCAATGGATTATGCTAATTTTCTCTAAAGTAATTGTAGAAAATTTTATGGTGAATTCCAAAGTTGCCTGCAAAATCCTTGTATTAAAAAAATTGAAAAAAAGTAGATTCTACAGTGGATTAATTACACTTTTAGGTGAATAAATCACGTCCTTTACTACTTTTAATTGTCTGCCTTGTAACTCAGCATGGCTGATTTTGGATGAAAAATGAGGCTATTTTAATTTTAGTTAATTCTAAAATGAGATGCTGTTAATGAAATTGTATTTATCCTTCTTTTGTTACCTTATATGTGTATCTTTAGGTGGTAGAAAGTTTTTCTCTTGAGCCATAACACTTGAGTCTCATTTTGTCATCATCTTGTGATATGAAAATAATTCTTTTTGTTTTGGATGAATGGCTCTAGTGGCAACGCTGCTTTCAAAAGCTCCTGTCACCCTCTGAACCCTCATCGTGACTGTTCTTGATATTTCTCCTGCAACTTGGTAGGTTGTCAGCTGTTTCAAACCAAATGACTGCATGGCCAGGTTCAACTTGGACCAAAATATTCTCTTTAAACACTGGTGCCTCTTCCTCTCTCCCTCCTTTTTTTTTTTGTCTCTGTACTCTTACATTTTAAGCTGCCCTCAGTCCACGGGGGAATCCAGCAAATAGCTGAACAGAGGACAGTGAGCTGTGACAGCTTGCCAAGGCATGAACTTAAGCCATACTGTTTCCACAAACCCTTCATCTTCAAATTGAGGCTTCTGTCTGTTAGAGAAGCTATTTACAAGATTGGATTTTTTCCAGAGAGTCAGGAAAAATGTTTCATTGCTTATATTTAATGATCTGACAGGCATTGTGATGTGTCCCTGTTCAGGAAAAGGCTCAGCAGCTCTTATTTCTCTTTTGCTGATACTGGGGCAGCTCTTACAGGTTGCACTTTAGTTAGCTGTAAATATTGTTTTAACTTGAAAGGTGATCATTTTGCCTCGTATAACTCAGCACCTTCCCAGTTTACATCACGTGCAGATCATACTTTTTTTTATTGAAGCCTTTCAAATATAGTGTGCAATTTTCATTTTGAATTAGTCAGGGAAGTTGTGTGTAGTCATTTCCTAGTTTTATGTAGAGTAGTCAAGAACCCAGATTGTATTGAGTGATGCAGTAGATATTTGTCTGACAACAAGGTCTAATTTGCATATATTTATCTGCTCAGACATTCATGAGCTTTGTGTTTTACTCCACATTCTTAGAGCTGTTCTTAAGGCTTTTCAGATAAAGCAGCAGAGACCTGCTACTAGGAAGGCTTTCCATCTTACAAAGGTTAACCAATAGTTGAAGCCTTCTGTTCTAAGGAGAACAAATAAAACAACTTAGCAGCTTAGTTCTTCTAGATATTCTCTTTGTTTAGGCGCTGGCTTTTTCCTCTGAGATCAGGAAGTTTTCAGGCCATTATTTATATCCAGGATATACTATTTCTGCCTCAATTCCAATGTGACTTATCCTGATCTGTTGCTGTATTCTGTTTATTCCTGAAAGTTTTAAGCATTTAAATATAACCTATAGAAGCTGTAGATCCTGCTCAGAAATCATCTTGGGTTTATAACTGCATAGAGCAGGAATCATTCATCAAACTGTGGCTCCAAATATGTTGAATTTATAGCAGCCCTGCCCACGTCAAATAAATGACATTAAGGGTGTTTTGTTTTTTTTAAGCTAAGAACACTTTACGTATTTCTAGCAATTTAATTTTGTTTTATGACCTTTTTAGGCTGAAGCCGCATTACTAGAGGTGAGAGTCAGTCATTAGGGAAATGAACTCGATCTGGAATCTAGAAATCAGATTTCTTAGATTTTACTGTTTAGACTTGACACCTGAACTTTCAGTTTTAGTAGGTGACAAGGAAGAAGTGTGGAGCACTGACACATGGGTTTTTGTGCTACTGAATTTGCAGACACCTGATCATGTCTGTGGAATATAACCTGTTTAGCCATGCAGCTACAGCAAGGCCAGTGTCACACCAGCTGTGTGGGTATTGCACAAATGATTTGACTTGCTCAGGGTGGGAGTGTGGGATATAAATTCTCTGTATATTTGTAGTTTATGCCTAGCTGGTCTGACTCTAACAGGAGGTATGGGTTTGACTGCACACGTGTTGAACAGCACCTGTGTACATTCCCCTACTTAGAATGATCCCAGCCAGAAATAAGGAAGTTTTTCCTTGGCAATTAGCTGGCACGGATATCAAAAAAGAGGTTCTATGGACTATAGAACCAACATGTAATTAGTGTCATTTTTGCCCTGTAAACTATAATGCCAGGGTTAGCTGTACATTAAATGATTATTATTCTGACAAATATTTTTTGGGGGGGAAATAGTTCAATTAATTAACAAAAAGGAAACATATTTAAAACAGTGTGGGGCTTAAATTTCAGCACTATAAGCCATCAGAATTGGTAAAGGCAAAGATATTTTCAGGAAGAATTTAGTCGTTATTTAATTGATTGATTAATCTATTGTAGAATACATTTTAAGAAATTGCTAAACGATGAACAAAATTTCTGGTTTAATATCATGGTTTTTGGTGAATCAGAAATTTTGCTGCTGGGTATATTAAGGTGCACATTTAAGGGCTGAAAATAATTATGATGCAGATCATAAACAATAGAGCTTAATTGCCCTTTACAAAAGGTGTTGCAAATTATTTATAAGCATAATACTAAAAAAATGTAGATGTGGTCACAGTGACAGTGAGGAACATCTACCTTCTACAAGACAAATTATCTTTATTTGGAAGAAGGATGAAGGACTATGGAAGAGGGAGAAGGATGCCTGAGAAATTTTCTGTAATTAATAATTAACAAAGACAAGTTACAGTTTCAAATCCATTCTCTTCTATCAAACCTTGGATGCTAGCATCCAATTTAGCAACCTCATTGGCACTTTGTACAATACTTCCAAGGAAAGATAAATAAAACCTCTTGTTTTCAAGAAAACATACTAATGTAACATTTGGTACCATTTTTTTCTCCCGCACTTCTCTCTTAATTCCTGTAATGTCTGATACAGGGGATCCACATGGACTTCCCAATTTTTGTTAGATATGCTCACTCCTAGTGATGAGATTCTATTGTTTTCCCAGTTTCTTCATAAAATGAAAGTATTTTTTTAAATAATATTCATTTCACTTGCAATCACAGCACATGATTAATTTTACCTGGTTTATTGGGAGCACTTAAGACTAGTCAAAAATTCTTTATGTGAACAATCATCTGCTTAGAATCCACTCTACAGGGCTGTTTCCATTTTTGTAGAAATGGAAGAAACTAAGTTTTGCATTTTCTCGTTACCCATGAAAAATTTTCTGTCTTTAAAACTTGCGTAGAAATGTCAGCCAGATCACAGACACAGGTTTTGTAAACAGTTCAAGGTATGCTTATTCTCTAGTGTTCAGCAGGCTAACAGATGCTATGTACTATAGTAGGAGAAAAAGAGTTACAAGAGGTAAGTTGCTGCAGTGACCTGGCCAGAGCTGGCTTTGGTGTCCAGGAATACGCCACAGCACATCTCCTCTCCTGTCCCATGTGACCACCAGAACAGGTGGAGAAGACTAAAAGAACAGGCTAATAGAACTCAGTGAGTATGTTTTCAGGAGTGGCTCATAGACTGAGTGATGGATATCTACAGAAATCAAAGGATGCCAAGGGATTGATGGTTCATGAAAACTCGCGGGATGGAGTGGGGCCTGTCAATGACCTAAATGGTGTGGAATAAGGGGTAGAGATTATGCTGGGTTTGGGTGGAATTGACTTAATTTTCTTCACAGTTGCTGGTATAGTGCTGTGTTTTGGATTTGTGATCAAGACCGTTTTGGTAACACAGGGACGTTTTATTGACTGCTGAATGGGGATGAACAGTGTCGAGGCCCCTTCTGCTTCTCACGCTGCTCTATCAGGCAGCTGCTGGGAGTGCCCAAGAAGCTGAACCCAGATTATGAAAGGGATATCCTGTACCCCAGGATACCATGTTCAGCAAAAAAAAAAACAACATGGGGGAAGATGGAGGAAGGAGAGATGTAACTGGGAGTTACAGTATTTGTACTGTCAAGTGATGATTACTTGTGATAAAGTGCTACTTTCTCTGAAATTAATAAATATCTTCCTCCTGAAGTGAATTAATGCCTTATTTTACATTACTCAGCACACAGCTTTTGCTTTACTTATTAAACTGTCTCTATCTCAACCCACAGCTTTTCTCACTTTTACACTTCTGATTCTCTCTCCTGTCTCACTGGGATGGAGAAGCAGAGCAAGCAGCTGTGTGTTACTGAGTTGCCTGTGGGGGCTAACTTAAAAAAGACCAGTTAGAGAAACAATGACAACAACAGCATTGAGTAGGAACAACGCTGTGAATAGCTTAAAAAAGAATGACTTATTTTTAAGAATATAGTAATCCAGTTTAAGTAGTAAACAAGTTGTATTATATATCAATCAAAAATTATATATTTGACATAATTAGATACCTGTGTTATTAGGCTTGTTTAGATGAAAGAGTCACAGTTTGTATTTCTGCAAATGTTGAAGAAACTTTTCCTTGGTAGCACCATGTTGTCATAGGGCTGAGTGAGAAAATCAAAACCTGGAGTGCAGAGAAACCTCTGATCTTATCTAGAAATGCAAAAACTAAGGTCAAAAATGGAAGAAAGAGGAAAAGAAGCAAAAAAGATAGGGCTTAACTCTAGGAGAAATCATTTGTCACTGGAAAAGTTTTGAAACTTGCCATAAAAGTCAGGTGAAGCAGATAAAAGCCTACTTGAGACTGAAACTTCTTCACCTCCAGGGAATCTCTTAGGTTTTTTCAAGAATATAAAGGATTTATTGGGCAACAATATGTAGCAGAAGAAAGTGCTTAGCAGACTTGCAACCTATCCCTGTAAAGAAAGAGTTTTCCCCACTTAACTTCACTTGAGTTATCAAAGGTGTTACTCGGTGAGCATCCATGTCCTGACCGCAAAGGTAGAGATATTTGTGTTCTTTTGTGTTCTGCCACTGACAATTCTGGCCTGTACAAAGTCCTGACTAAAGACATTTTAAACAAGGCGGCAGTTGAACACATTTTTGTCCCAGCAGTCAAATTAAAAGACTTATCAGATCTTGCCTTCACGTAGGTGTTAGTATACAGCATTCAGGGCTGTGATTACAGCACCAGCTACTTGATACCACTTCCACATGTTGGCACTCATAATGACCATTAGTTACTTACAAGCTTGTATAAATTTAAGGCAGCAGCTGAAGGCAGACACTTCTGCCTATGCTGTCTGAAAGCAGAAGAGCAAGGTAATAGAGATACTCCAGTTGAAAGGCTCATCTCTGGATGCAGTGGTCAGGCTTGTTTTAGTTTTTCTACTTAATGCAACAGATCAGTAAACAACACTTCATCTAGACATGAGCTAATACCCTGTGGCCTTGGTACTCTAGGCATCCCTTGCTCGGATCACTTCTCTAATTCATGTTATGATATTTGTCTGCCTTCGGTATACATTCTGGGTATGCAGCCTAGTAACAATTAATAATATTTTAGAGGAACTATAAACTCACAACCTAACTAGTTGAAATCAACTTCATATTAATCGTAAAATTATTACCTTGTCATAGTTGGAGATGTAAGCTAAAGAAATCTTTTTTTCTTTTCTCTTTAGTAGGGTTTGTTTTAGAAAATCAGGGAAGTATTTGTATGATGAGGAAGCCATTAAAAGCACTGCTGTCCCATCCTTGATCCTTTTAAGAAAGATAAAAACTTTTCATTTTATCATTACCCAATTATAGTACCTACCATAGTAAGCATAAAAGAAAGGAGGTGTACAAAGCCTTATTTAATTACATACACACTATTACATTTTTATTAAGATAGAATCACATAAAATTATTACTATTTCTATTATGCCTACATAAAAGGAAAATTCAATATAGTACTAAAGCTTGGGCAGTTAGAGGACAGTATTAAACAGCTGTAAAGCAAAAGCTGCATCTTTCAAATGTCTTTCAAAATTATTTGTCTTATTCAGTTGCACTTGACATGTGCCTTTTGTAGTGTGCATTCAAAGAGATCAATCCATTGGTTTTAGAGGAGAAAACAAGTGATTTCCATGTTGACTTCTGTATACCCCACCAGAACAATCACAGTGTGTCTGCTTTGTTGTAAAGTCCTGAGTCAGAAGTGACTTTATTAACATAGAAATAGGGATTATACAACTTCACAGTGAAGGCTTGACACTCCAGAATCAGCCTTGTTAGGGCCCCAGCATGCTCACGGGTAATTACAGTGATCATTGTGATTGTTCTTTAAGACCTACAACTTCTAAGCCAGTAAGGATGGCTTTCTTGGAAGAAAGGTGTATATTATCTCACAAAGGGCCATACCCAGAAATTATGCAGATGTATGCAGAGATAAGGGGTAATCAACTTTTTTCTCTTCATTCAGAGCCTGTGAGCCTTGAATAAGGACATTGTCTAATTGTAGCCTTTGGAGTTGGTGGATCACAGGGATTTCTCCTTTTCTACATTTCAAGAACTGTGAGACTGCCCCAAAAATGATGTGAGAGAAGAAGATTGCTTCTTGTAAGCCACATATGTTAACTTGAAATATGTAGAGGAGAGAACATAGGTGATGCACTTTGGAGATCAATTACCCGAGCAGCGTTCAAGTGCCTTGGCTTTATGGTTAAATACAATTAAGAAGGTACCTTGTATGCAAATTA
Organism: Bombycilla garrulus; assembly: GCA_013400315.1. NCBI lineage: Eukaryota > Metazoa > Chordata > Aves > Passeriformes > Bombycillidae > Bombycilla > Bombycilla garrulus. The sequence goes on from VXBU01012383.1 coordinate 461,934, forward strand.
TCAAAACAGACTTGGTTTACTCACTTGCCCTTGAGGCATTGCTGAGAAAAACCCCAAGTTAATAGTAATTACCTCCAGAAACAAACTAAGTAATGTCTCAACTTATTTCCAAGGACAAATTCCTTCCATCAGTTTCTGAACTGTGAAGTCTTTAAGCTGTAAGTCATTAACATGTAATTTAGATATTGATTATGAGCCCTTTAATTCTGGTCATGAAGTGTCTCATCAAAATCTACTTATGAAGCCTTGTGCTTCCTTCTGATACCAAAATGTTCTGGACCTCACCACACAGACATAAGAATATCCATTTATTATGTGTGCTTTTAAATAATTCCTCTAAAAATTGTCAGCTTGTGCTTTAAACTTGCACACATCAAATACTTCAATGAAATGTTTTAAAAGTCATTCAGATAAACTGAATTCCTATTAAGGCATTTTGTAACATACGTTCCTAATAAGGAATACTATGTTCTTGCCTTCGTGTTTCGTTTTGGAGATACTTGCATTGCAATTTTTAAAATGTCTTTTTTCTGTACAGGACTTCTTAACTAGATGGTTACCAGCTCTATTCTTCTTTCAGGATTACTGTGATGTAGCAATAAATAGTAGCCAAAAAATATTCCTGTTAATTTCACAGGGTTTAAAATCTGTTATAACCACCAGCAAGATATTTTTGTGTACCTAGAAGCTCCAACTTTAAATCAGACAAATCTATCAATGAAAAATCTTTCTCTAGGTATTAGGACTTAAGACCACCTAAGGTTTTAGGTTTGGCCATAGAGAAAAATATTACCATATGAATTTTGGCTTTGCTAGTTTGTTGCACTACTTCTTTCCTCTGCAAAGTATAGTGCATTCTATTAATAGAATTAACATTTATTCCTTAAAAAAATATGTAAATAAGCTTAAGGTTACTTTGCACTAATTACAACTGGAATCAAACTCACCTCAATTTTCTTACAGTTGGCAAATATTTCCAGATATTCTTCCCTAGTCTACATGTTCCAGTATTATAGGATACTATAAGGTAAGATATGCAGTCAAGGTCAAGGTTTTATTGTCTAAAAAAAAAAAAGGTTTTGCAAAGGATTTTGGTTTTCTTGTGGCTTATATGGCCAACTCAAGTAGTTGGACCAATTCTTAAATTTCAACACATAAATGAAAATTAGGGGCAAAAGAACAGCACAGAGCTGATTTATATAAGCAAGAAGAAGGAATGAAATTAGTATGCAGCCCTTAAACAAAGGTTTCAGTCAGTTTAGACTGATTACCACTGATTAGTTTGGCATGCTCTTGTGGTGAAGGGTACATAACGTGATGGGTTAAGTGGGAGCCAGGCATTGCTGAGGCCAGCCTCCTCATGTAAAATTGTAGTACAGTCAACCATAATCTGTTAAGTATTTCTGGAGTCACAAATAACTGCATGAAGTTACTTTACAAAGGACTTGGCCCTTTACATACACTAGATTCTTCTGCTGAAAAGAGTGCTCTGGTAGGTGGGATGTGCATAAGGAGTAGGAGCAACTATGTCACTAGACAGAATATGTGTGCTAAAACCTCATCTACTGGTTATCTGCTTGGTCACTTGATGAAGGAACAAGTGAATTGCTCTTTTTGGGACAGAAGCAGAACTATATTTTCCTGTGTTGGGCTATTGCTGCTCAGATGTTGTCTCACAACATCATGACTCCAACTTAATATGTATACCATTGTTTGAGCTGATTATACCACATGAATTAAGTACCTTTGTTTGCAGTAATGCTCTACTCAGACATCTGATTGTAGAGTTCAACACTCTAAGATGTAGATGCATATTATTAGCATTTACTAATGAAACTAATTATTAGCGTCTACCCTGAAACACACAAGTGAATGCAAATGTGGTTCTGCTTTGTAGTTCTGATACTGAATATTCATACAGGTATTTTTTACTTGTGTTTAAGACCAGAAGGGAGCATTATGTCATCTACTGTGACCTCATGTATGATATCTGTCACTGAATTTCAGCCAGTTGATGCCAACTCTTTATTTTTTAAAAGGACATTTGGTTTTGTACCAAAAATCAACAGGTAGATTCTGTCTCTTTCCATCAGTTTGAGTCAGTGCACAAACATCCTTCTTTTAAAAAATTCACATCCTCTTTCTACCTTGACTGTGTCTCGATTCTAGTTACTATGGTTTATTAAAGCTTTTCTTTGCTAAAATAGGAAGATCTTTAATGCCAGGTGTCTGCTGTTCAAGGAAATACTTAGGCATTGTGTCAAGCCACCCTTCAGTCTTTTTTCTGACATGCTAAACAGATTAAGTTTTTAAGTCTCTTCCTCCAAGGCATTTTCTCAGCACTCAGTGATTTTTGATTCTTTTCTCTGCCTTCACCAATTTGTTAAGCATGAACAACAGTAGAATATGCAGCATTCCAACAATGCAGTCAGCCACATCACCCTGAGAGATTAAGTCCCCACTTCTTTGTTTACAGGCAAGGATCAAGTTACTGTGAGGTTACTGTGAACGGTTTTTCTTTTGTAAATCCTTTTCAGGATTCTCCTGTTCATGACCAAGGACGGAAATTACTTTTTATAGATGTATAAAACATTGTATTCTTGAATATCTTACGCTTGCTATGTAATCTAAGTGATTCAACAAGATTGGTGATGATAACAGTAACAGAAGAGTCTCCAAGTTTTGTCAGCAGTATGTCTAAGGAGTTTCTTCGTGCTAGAACAGTAACAAAAATGCCTAAGAGTAGCATTTAGCTGCTCTCAGCAGAGCACCACCAAAAACATTCTGATTTGATGACTCTATTATTCTCAGTCATGAGATGTAGCTGTTCTAGATCTACTTTGTTAAAGCTACTTAAATTGTTAAACATGTAGTTGTATGAAAGAACTGTCAAAAGAACAAACTTATTAGATTTACAGTTCACTTTATTCACCTAAAAAAAAAAATCATCAAAAGCTGAATATAATCCATGTAGATACCTAATGCCCCCAGTAATTAAAAAACATTTTGATGAATTTTGGAACTGCTGTCATTGTCACTTGCCTTGATAGCACTAGGACACTTGAAATTTTATGGTTGTCATCCCAATTTTTTTAATGTGCACCTTTGGGATGAAAATTGCCTATTTTTCCTTTTTCTATACCTTCTTGTCAATAGTTTCTAAATACAGAAAAACACAGAGTGTTGCTTTTTTTTCTCTTGTATTATGCTCTGTATTGTAATATTTAACAGAGAATTTCAACAATCAGGAAAAAAAAAGGAAAAAAACTTACCAACAAAACCAATGTGCAAATGTAGCATGTGTGTGACTGCATCACCACAAGTTTTAGTCAAATGTATTCAAGAAGTAACTAAATAGATTTAGAAAGCAGCTGGTTGTACTTCCATTTTTTTTTTTTTGCAATTTTAATGTGAAATATTCAAATAAAAACATACCAAGAGATCACTGGGATTGCAAATTGAAACAAGCATACAAATTGGGAAATATCAACAGAAAAGTCTCATGCATACCATTGTTTGCAGAATCCCGACACACTGAGATTTATGTTGTATAGCAAGAAATTGCATAAAAAGTCTGTAGTAGAGATGTCTTTCACCTCAATTATCACACCTGTAATGAAGAACCAAACCCACACTATATGCAAGGGTAGATTAAGATATGTGTGTGTGTGGATGATAATAGGTACACAGCTTAAATATGTTGCCTTGTCGAGGTGTTATTTTTGAGTAATGACTCAAAAGTCATTTTGAGTAATGACTTCCTCAAAGAAGAGGTGACAGTGGTCTCAGGAAAAAATGTCAGTGAACTAAAGTTCCTGCCCTGCTCTGTGTACCTGGAACTGTACCATGTACATTCACATCTGGTGAACTCAGGCTGTACCACTTCTGGTGGACAATCCTAGAAGTATTTGCACCACAAGAAGAATCAGTGGGAGTCATTGTAAATCCCATTGAACTGGAAATCCCTTGGACTCACTTGGATAAATAAAAGTGCCACAGAGGAATTGCTGAAGAGCTGATCTCATAACAATGTGTTACCTCTTGGAAGGAATGCTGACAAAAAATAGATACTTCTAACATGAATCCAACAACAAATAGGAGTGGATGAGCTGCCCATGGCAGTCCTGCCAAAGACCTTGATTTGGCATAAGAAATTAGTTCTGCACAACATCTGTGAATGACTGACATGATAGGGTGGTGGTGATGAAGCAGGGGAAATGGTCTTGGCCTAACATTACCAAGGGGAAGGATGAGGACCCAAGGCGCAACACAGCTAGACAGCAGACTACTCTAGGCTCTAGCTCAAACTCTCAGCTTTGCATATAGGTGATGCACATGGTGTGAATACAAGTGCTATTGTGCAGATACTGTTAGTAATGTTACACTTAGTTGGCAAAGTAGTATTTGCAGTTCAAAGTATCACAGAAAGCCGGAATTGCAATTCTTCCTCACCTTAAGTTTTACTAACCAAGTGGGCAAAGCATCCATGCAGCTGCCTGGCTGTGGTGGTTTAACCAGGACACTGAACTTAACAGGGGAGTGACAGCAGTCATCAGCTGCTGTGCAACATGAATCACAGAGAAAACAAACAAACAAACAAACAAACAAACCCCAAAACCAAACTTGGAAAATAAAAATAGCTCCATTATTAGCAACATAACTAACAGGTGAGGAACATATTTGCAGAAGGCACAGAAGTTTGCCATTTTTCTGATCCCTTATAACTTCCTAAGCCAACTAAGTTTGCTTTGTTCTCTGTAAACAGGAAATTAACCAGGGAGCAAATCTAAACATAGCAATTAGGAGCTGAAAACTAAACAAAAGCAAATGGGGAGAAAACCTTCCAGAGCAGAAGTTTTATACTATCTGAGAGTCTGATCTCAGGGGTCAATAGAGCAAAAAGGAAATAGTTGTAGTAACTTAGTGAGTGTCATGTACGGACTACAATCAAACACAAATTATTTAAAATCCACTGTCATGTATGGTAAAACAAACAAACTGAAAACCAAACCAAACCAACAAAACAAACAATAAACAAACAAAAAAATCACTTTAATCATCTGCAAGAAAAAATAATAGGCATAGTAAAGACACTTCCTAAGACCATTATGTGTAGCTAGTCAGCTGAGATCATATGTATGTGGGGGATTTGTATCCAGCATTGTTAAACAGTGCTGCCTTTCTTGAAGACAATAGGCATCGTCCAAGTTGCTACTAGAGAGAAACACTTGTACATGTTCCTTCTTTCTTCCATATATATTTGGACTTGTTAAAGGTCAGAATTTTTACTTCAAACTAATTTCAGATTAATTTAAGAAAATATTACTCTGTCTAAAGAAAAGAAAAAAAATACAGCATTCAAATCTGGTAAAGCCTTCAGGATCAATATTTTATCTTGCTCCACAAACCAGCAAGCGTGAGAATGACATTTTTAAAGGCTATTTCTGAATGTGGCCATCCAACTGCTTGTATTGCAGTAAGTTACTGAGACTTAGTAAGTAGTATGTCAGAATTACTTGTCAAAAGTAGTAAGATCATAGGTGCCCTTGTTCCTTCCCAAGAAGGAGTCTAAACTACGTGATTGAAACTGAAGGTTCAGTGAGAAATTATAGTCTTTCCAACACAAGTGCTTATTGTATTTTTAACAATGAAAGAAAAATTGTGAGTCTGTTACAAATATTATGTAGGTGGAAGAATTTTCCCGAGCATACAATCAGTGGTATTATTGACTCTATCTTTCAGGAGTGTCATGGGGGAGGGCAAAAAGGTGGGAGGAAGATGAATTTGAACACTCAGAGCATAACATGCAAAGTACTCACAGCTTTATTTTAGTCAAGACTATTTAGTAGCATAAAGGAGACTTCAAACTCTGAAAATAGACTCTGAAATCTTCACTAACCATATGTTAAGAGAATAAAAAAGCCAAATCTTCAACTTTCACTTAAATAATTGCTGTTTTCTGGTATTGCTGGTACCATATTCTGTGATTATTGTGGTAGAGGGTTGTAACTGTAGCAGATACATCACAGTTAAATAACAACAGGTGACTTTGGTATTGGAAGCTTAATTGCCATTAGTCTGGAAACTGTTTTCCCAGAATCTTAGGAGACTCTGAGTAAAGCCTACAATATTAAGATGTTTACATCCCACAGAACTGCCATAGGACAGTTGCAGCAAATTTTACATGCGCCACAGGAAATTCAATGTCATCTTTTTGACTTAAAGATTATATGTCAAATGTAGTGCTGCAGCTCAAAAGTTGCAGGTATTATTTGGTGTTTTAGTAGTAATAAGCACAGAGTTCTGGGTAAAATATGTGGTCATGCTTGTCTTGAAAGCTATAGCAGCAGAAGGAAGATAGGCTGGCTGCCATCTCCTCCTTAACCTGCACCGTTCAGGTGTGACACCATCACAAATACACTCTTAGTTTTCGGCAGACATAATAACAGTAGGGTTTCAAGAGTGAATGGTTTGAGACTGACTTACCCAAAACTGAAATAAAGTGCAATATGCATGTCACAAATATTATGTCAGCAAAATTAAATTGGAAAATTTAATTAATCTAGCATCTCAAGTAAATGTATGTGGATAATTTTGATTTACACCTGTCCAATTTCAATGTAACAACACCCTACTAAATACGGATGGTAAACTATTTGCCTTTCGCATTGGTTTAAAGGTTCTTGGAGAACTAGGCTTACAGATTTACTTCAATATCCTTTCATGCTTCTGCTAATTCATCTGTAACAGGTATGATTCATTGAAATATTTGTGAAGAGCAAATGCTTCAGTATGGATTTATTCCAGACAATCAGAGATGCATACATAAATTTTACAGAATGGGATACAGCATGGTGCTCTACTTGCTTTGTCTGCAGTCTGAAGACAAGACTGGGATCAAGACCTTGAAATTTAAATACTTGAAGTGTTTAAAAATTTATGTGTCTTTCATTACACATATCAAGTAAGTTAACTCATACAGCTAAGAGCAAAATAGTTGGTTTAGACAGAAATGAATATTTACAATGCTTCATATGTATCCACTACGTAGGGATGTAACAAATTAGGATATTCATATTTTTTTATTATGCTTTAGCTATACTTCCAGCTTCACAAAGCAAAGGTTTCCTAATTCATTTGCTAATGTATAGAGGTATTTCTTGCAATCTTTAACTTTCTAAGAGGCTGCAGTTTTTTTGTTGGTTAGGAAAGGACCTGAAGTTAACTGCAATTATTTTTCAGAAGGTCTCTTATGTGTTATAACTTTCCTGTTACTTCCAGAACAGAAACCATGTAATTATTGACAGTTAAAATTTTATAAAATAAATCAAACCAATAAATTAATAGAAAATCAGAGCAGGTAAGAGTGTGACAGTCAGGTTGAGTATGTCTGATATTCTCAAAACCAATGAGTTCCAAGCATCTTTTCAGGAAGATGTTTGTTGCCCAGTTCATGGAACAGAGGTAATGAAAAGCAAATGCTTACTCCCATTGAAGTAGAACACAGAGGTGGAGCATTACAAGACAACTTACAAGAAAAACCTTGATAATGATTTCAGGTGAGACTCCATCTGAACTGAATTCAACTTTCTCAGTCTTTTCAAACTTGCCATGCAGACAGATAGTACAACTCAGCATATCGAGCTTGGTGTTTTATTTTAAATGAGTCCTATTTACAATATAAACATATTAAAATAGAATTGAATATTGTGAAATAAGCAATGCAGTTCTGCTATTCTGTGGAAAAAAATAAACTTTGGGTGCCATTTTCCACATTTCAGGACAACTTTTATTTGCACTAATACAATTTCCAGTATTCCCTAGGACATCACTGCTTTAACATTTTATTAATATGGTCTGTTATTTCTACAAACCTTCTACCTTCTTGTATTTAGTGCCTCCCAACTGTACACCCTTCTTTTGACTGATGTGTACTCATGTGGGTGTGTGTGTTTGTGTGTGTGTTTGTGTGTGTGTTGGAAACAGACGTAGTATCAGCCAAGCAGCCAAGGTCTCTGCCTACTGTCCTTATATTTTCTAATGCAAACCCATTTTACCTGTTTACAATGGGAGTCCAGGCTATCTCTGGACAGAAACATGCTTGAAACTCAGCTGCTGAATAATATGAGTGAGGCTTTGAAATGAATTTAAAGTACCTTGCTTTAAAAAGCACCCCTGACTTGTACCTGGTTGGAGTTAGAAGGTCTAGAGTGAAGTGTATGTTCAGGCCTGTGCTTAGAAATATAGTGCTACGTATTCACTGCAGGAACAGTTCAGTAATTTTACCCCGAATGTTTTTCTTCATAATTATTCTTGTTCTCATCTTTTTTGTTACATTTTTTGCTCATGGTCATAAACTAGTAAGCTCTTCTGAAAGGTAATCCCCTGTTAGTTTTGCAGCTTCTATGCTAATCTCTTGTTAGCTTTGCTGCTGATATTCCTGAAGCTGATTTGCATTTCCTAATCCAGGGCTGAATCTCTTTGCTCTGGGTACTTACATTTATATGGATATGTATTAAATAATTAGCTGAAAGATTGTCCCCATGGAACCTAACACAGATTGAAGACATTTTGTGTAAGCTGATGTTTAAATGGCTTTCACACCAAGTGTGACGTTTTTTTTTCTGTTTCATCTTCTCATCTGGGAACAGACAAACCATGGAGAGGCAGCTGTGCCCCTGGAGTCCATGGAAATCCATGGTGGAGAAGAGATCTACTTACAGCCCCTGGAGGACCCCTTGCCAGAGCAGGTGGATGCCCAAAGAAGCAAGATCCTGGCAGGACTTGTGGACCCATGGGAAGAAAAGCCTGTAGTTGAGCAGGTTGGCTGGCAGGAACTTGTGGCCACATGGGAGAAACCCACACTGGAGCAGTTTGTGAATAAGTGCAGCCTGTGGGAAGGATTCACGTTGGAGAAGCTGGTGGAAGATGGTCTCCTATGGGAGGATCCCCATGCTGAAGCAGGGAAATAGCGTGACAGATCCTCCCCCTGGGGAGGAAGGAGCAGTGGAGACAACATTCCCTGTCCCCCTATGACACTGGGGAAGAGGCAGAGAATTCAGGAGTGAATTGAGCCCAGAAGAAGGATGGGATGGCAGGGAAGTATTTTTAAGAGCTGGTTTTATTTCTCGTTACTGTACTCTGATTGGATTGGTAATAAATTGAACCAATTTCCCTAAGTCTAGTCTGTTTTACCTATGATGGGAACTGCTGAATGATCTCTTCCTGCTCTTATTTTGACCCATGAGCTATTTGCCATAGCTGTGGAGGGCAATGGCAGTGGCATCCAGCCAAGGTCAACCCACTAAAAGTTTAAAATGTTTTACATTTTCAGCCTGGATATGTTCTTACACTACAATGCTGATTTGGCTCTCACAAGCGTCTTTTCAAAAAAAAAATTGTCCAAAAAGGTCAACATACACTAACACATCTCACGATACTTGAGGTAGTAACAGTACTGTAATATAGAAAGCAGATTGTTTACTGGACAAGCTATGAATTGCACTTCTTACATGTCTATATGTACTATAAAATATAGTACTGATGGAGAATATAATTTGTGATTATTAGATTAATTAGACTGCTAGCATTAATTTTTCAAGATATTCTATCCTTTTCATGCAATAAACCCTAAATTCTGATTAAGCCATCATATTAATACAGAGCTAAAGAGCACTTGCATTTCATATTTTTAATACCCCCTAATTGGGAGAGATGATTCAATCTAAGATTCCTATTAAAGCACTTAATAAAGAGTGCATTTTTTTTTATTTGCTGTGATAATGGTAAAACAAGCCTGACATGATAGTAAGTACACATCCATGTAAAAGTTTAAATCTTTAAATATAATATATATCCTAAGAAAATTCTTGGTTATGTTTTATGATTGCTGTTTTACTTTCCCTGAATATATAGATGATTCTGTATGTGTCTGTTTATCTAAGATAAAATGCAATGCAGTCATCATAATATTATAAAATTTATTTATGAATAAAACAAAGGGAAAATTTACAAACAAAAAAAATTTTCAAATGTATGGTGTGTTGATGCAGATGTAAATTATTTCATGTTGAATATTCAATTCCAACTAATAAATTTTTGTATAATATTTCTTGGAATCTTTGTTAAAGACAGTGAAATAGAATGATAGAAATGTTTACATCAGTAGAATTGCATACACAAATAAGAAGATTACTAAAATTAAATGTAATGAAAAATACCAAAGTGAAGTTGGTATGAGCTTGTCTAGTCAACCTGGCTTCATAGTACTTATCTTTTATACGAGCAGTATAAAGCATGCTATTAAATTTATTTGCAAAAGCAAACAGAGTGTGCTTTGTTGCAAGTACTATAGCAGTATTCCCAAGGAAGAGATTGGTGTGTCTTGTTCAGGAACAAAACATTATGAAAAAATTGCTAGTGTGGTTTCAATTTAGGATGGTGTTTTTCAGTATTATCAGCCTGGATAACTGTTCCCTTCTTTTTATTATTATTTTTATTTTTTCCTTTTCCTTTCCCTTTCCCTTTCCCTTTCCCTTTCCCTTTCACTTTTCCTTTTCCTTTTCCTTTTCCTTTTCCTTTTCCTTTTTCCTTTTCCTTTTCCTTTTCCTTTTCCTTTTCCTTTTCCTTTTCCTTTTCCTTTTCCTTTTCCTTTTCCTTTTCCTTTTCCTTTTCCTTT